>JAYESA010000007.1:194756842-195124342 GCA_036927795.1 Iris macrosiphon
CAGAGTACGCAGATAATTGAAACACAGATTGAAACATGGAAAAGTTCTCTTTTATTGATAATATGAACATCTATTACAAACTCCCTGAACTGAGTCATAAGGATTGCCTCTATGGGCTTACAAAAGTGTTGACACAAAATGAGATGGCAGTCCTGTACATTACATCCTTTACTAAACTCAAAATATAAGACCTTGGGTCGGAACGACGGCCTTGCCACGAAGCTGCATATTTGCTTGGTGGCTTGCTTCTTCTTCAAAATGCTCCAAAAAGGTGGCACGGTTGAGGCGTGCCTGCAGCTGGACTGGATTGGGGTTTGTCTCCTGCTCCTCGCTTGGTTCTCCTTAGCGCGGGGAACCTGTTTCAACGAGGGTCAGTACATCGAAACGTACTGGTGAAGGCAAGCTAACCCAACTATACCAATCAACACGTTGTTGTAATGAAGCATGCATAATTATTGTGGGTTTCTATCTTGCCTTAGTCCATTTTACAGCAAGAATTTATATATAGAAACCAATGAGATAACCCGCCACCGTTCGGTGACATTTACCTGTTCGTCTGAACCACCTGTATAATACTTACCCTGCCTTCCCTGTCAAGAAGACACAAGTTAGTTACAACAGGTTTAAATATACGAGGGGATCACTGGCACATTGCCATTATGGACGGGCTAGTCTCAGTACGGAGTGCCGTGCGACGCATAGATCGGGGCGTCCCAGGGCATTCCGTCCTATAGCAGGCGACTATCATGAGTTCCGTCCGGATCGGATCGGTGCCGGTGCCCCAGCAACCGTCCGCAGGAACGAAGACCTTGTGCACAAGTTGTCCGTGATCAACGTAGTACACTAAGTTAGCATTTGAGGCAAATCAGGAAGATATCAGGCGCAGGGCAGTAACAGGGCAAGATTTAACTTTAGCATAGTCCTCATGTTCGGTTTATTGCATTCAAGATGAGTTCTATAGCATAGCACAAATTAAGAAGAAGCATATATATACACTAACTCATATTCATGCATATGGATGAACATTCCAAGCGAACAAGCATGTAAGTAAGTAACCGTTCTCGAGTTTCATTTGACAAGCATAATTTCCCAAGTCTATTCCCTTATTATCTTGAAGTCTTTTAGTTATTGCTTGGTATCGTTTGATCGGGGCAAGCACGAACATAGATTTAGATGTGAAGACTAGCAAGTAGGCTAGCTAATCGGGATGGTAGCCACTCACTTTAGTGGTTGGAAGGAAGAAGTAAAGAAGTGCTTTAGGAGTCCGCTCGAGCGACGCCTACTGCTGGATCACCTGTATTGACACGAACAGCTGATCAGTACTTCTTCCTCTCTTTCCATTATCGGAATTGAAGTGCAGTCCTAAGAACGAAAGCAATGAAATCCATCGAAATCGTTCAAGAAAACCCAAGCAAATCCGAAAACCAACTCAAGGCACGAAAGCAACAAGCGATAGCGAAAACTAGGCAACAAAAGATGCAGCGGAGAGGTCCCTCCTGACTTTGCCGCTAAGTCGATCCCGGGGGCACGGTCCACTGAATATGGGAATCGATTCCGAAGAAACAAATCCATAACGAGGACGAGTTCTTAATTCAATCTATCCCGATCGAACGATACCGTCTTGTATTTCTTAGCCGCGCTCCCCGAATAGGGGGAACGGGGAACTACATTCTACCCAACCAATTGGAAGTTTCGTCCCGAAACTTAAGGAATAGAACCTACCACTAGGAAATAATGAGGGGAACCTTTCCCTCATTTCGGATTCAAGCTCCCAAGTAGATTCTTCGACAGAGTGATTCCGCCAAAGCATGCGCACGAGAGGAACCGAACGAGTCCGAAGCAGCTTTTCTTTTCTATCCAAAATTTGCATAGGCTGTTCTACATACGTCAAGTCGGCTTGAAGGTTCAGTTGGTCCAGGTCTACCACATGGCTCGGGTCGTACACATATTTCCTAAGTTGTGAAACATGGAATATATCGTGTACGTCGGATAGGGATGGTGGTAGAGCAATCTGATACGCAACTGAGGCAACCCGCTTTAGTATTTCGAACGGGCCGACAAATCTCGGACTTAGCTTTCCTCTTGCCCCGAACCTGCTGACTCCTCGCATGGGCGAGACCTTGAGGAATACTCGGTCGCCTACTTGGAACTCTAGCGGTCTCCGATGTGTGTCCGCGTAGCTCTTTTGACGGCTTTGAGCTACCTTTAATCTTTCCCGAATCAGCCGGACCTTCTGGACGGTCTGCTCCACGAGCTCAGGGCCAAGTACTTGCCGTTCCCCAACTTCGTCCCAGCAGATAGGAGATCTACACTTCCGCCCGTATAATGCCTCATACGGCGCCATTTGAATGCTTGATTGATAACTATTGTTGTAAGCAAATTCGGCTAAAGGTAGATGAAGGTCCCAACTAGTCTTCAAGTCCAAGGCGCAGAGTCGCAACATGTCTTCGAGGATCTGGTTGACACGTTCGGTTTGGCCATCGGTCTGTGGATGGTAGGCGGAGCTAAACTTCAACTTCGTCCCCATTGCTGACTGTAGGCTTCCCCAGAAACGTGATATGAATCGACCATCTCTATCGGAGACTATGGATACGGGCACGCCGTGGAGTCGAACGATCTCGTCGAGGTAGATTTGAGCCAAGCGATCAGCACTCCAAGTTGATTTGATGGGCAAGAAATGAGCAGACTTGGTAAGGCGATCAACAATGACCCAAACAGCATCATGTCCCCTTTGCGTCCTTGGCAAGCCAACAATAAAATCCATCGTTATATGTTCCCATTTCCATTCCGGAATAGCAAGGTTCTGCAGCTCTCCGCCTGGTTTCTGGTGTTCGGCCTTTACCCGTTGACAAGCCATGCAATGCGACACAAACTGCGCCACATCCCGTTTCAAGCCGTGCCACCAAAACGTCGTGCGGAGATCTCGATACATCTTAGTACTACCCGGATGAGAAGTATAACTTGCATAATGGGCTTCCGTGAGTATCTCTTTTCTGAGGGCCGCGTCGCTTGGAACGCACAGTCTTCCCTTCACTCGAAGCATCCCATCCGTGCTTACCGCAAAGTCGGACGCCTTCCCTGCTGAGATAAGGGCATGAATCTTTTGCAGGAACGGGTCGTCCTTCTGAGCGGTCTTCACTCTATGTAACAAGTCGGGTTCGAGGCACAGTTGTGATACTTGCGCCCACTTCTTATATCTTATTTTCAGTGTAATACCCAGTGATTCAAGGTCCCGGCGCAGCATATCGTTGATAGGCAAGCTCCCTACGAACATTCGACTCAGTGCGTCAGCTACTACGTTTCCCTTGCCAGGCGTGTATCTGATCATGATATCGAAATCGCTAAGGAGTTCAAGCCATCGCCGCTGCCGAAGATTTAAATCCTTCTGAGTGTATATATATTTCAAGCTCTTATGGTCCGTATAGATTTCACACGGCACGCCATAAAGATAGTGACGCCACAGCTTTAATGCAAACACTACCGCGGCAAGTTCGAGATCATGCGTTGGGTAGTTTTGCTCGTGAGGCTTTAGCTGTCGAGACGCATAAGCTATCACTTTATCACGCTGCATCAGAACACATCCCAAACCCTTTCCTGAGGCATCACTGTATATTTTGAAGTCGTCCGGTCCGTTCGGCAAAGTAAGGACCGGGGCAGAGACGAGGCGCTGCTTTAACTCCGTAAACGAAGCTTCACAGTCGTCCGTCCAAGTAAACTTTGCACCCTTCCGTGTGAGCTGAGTCAAGGGCGAAGCAATTCTAGAAAAGTTTTGTATAAACCGGCGGTAGTAACCTGCTAGCCCAAGGAAACTTCGGATATCGCTGGCTGACTCCGGTCGTTTCCACTGCAGGATTGCTTCTACCTTCTTCGGATCAACTGAAATGCCTTCCGAAGAGATGACATGCCCCAAAAAGGATATATTGTCTAGCCAGAATTCACATTTACTTAACTTGGCATACAACTTGTTGTCTCGAAGGGTTTGCAACACCATCCGCAGGTGTCCTGCGTGCTCATCCCTAGTCTTCGAGTACACCAAGATGTCATCGATAAAAACCACCACAAATTTATCGATGAAAGGCCGAAATACTCGATTCATAACGTCCATGAATGCCGCAGGAGCATTCATCAGTCCGAACGGCATCACTGAGAATTCGTAATGCCCGTATCGGGTTCGAAAGGCAGTCTTGGGCGTGTCTTCGGGCTTAATCTTCAGCTGGTGGTAACCTGAGCGAAGATCTATTTTTGAAAACACTGCTGCGCCCTGTAGCTGATCGAACAAGTCATCGATCCGTGGCAGAGGATATTTGTTTCGGATTGTGACTTTATTCAGTTCTCGATAGTCAATGCAGAGGCGTAGAGTTCCGTCCTTCTTCTTCACGAAGAGCACAGGCGCGCCCCAAGGAGACACGCTCGGACGGATAAACCCACGCTCAAGTAATTCTTGGAGTTGGCACTTCAATTCCTTCAGCTCTGCAGGGGCCATTCTGTATGGAGGTTTGGAGATCGGCTGCGTGTTCGGAAATGTGTCAACAATGAATTCAATCTCTCGATCGGGCGGCATGCCGGGTAGTTCGCTCGAAAACACGTCGGGGAACTCCGCCTCAACGGAATTAGGCTCGACGTTTGCGTAGTCCTGCCGCGTGTCCCGAACTGATGCTAGAAATCCCTCGCAGCCTGAGTGGAGCATCCGTCGAGCAGATATCGCCGAAATCACCATGCAGGCCCTAGTCGCGTCAGTGGCTGGACTACTCGTGTAACAGAACTCGGCTTCTCCAGGCAGGTGGAAGACGACTCGTTTCTCTGCACACTCTATAGTTGCCGAGCACGCGCTAAGCCAATCCATTCCCAAGATGATATCGTAGTCCCGAACATCTAGAACTAAAACATCAAGTGACAGCTTTCTCTCCCCAATACAGATATAACCGCCTAGGCATGCTGAACGGACGGGTATTTTCGTACCAGATGGGGTGCTAACGCTTAAATCTAATTGCAACGGAGTCATTTTAATGTTGTTCTCCGCGGTGAAGTTTGTAGATATAAAGCTATGTGTTGCACCAGAATCAAATAGTACACGAGCAGGTATGTTATTAAAAAGCAAAGTACCTGACACCACGGTGTCCGAGGCCAAAGCTTCTTCCCGTGTCATGGTATAGACCCGGCCTTGAGTCTGATTACGCCCTTGCTGAGGCGCAGCTCTGTTGGCCTGGGTTGCGGGCGCTTGAGTTTGTTGAGGTGGAAGGACCGGACAATTACTAATCTGGTGGCTAGGATCGCCACAACGGAGGCACGTGCCAAGCTTACGGCGACAATCTTTTTCGATATGCCCTGGCTTCCTGCAAAAGTTGCAGGTCTTGTTGGTGTCTCCACGCTGTTTACCGCCGTTATTTGGACGCTTTGCAGCGTTGTTTCCTCTATCGTTGCCTTGGCGTTTGTGATTGGAAGTTTGCACAGCGCCGGCAGCAACGTGAGGATACTGCGGTTCGAGGGAGAAGGCGTGGTTTAAGACTTCCCTCATCGTCTGATACTGTGGAACGGATACGTGCCCGTGGATGCCAGGACGTAGCCCTCCTTCGAATCGTCTGGCACGACTCGCTGCATCGGGTAGGTAGGCGCTAGCAAATTTGGCCAGTTTGTTGAATTCTGCCGAGTATTGCTTCACCGTCATGCTGCCCTGCCTTAGCTGCACGAACTCGTTTTCCCTCTGACGGCGTACAGGCGGAGGTATAAACTCCTCCTCAAACGCGGCACGAAAAGTTGTCCACGCGATCGCCTCCTCCCCATGGCCAAGTTGAAGAGATCGTCGATGCACGTTCCACCAGTCGTGCGCATTGAGGCGAAGCAGTAGTTGGGCACAGGTGACGCGCTTGTCTTCCGGCACATCTAGGAGAGAAAAGTGATCTTCAAGCTCGGCGAGCCAATCTAGGGCCACGATCGGGTCCTCAGTCCCTTTAAATGGCGTGTTGCAGACCTTCTTGAAGTTGCCAAAGGAGAAGGAAGTCACTTCCCTCGTCCTTGGCACTAGCGGAGTCTCTACTTCAAGTATTGGTTGTTCCACCGGGGTCGCTGTTGTAGCTGTGGACTGGTTGGTGGCCAAGGTCTGAACAAGTTGTTGCAGGGTATCTACCTGCTTTTGCTGGACTGAGAGTCGGGCCTCTAGATTGCTCTCGAACCTGGCTTGGCGGGCATCCTCTCGCTGTCGTTGCTCGGTTAACATTTGCACCACTTGTTGAAGCGAATCGGTTTGAGACATGCCCCGTTGGCTCCGAGAGCTTCCTGATGTTCCGGAACTACTCCCCTGAGCCTGTGTCTCGCCTGGTGCTAGCGCTGACGGTTGCGCTTGCGCCATTCCTTGGAAAGAAGGTAAATTACGTTAGGATCATAATGTATTATGGACTTATTGCATGAATCTATCTCATTTTGGCCTAACGAGTTTAGGAGTTCGCACAGGGATTCATCGTTAAGGAAACTTTTCCAGTTCAAGAGTCAAAGGAACTTTGAAGCTGTGCTCTGATACCAACATGTCACGCCCCGATTCCGTGGAATCGTTATTCGTCCCCCCGGGCGTGACCGCCGTGCGGGCCTAGGTTGCGCACCGCACAAGGCTAAGTATTTTGTTTTGCATAGCGAGCACATATTCAGAGTACGCAGATAATTGAAACACAGATTGAAACATGGAAAAGTTCTCTTTTATTGATAATATGAACATCTATTACAAACTCCCTGAACTGAGTCATAAGGATTGCCTCTATGGGCTTACAAAAGTGTTGACACAAAATGAGATAGCAGTCCTGTACATTACATCCTTTACTAAACTCAAAATATAAGACCTTGGGTCGGAACGACGGCCTTGCCACGAAGCTGCATATTTGCTTGGTGGCTTGCTTCTTCTTCAAAATGCTCCAAAAAGGTGGCACGGTTGAGGCGTGCCTGCAGCTGGACTGGATTGGGGTTTGTCTCCTGCTCCTCGCTTGGTTCTCCTTAGCGCGGGGAACCTGTTTCAACGAGGGTCAGTACATCGAAACGTACTGGTGAAGGCAAGCTAACCCAACTATACCAATCAACACGTTGTTGTAATGAAGCATGCATAATTATTGTGGGTTTCTATCTTGCCTTAGTCCATTTTACAGCAAGAATTTATATATAGAAACCAATGAGATAACCCGCCACCGTTCGGTGACATTTACCTGTTCGTCTGAACCACCTGTATAATACTTACCCTGCCTTCCCTGTCAAGAAGACACAAGTTAGTTACAACAGGTTTAAATATACGAGGGGATCACTGGCACATTGCCATTATGGACGGGCTAGTCTCAGTACGGAGTGCCGTGCGACGCATAGATCGGGGCGTCCCAGGGCATTCCGTCCTATAGCAGGCGACTATCATGAGTTCCGTCCGGATCGGATCGGTGCCGGTGCCCCAGCAACCGTCCGCAGGAACGAAGACCTTGTGCACAAGTTGTCCGTGATCAACGTAGTACACTAAGTTAGCATTTGAGGCAAATCAGGAAGATATCAGGCGCAGGGCAGTAACAGGGCAAGATTTAACTTTAGCATAGTCCTCATGTTCGGTTTATTGCATTCAAGATGAGTTCTATAGCATAGCACAAATTAAGAAGAAGCATATATATACACTAACTCATATTCATGCATATGGATGAACATTCCAAGCGAACAAGCATGTAAGTAAGTAACCGTTCTCGAGTTTCATTTGACAAGCATAATTTCCCAAGTCTATTCCCTTATTATCTTGAAGTCTTTTAGTTATTGCTTGGTATCGTTTGATCGGGGCAAGCACGAACATAGATTTAGATGTGAAGACTAGCAAGTAGGCTAGCTAATCGGGATGGTAGCCACTCACTTTAGTGGTTGGAAGGAAGAAGTAAAGAAGTGCTTTAGGAGTCCGCTCGAGCGACGCCTACTGCTGGATCACCTGTATTGACACGAACAGCTGATCAGTACTTCTTCCTCTCTTTCCATTATCGGAATTGAAGTGCAGTCCTAAGAACGAAAGCAATGAAATCCATCGAAATCGTTCAAGAAAACCCAAGCAAATCCGAAAACCAACTCAAGGCACGAAAGCAACAAGCGACAGCGAAAACTAGGCAACAAAAGATGCAGCGGAGAGGTCCCTCCTGACTCTGCCGCTAAGTCGATCCCGGGGGCACGGTCCACTGAATATGGGAATCGATTCCGAAGAAACAAATCCATAACGAGGACGAGTTCTTAATTCAATCTATCCCGATCGAACGATACCGTCTTGTATTTCTTAGCCGCGCTCCCCGAATAGGGGGAACGGGGCACTACAATACCTTCGTACCATGCTCCTCGGAGATGGACGATTGCAGAGCTACCCATGTGTCTGGGGGCATATGACACATATACTAGCCAGTCAACACGATTGGTGAATTAAGTCAGCATATGTCTAGCCTACACTTTCCCATGCGTACTACAAGGTCTTCACATTGCATTCACATAGATGGTTAGCACACCCTGTATTTATTTATTTATTCAGTATTTACATACATGGCATATTTTTATGTATCTTGTTATGTCCCGCTGAGGACCTGGTTCCCTTCCAGATTTAGACGAGTCCTTCTACCCCACTATCTATGGACCTGGACAGGAGACCAGGTATGCCACGGAGGAGGAATTGGAAGAGTCGCCATCAGAATCAGTCTGATCCTTAGTAGCTTGATTACCTGGAGCTGGAGTTGCTTACCTAGATAGACGATATACTAGTCTATCTTATTTCAGTACTTCTTTATCTTTTGTAGTGGAATTGTTTCCACAAAGACATTATCTGGTTTTGTACTATGATATTCAGACATAGCATTATATATATTCAGCACTTATTCCCATATTCATGATATTTCTGTGGATGAGATTAGATTTACCTGTGTTAAACTTGTAGTATTTTAGGACAGCGTAGCACGTTCCTTTGGGACCATTAAATTGGGTAAACCCTTAGTGACGTGTCAGCTGGCCAATGCCACGTGGCCTAGTTCCATATATTTTGGGACTGGGGCGTGACACTAAAATATTAATTAATAACATTCAAAACTAATAAATTATTAATTAATATTAAAAAATTTAAAATAAATAAATTAAGATTATAATAAAATATTATTTAAGATTATAATAAAATATTAACTAATAAATAATAATTATTATTATTATTATTATGATTAAGAAATTATTAACTAGGAGTATAATTAATTAATTAATAAATATTAAATATTAAATATCATTATGATTATAATTATGATTATGATTAATAAATTATTAATTAAGATTATAATAAAATATTAATTAATAAAATTATAAATTAATAAAAATTAAAATTAGGATTAAAATTAGGATTATTAATTAATTAATTATAATTATAATAAAACATTAACTCATAAATTAATCATTAAGATTATAATTATGATTATATTATAATTAATCATTAAAATTAATATAATTATAAACTAATAAATTTATTATTATAATTATGATTATATTATGATTAATAAATTAATAAATCATTAGTTAAGTTTATAATAAAAAAAAATTAATAAAATTTATTGATTAATTATTTATTATAATTATATTATAGTTATGATTAATAAATTATTAATCCAGATATAATAAAATAATAAGTAACAAATTTTTAATTAATAAATTATCAATTATGCTATAATTATGATTAATATATTATTAATTAAGATTATAACAAAATCTTATTTATTTAATTATTAATTATTTAAGATTATAATTAAGATTATAATATTATTAATTAAGATTATAATAAAACATTAATTAATATATTATTAATTATGAATATTATAATTATAATTATAATTAATAATTTATTATTTAATATGATAACTAAATATTAATTAATAAATTATTTATTATGATTAATAATTTAGATTATAATAAAATATTAAATAATAAATTACAATTAATAAAATAATAAGTAATTTAATAATGATGAACTTATTTATATTAATCAAGACTAAAAAAAATCTATATATAAAATAATAACTACCTATTATATTAAAAAAATAAATCCAATTTTATTACTCCCAAATCTAACTTTGTTTCTCCAAAATCCTAATTTTGAAGCTCGAAAGTAATCATTACCCACCTTTCATATCAAAATCCAACTCCAACCAAACATAGAATCTTATAGATTTTACTCAAAATTTATGAAATTCTCAAATCCATGTCCAAATTCTAGTTACCAAACAGCCTCTTAGGGATGGAGCCAGACATTTTATTCCGTGTGGATGATCTTTTTTTTTTTTTTAGACTGTGGAACAAATCTTAAGAATAATTAAAGAAAAATGCATAGAAGATATCGGAGTCCATGGACGGTGGACCCTAATATGCCTACATGTGGCTCCGCCCATGTCTCAACTTCTCCAAAGCACTAAAACATTTATTTATTTTTAAAACATACATATGAAAAACGTACGTACGCAATGCATACGCAGAATGTTCAATTTAGGATTTTCTACTTTGCAGCCGCGAACCAAATAGGCCCCTAAACCCTTGCATTATTCATATGGTGTGCAACAATCCCTCCAAATTTCACTCGTATTGCAGCCAAAACCATTGCAGTGCACAAAATCCCAACCAAACAAGTATCTATTTCTAACACGCAAAGTGACACTCAAACAACCTAATTGCAATAATTCCAATAATTCCAAACATGATTTGTAAATCTTAAGACGTCATTTACAACCAACAATACACTCACATTTGCAGTACGCAATAACAAATGTTGCGTGGTATTTCGATTTAGGGCCAACCAACCCCTTAAGGTTGCAAGCTTGATTTTGAGCCTTTGACTGCACTTGGATGTTGCAAGTTCAATTTTGAAAAAAATATTTTAACAAATGGCTCCATTCAAAATATAAAAATGGATAGATACCCACATTATTTTAAAAAATTAAGAGAGATTTCCATTTTTTTGTACAGAAAACCCGAAATCTCGGTTAAGTGAGTTCATATACACAATTAACTCACACGTGACGCTGTAAAATGACACAAATATCCATAAAATAAATCTATGTCAAATCCATATCACACATTTGACAAAAAAACATGCAAGTAAATGAGTCAAAAAAATCTACTCTAATATGAGACACATTTGGTCGTGATTTTATTTCGTTGACATTTTTATCATTTTACAGTGTCACGTCTGAATTCAGTGAGCATGTGAAACCCACTTAACCAAGATGTTTTGATTGTTCCATACAAAAAATGGGAGTATCTCTTAGTTGTTTAAAATAGTAGAAGTATCTGTTAGTTTTTATATTTTGAATGGAAACATTTGCTAAAATATAAATGTCTCATTTTTAAACAAGAAGTTAGTACTCTAGTCAACAAAGTATCCATATCAAAAACAATTTATAAAGAGATACCAGCAAACTCCACACATCCAACCATATACAGAAATAGGTAGTACATGTCCAAGATTATCCTACTTCAAAAAAATCTTAAAACATCTTAAACATGGGCAATGATTTTTCACTCAGCAACAATAAATTATGATTTATAAGATTGTCCCAACCTCGTCACGGAATGTTTAATTACATGAATTCTAGGTCGAATGGGAATGTAGAGAAATTATTTTAAACGCCGATAACATTAGAACATATAAAACAAAATTCTGAAATTCATTATTCCAACTCTTATCATATGAGTGGCACTACACCAATGAGAGCTCCCCAGCAGGAACAGATCTTTTGACCAACTTGGCCCATGCTTCATTTGTTTCCTTGATGACCTTCATCGCGTAGTCCTACACAGTAACGAGGATAAACAAATCAAGATTAGATGAGTTACAGGATGTGACATCTGCTATATTATGTTCACTAAATGCTTTAGAAAGCACAGGAAAAAAATTAGGACATCATGCAATGTTATTTCTAGGTGATGAAAGGCACAAGATAGGACGAGAATTAACTAAACAGCTATAGACCCATTAACATATTATCAAGCATCTGTGTACATTTTGCAACACAAGATTAATCATGGACTTTGGAGGAAAAAAGAAACCCTCTTGATTTGAAGGGATGAGCAATCATATCCAAAAAATGTAAAGAAATAAAAAAATGCACAATTGTGATATAAAATTAATTACCACTACTAGAAAGGGTTAAAGTCTCCAATGGGGAGAGAAGTTAAATTATACTATATCCATATCAACTGGGGGGGGAGTATCAGGCCCAGGAAAAATATGGCCAAGAGAAAGATGGTACTTCTGGAATTTAAAGCATCAATCCAAAGATTTCTTCAATTTGAACTAAGCACAATTTTGAATAAAGCTATGCTGTTCCATTGCAAACAAATACCATTTGCACGCCAACTGCTTCACTTGCTATATGGAAAACACACGTTCAACTGAATCTATTCAAGAAAACATTATGACTGCCAACCGCCATCTTTATTGCAAGCATAGATACCAACTTACATATGGTTACCAGTCTTCACCTTGTCCTTCTACCACTCTAATATTTACAAGTAGATCTCCTTTTATAACTGATCTCTTTGACAAGCTTTCTGAAAGTAATGGTCATTGTATTGTCTTTAAGAAATGCATATTCTTTCTTGAGTCCATTTTTGTTCACCCACCAAAACTAGGGTGTATGTTCACCCTCCAATCAAGTGTTGCCACGTGACATTTTCATGCAACACAAAACCACTTTGGAAGTAGTATTGTGAACATTCAAAGTGGTTTTGACTTCTATTTTGACACGTGGCAACATTTGATTGGAGGGTGAACATACACACTAGTTTTAGTGGGTGAACAAAAATGGGCTCATTCTTTCTTGATAGTCAGTCAAAACAAGTGTTTGCAATATTTATGATGTAAGGAAAGTGCAAAATCAAGTTTTTGTGAGCTCTCTCATTTGAGATACCAAAAGAAAATTATGATGAAAATTATGTCAATTTAGTAACTTTTGCTATCCTCTACTTACAAAATCCATATACGACCATTCAAAATAATGCATATACATAAATCGTTTCTTACTAAATCTTCAAAATTTTAACGAAAGGCATCAACATCAACAATTATGTAAACAAAAACAGCTACCAACTCCTGGAACTTTTCCCATCGTAAGTTCTGTTTCACCAGCAATCTTAATGACAATAAAAGCTTGACGGTGATGATTATAGTTAATCTAAAAAGGAATGCTCACAGTGAGAACACACTTGTATGTTCGGTTTCTTTGATGAGAGGCGCTTGTATATTAGAAATCATAATATTGCCTTGTTGGGTAAATTGCTTCCAAGAGTTATTAATCGGGTTGATTTGCTTTGACAAAAACAGATAGTTGGTAGTTGTCGTAGGAGGAGAAAAAAAGTCAATTTTCTTTCATGATAATTCATCAAGTAGCCTTATACTTTTGGAAGGATATTGGAAGGTGGTGCCTATGTTTAGAATTGGTATTGCTAAATTATATGGGGATGAGAGCACCTATTGGGTTCTGGTATGATGTTTCGCTTGTTGACTGATCATGTATGAACATGTCTCCTAACAATAGAATTGCTATTTGCTAGTGATCAAGTAGCTAGTGTGAAATCTTTTTATTATTAATGATGGCAGGAATTTTTTGAATATTAAATTCATAGAAGTATGGATGAAGATTAAGTGAAATCATATTTAGAATTAACTTGGCTTCTGTCTGCTTATAATTTTGATGCTAAGATGGAGTAATATGGAGATGGGTCTTCTTCTGGTAAATTTACAATTCATTCATTTTATTCTTTCCTTAATTCTAGTGATGTCTGATTTTCTTATATATTAATTTAGAAGTTTTATATTGCATTGAAGGTTAAAATCTTAATTTGGTTGGTACGTAAAGGTAGACTTCACACAGGATGTTCTGAAACACAAACATATTAAATGTGATGGTCTTTGTGTATTTTGTGTTTAGAGGATGAAACTGCTTTACATTTATTCCTAAACTGTATTGCCATGTTACCAATCTGCAACACTATTTTAGACTGTTTTAAAGTGTGGTGTAAAGCAAATAATATGTTAATTGGTGATTGAATTGGAGAGATGGTAATGTTAATTCAATGTATTTCAAAATATGGGACATTATATTGGCTGCTTCATTTGGATTATTTGACAATAAATGAATAAGGGTTTTTTCATAATAAAAGGGTTTCTACCAACCTTTTGTTCTTAAATATTGTTTTTCTTTTAAAGACTGGAAGGGGTAACGGAAGGAAAAAAGAAAAGAAAAGAGAGCTGCAGTGGTAGTGCAGAATTGAAGAAGAGTTTTAGCTCACAAGGTGTTTGAAGATTGAAGGGAAAAAACAAGCAAAGTGGTACTTTATCTCAGTACTGTAGTGGTAATTTTCAGGGGCAGTGTATAATATTAGTCTGTAAGTTGAGACTTTAAGACTTGTAAATTTTAGTTGTCTGAGACTTTATGTTATTCTGTCGTCTATGGATGCTTTATAGTGTCTTTTGAGGAGACAGTGGATGTAGATCTTTTGCTTAATCATAATATTTTGGCTGGGCTCAAAATAAATAAAATACGAGAGAGACTAAGTGGTGAAGCTGACTACAAAGCAGCCCAAGATAGACACTACTTCATTTCTCTAATATTTTTTATCAGATAACTATATTGTCATCCAATTTGCTGAAAATGTTTCCACAAGAATTTCCCATACAATATAAAACATGAAAGCTCGTTTCTCGAATGCAAAGCTCATTGTACTAACTACTAATTCACCAGAAACAGAGTACCAACTGTTGCCAGACATAGCTTACATTGTTCTCAATTTTACTGAGTGAAATGACTCACAGAAGAAAGTTTTTTGGAAAAGAGGATGGGAACAAGGAGCCAAATTTCATTCATAGCTTCATAGAAGTGATGAGAAATCTAACACGGCAATGGAAAACAGACGTCCAAGGGAACTATGTAAAAGAATCAAGTTTATAAAAGTGGCAATTGACAGTTAAAAGCACCTTACATTTTCAGCTATTGGACCAACTGAACAATATAAACAGTGATTGCTTGATACTTTAGACTTTAGAATAAGAAAAACAATAGGACTAAATAATTTACCTTGCTTGCTGCCTGGTTTCCAAGACCAAATCTGTTAGCAGGCTTTCCATCTGGAATCTTGTAGTCTCTGAACCAATCCCTTATTGCAGTAAGAGTGCCCTGAACCAGCCAAAAACAACCAAGTCAAGCATAAAACAACCATCCATCATAAACAGGTTACAGGAACAAGCCCCATTATCCTTCTCACTCACTTAAGCAGCCTATTTATCTTCTCTTCCTATTTCTTTATTGCTTTGTGCTCTCATTTTACATTAATGTATGAAACTTAGAATTAAACAATCAGAGGAAGTAAAAAAATGTGCAAAATAATAATTTGATGAGCATATTCACTATTCACATGATCACTTCATTAAGAGTTCAATAGTATCTGCAAAACGAAGCCAATATGAGGTGCTTGTATATGATGGACTACTCATCATTAGATGCCTGTAATCAAGTTCATTGTGTGGATCCACCAGCATGGCCAAGTAGTATATGATCAACTTCACTCCATGTGGATAACAAACCTAATGTTGTCGCCACCACGTTAACAACCCATCATCAGGATCTCAGATCCATATGGCACGTCAACATCAGGATCTCAGATCCAAATGCTGGTAAATAACAGGGAAATGATAATATCCAATTCTAACAAGCTACTACTACTTTGCAGCACAGCAATCCTAGAAACGAGAAAGGTGTTTCTACAAATAAATCAATCAAAACAATATAATGCATAGGGTAAGTTATATGTGCATGCATATGGCTGGACACACTTAAATTTCTAAAGATACGATGATTGAGAACAAGAAGATACCGGGAAGTGCTTCTCAACATCATTCACATCATTTACGAGTGACGCTCTAGGATCATCCAAAGAAATTGCAATTATCTTCCAGTCAAGCTCCTCCTCGTCAATCATGGCCAAAGCTGCCAATGGCTTGACCTTGACGACATCACCAATCTTACCCCGAGCATCTCCTATCTCAACAACATCAACTGGAAAAAGGGAGAGGAAACTAAATAAGGGAAAGCAGAACCAAGTGATTAAAAAGAAAGAATTGAAAGTACAATTGCCTCATTTTCGCCGAAGCCCTAAGCATTATTTCAGACTGTTAAGTCTTCGCACCTGGATCATTATCCCCAAAAGCCCCTTCAATTTCTGTGTTTCCTGAAGACGGGTCTTCCCACGTTTGTGGGAGCAATCCGTAGTTCCAATTTATGTTGTACCTGGAAGCAGTGGATTACAAGATTGATCAACTAACTAACACAATTACTAGAAGATTCCAATAATTAGATATACATAATGCAACACGTACATAACATAAAACTGCAAATGCAAACTGTTAATGAGTGGATGTTGAAGACCATTACAAAGCAAGGAAAAGTAGCTTTTCTTTACATCAAATGTTACAAGTAATCCTGTGAAACCATGCCATGCAAGCGGACCAATTGGATACCATGGAACCAAGTGGATACACCGCTGGTAGTGAGAAACACTCCCATGTTCTCCTCTTCTAACGGAAGATTAGGCCCGCATGGCCTTGTTATTGGGGTGGTTAGCTAACCACCACCAATCATAGGTGCTACACTTGGCACCCCACTAACATGACGTGGATTGACGAGTCTTTCAGCACAGCAGCACGGAAGTTGCGGTGTTCTGCGTGTTTTGGTTCCTCGAGATGCTCAATTGTTCAGTTCTGCGGAACTGACTATTTTGTGTGACTGACTATCCGCGGGACTGTTTGGTTCCATAGGACTGCTACTCTTCACGGTATTAGCCTTCATGATTCTTTGTTTTACGAGACTGCTAACTTGTTGGCCTGTTCCGTGGGATTTGGCTCTTCTGCGAGACACTGACCTTTTTTAAGTTTTGGCAGGATGGTCAGATGCAAACTTTTCATGGAATAGTTTAGGATTTATATCTGAAGTCCACACTAACATAACAATGACTTGAAACCCATATATTTTGTTAAAAATTATATATATTGAGGTACTTTGAAGTATAATGGACAAAACAATACAATTCAAATTACTTATTTCATGCCAGCCATTCTATATAGCCACTACGAAAAGGGATTTATGCGAAGGACTTCTGCAGCGTTTTGTAAAATAAATTGCCAAAGGGCCCCTGTAGTGACTATGAAACTTCCACAATCTGCACATAACTTTAGAGTTTCTTATCTTTTATCAACCATAACAAACCTGGGACCCATCTTAATGAGCGATCCTAGGGTCATCAGTGTGGTTGTGCATACCACATATATTTGATTCTCCATCTTTAACAAACTGGAATATGTAAGTTAGATTTATCAATTACTAACATCATCCTTTCCATCTTTCACCACTGACCAAACATTCTCGTCCTTTTAATTGTCACACTATATATTGAAACATTGTCCACCATTTTGAACCACCATATACAATACCTTGCCAAATTACAATGACTTGGAACATTTAAAAAATTCGAGGAACCAACAAGTACCTATTCTGAAATGAAGCTATGTGTCCCATATCGGATCTTGAACACACTGATATAATTCAATGCTATGTTGAAGGCACTGACAAAAAAGCACCTTTTAAAGTGTCTAATATAGAGATAAATGCTATGTCGCTTGAAGGTGTTGTTCCCACATCGGATCTTGAACACTCTGCTAAACCTCAATGATACTTGTCGTATACATTTCCTAACATATTCTAAATTTTAAAAGGTACTTGTTGTATACATTTACTTGTATCTAATGCTTAATAATGTGCTAAAGAACAAAAACATCACAAAGCAGTGAAACTATGTTTCGAAGACAAAGTATGAATACATGATTAATTATAAACTTCCTATTTTAATAAACATTTTTTTTCTTTCCTCTCCTATGTGGTATGAGCTCCTAACGTCCACTATTTCCATTTCAAAGGATAAAATTTGTGTTTTAAAGTTTTAATGTTTTATTTATTAATTCTTGCTCCTATTTTAGATAGTAAGCAAAGGTTAATATGTTGTTCATATTTTTATGAAGTATTGTATTCCCCTTTTACCATGTCCTATTTTTTTTGAAGTTGTTGTATCCCTTTCATCTTGTGAACTTTTGAGGTTGAAATATAACCTATTATTTGAGTGGAAAGCAATGATCACTAATGACAATTGTAAATAGTTACTAGCACGATTGGTTCCATTATTGGATATATTGTTACCCTGACATCTTTATAACAAATTGAAGGCCTGAAAGTATAACTATTAATAAGATTATGTTTGACTGGAAGATAACTCTATCTACAAGTACTAATTGAGGTATTGCAAGGACACGGGAAAAATCGTATCCTTGTTGTGTTCATACCCGTATTCGTATTCATGCAGTATATGTAACTACTATCACCCCTATTTGAAAATCCGGTATCCCGATCGTATCCTTATATGTATTCGTGTCAATGACTCAATATACCTGCAACATACGATGTAAATGCAAACAAAATAAGAATACTAGCCTTTGAACCAATTTATCGACTTTGTGCCTTACTAATCTAGTACATATTGGACTCCTCTCTCGACCAAGAAAAAAATCTCCAAATACTAAAATGAGATCTTATACCTAATCCCCCCTCTTTTACTAAGAAAAAATGACTATATAAAACCAACACTACTAGTAGAAGCAGACAGCTTTGAAATGTGTACTTGTTCCCTAAAATGTACTAGGACGCATCTACATACATGCCTTGTCTCCAGGGGCGGACCTACATGACTGAATTTTTGTTTCCGAGTTAAAACATTTATGTTCTTTTAAAAAAAAAAAGTCATCAATTTTATGTTTTGTCCTCTCCGAAATTTGTAATTTTCAATTTCTATATACATATTTACATCATGTTTTATTTTTTTCTTCATAATTTTCATTTTTGTCCCTCAAATATATATGGAAAAAATAGTTAAGATTATTACGCATCAAATCTTAATCTAATGATATTAAGCAAGTCAAAACATCTAATTCCTTAATAAAATTTTGATGCAGCTAATTTTATTTTATTTTAAATTTGATTTTCTTTACATTTGAGGTTGACCCCCCTCTTCTAAATTCCTGCATCCGCCACAGCGTGTCTCCTTATTGTATCACATCGTATCGTAACCGTTTACGTGCAACATATTTTGCCACAAGTGGAGAAGTACTACAACACTATACAATCTTTTCCGGCACAACTTTGGCCCTTATGGAAAATTATCGATCAGTCCATCAGCATGCATATAGACAAGCACATTGCGAAGAAATCGAGCGAAACTTACGGATAGTATCTGAGCTTCCCCTTCTTGGTGTCCTGCTTTATCGGGGTGAAGGGCTCGTCGGTCGCCACCTCCATCTTCGCGCTCGACTCCTTCGGGATCTCGACGATAAAATTGAACACCCCGTCCCCCAGCTGCAGCGGGACGTCGTGCCATGGCGAGACCTGGAAGTATTCTCCCCAACGTCAGCAAAGAAAGCTCTTTTAGAGAGGAAGTGGTGGAAAGAGAGAGAGAAAGAAAGAAACCTTTTTTCCGGATTGGTCGAGGAAGAAGACTCGGTAGTCTAGGGTTTCGGGCTGTCCCTCGTCATGGACCCGGATCTCGGGCTTGTAGATCGCTCTGCAGGCGAGGCCGCCGCGATGCTTGCGGGAGAAGGGGAGGGATCGGTGGTTCTTCGGAGCGAAGGAGTGGATTTGGTGGAGAGAGACGCCGGCGATGGATATTCTGGCGGCGGCCGACGCCGTTGCTGGAGCCGCCATTGGAGTGGTCGAAGAGGAGAGAGAGAGAGAGAGAGAGAGAGAGAGGAAGAGGGGTCTTTTGATTCGTTTCTATGAGTTATGGTTTGATTGGATGAATGGTCAGAAGGAGTAAATGGGTTGGATTTGGTTCAGATAAGATTAACTACCGGTGGGCTGGGCTCGGAAATGACTGGTTCATCCCTTTTTCTTTTCTTTTTTTCTTTGCATAGGAATCTCGAGTTATGGTTTGATTGGATGAATAATTTATGGTTTTAGCAAATGCTTCCATTTAAAATATAGAAATTAGTATATATATTTTATTCTATAAAAAAATAACAAATGGTCCGGTTTTGTTTACGTAACAGTAACAAATTAAATATTTAAATTATGGTACATGTTTTTGGAATGTCAACACCAAATCATTGTCACGCAAGTATACCTTGACACTACTACTGTTTATTTACATTCACATATGTATGTTTTATTTCTGTCATTTATTTTTCTTATTTGTATATATTATTAAACTGCGCGTCTAAGAAAACTTTGGTGTGTCGACGGTATGCGTCGTTATTTGTCCTTTATTTTTACTATGCATTTGACCTAGAGGTAAGAGACTACCCCATGATTTTGAGACATCTTTATGTTTCATTTGGCCATGACACATTCTTACACGAGTTGTGAGTCTCATGTAGGACACGGACTTGCGTATTCGGCTGGCCACTGGTACGTATGGGACGTACGACGGATAGGATATGACTGCTAATAGAAATGCATGTTAGAAGACTTAGTAGTTATTAATAGTCCAGGAACATGGACTATCGTGGTATGGTAGTCCAATCCTTATCCTTGTTTGGTTGTAGGGTTGAGCTATTGTGTTGCTATAGGCTATGAACCAAAGTCACGATGTCGATACTTGCACTCCATCTCGACGTAGTAGCTGGATTGTGTTGTGGATGCAACATATATATAAGCATGGGGTAGGGAGGACAACTGTTAGCGTACGAGCTCTCATTGTTTATTTAATTTTCTCGAGTTGGCCACGGGTGACTCGATAGAGCGCTGCGTGTGTCGAACATTTATTTACTTTTCCTCTAGATTGACCGTTAGTGACTCGGTTGAGCACTACGTGTGTCGAGCACCTGTATAAGTTGATAACTCCTCATTATGAATGTTGTCCTCAAAAGTGCATTTCGCATAGAATGGTTATGAGACCTTTTTGGTTGTTTATTTTCAGTATATTGTGGCATGCTTTTATGTATCTTGTTACGTCCCTCTGAGGACCTGGTTCATTTTCAGGTGTAGACAATCATGACTATTCGCAGGAGTACAGACCAGGACTTGCTACTTCATTCTCTTTTGAGGAGCTTTCCCCTTCGAGATTATTTAGTTCGTTGTTTAGTTGCTACTTTCCCTTTTGTTTATTTATTTTAGTAGTTGGATTTTGTTTCCCTATTCTTGTTTGGTAGTGGATTTGTCTCCACTCAACCATTGGACTTTTCGACTATTCCATTTTGGTTCTTTGTCATATTTGATTGTCATATTTGATTATTTATTTCTATTTGGTTTTGTGGATGAGATATAGTTGTGCCTGTGATTTATATATGTACCACTTGTGAATTTTTATTCATATTACAGCGTGCGTATGTGTTATGGTTTTCACATATTGAAGTAGCCATATACATACGGCTGACATGTTTACGTATTCTTGATCCTACGTATTTTGGAACTGGGACGTGACATATTTTTTGACCGTTTTACACATAACTAGTTACTTTCACGTGCGTAAAAGAAAAAAAGAAAAAAATATATACGATATTATTAAAATATAAAAATTTAAATTATGTTAGAATATTTTAAATATAATTTGAATATATTTAAGTTATGTTTATTATAAATATGTTTTTATAATTTTGGATATGTGTAAGTTAGATAATATCATTTAGTTAGTTTAAATATAATTTTAATTTTAATTTTTTTTAGGATTTACACATGTTCATGTAGTTAGGTGTATTTTAAGGTTGTTAATTATTTTTTCAACTACGTAAGAAAACAACTATGGTTACGATAATTTTTTTTCCTTCTAAGTTTTTAAATTAATTGGTTGATGATATACATATGGCTTAGACGGCTTAATTTAGAACTGGTTCTAATCCGCATTGTAATAGTAGAGATGGAGCATATGCTAGTTAAAAAAAAAAATTATGGTATATATTTGTTTCTATATTTGCTAAAATATTTCTATTTTTATATAAGTTACCTAATTTATTTTTTATTTATTTATCTTTTTACATTGGATGAGTTAACCCTAGAGAACAAAACTATAAATTATTCCACTACTAGACTTTTGAGGTAAACTGCATCAAGTAAAAGCTCAATATTGACTTGAGCGAGCCTGGAGGTAGATCCAAAATAACAAGTCCATGTTGCATACTCAATCTCGTCTTTGCTAAATGATTGTCACAAATGTTACTCTCAATATGCTTAACATTCCAAAAACGAAGAAGGAGGTCAATCAATGGGATGTGATTATTATACATGTGAAGGTTTGAAGAGGACCAAAGAAGCTGCAAAGTTACAAGAGAATCTAACTCATAAATCTATCAAATTTAGACCTTGAAAAATAGCTCAGATCTCTGCTAGCAAGTTGGAAGCATCACCTATATGTAGGATAAAGTAAAAAAAAAAAAAAAAAACATATCCTTAGATTTGAGTTTTTGTATTTAAAAATCTCTGGTTTAAATTTTTTTTCATATTTTTATTTTTACTCAATTTATACCTATTTTGAATTATATCGTTAACAGACGTTAAAATATGTCTGAAATGATGATTTTACCCCTCCTCCCATTCTCTCCGGTTGGAGGGGGGAGGGGAGGAGGAGTAGAGGGGGGCGCTGGTGGCGGGTGGCCGTGGGGAGAGAAGGAGAAGGGAGGGTGGGGTGGCCGCGCGGGGAGGAAGAGGGGGTCTGGGGGGCGGAGAGGAGGGGGGTGGCCGCGGGAGGAGGAGGAGGGGGGCGGGGTGGCCGCCCGGGGAAGAGGAGGGTGGTCGCGTGGGGAGGAGGAGGGGGCTGCCACCACAGGGGGAGGAGGGAGTGAGGGAGGGGAGAGGGTGAATGGGAAAGAAAGGGAGGGTATTTTAAATTTTTTTTTTTTTTTTTTAAAACAGCCACTAACAATCAAATCAAATAATTTGTAGACGGTAGGAGACATTTTGATCGAGTCATATATTGCGGGAGGGTCTAATTGTTATATTTGTTTATCGAGTCTTATTTTGCTAATGAGACACATTGGAGATTTTCTTTTTTTGCACTTGACCCCCGATATGCACAAAAAAATCAGCTTTCCATTCCCCTAAGTCCCCTTGAACGAGGCATTATGCACTTGCATGACCAAATATAGAACAAACAACACCATCTACATTAAGTTTACATCATCGTAGCGAGAACACACACCCATAAAACCAACAGCTAAAGACATTAAACCAAAACGAACATTTAAAATATTTAAGGAAGAGACTTATATATAGTTCATTTTTCAAGACACGATTTACCGCATTTAGGACTCAATTTCAAAGAAGTCATTTCATATATGAAAAATGGTCTAGATTCATTTTGTCCCAATCAATTGATACCGATAAAAAAATTGTCTCCGGTGCGGGGAAAACCCTTCGCTACAGGATGATAATTTGATCCCAACTCGCTATTTAAACCACCAGCCCATGCAATGTCATTGCTAGGAGCGGAACACTACATCGGAGGCCATCCGTGACATGATCACGATATTTCTTACGAAATCTGTGCACAACCAGCAATACCATTGACCGCAACGGCCAGATTCTTAGTGATTCCTTCAAATTTGTGTACTATAAACTGTCATGTGCAGTTATGTTTTATCCAAAATTATTGTGTTGTATTATTATTTATGATCATTTTGTATTGTATTATGTTGCATTTTGTTCTCTATCAATCCTTATTCCTATAGCTACGATTTGGTGTCTATATACTTATCGTGTGGTATTTTATAGTTTGTTGTATATTGTCTACTATATACAGTTCTGGAATGAAAAAAAAAAAAATTCACACATCAATGAAATAAATGGTCGCTGAAGGAATAAAAATGTATCAGTCTAATTTTATCCTTTTAGCGACGTCTTAGCGATAAAACTTTTCAACACTTAATTTTTTTATTCCTTTAGCAAAAAAAAATGTCACTACATTATGTTGTTAGATGTTGCTACTTATGTCACAATTCCGTCGTTGACCTAGCGACGGAATGGTCTATCACATATCCATTGCAAGTGGTGCGTTATATATCCATCATTGATCCATTGACATCCCAATGACAGATTATTTTAGCGATATCGGTTTGATCGACGATTTTTTCCCATAGGTAGTCTGTCGTATTCTTGCTTCGCAACAGATTCCATGAAAATGATGACAAATATTTTCGACACAATTATATATATATATATATATATATTATTTATTTTTTTATCGGGTTGGGTCGATCCAGCCTGAGTTTGATTGGGCCAATCGCAAACCGATTTTCGGATTTACCGACCTATTTTCCAACTTAGACCTCTAAATCAAGAAAAAAAAACATAAGAAAAAAAAATCATTTAGAATATTTTAAGTAAAAGCTATAAAAGTAAGTAATGTTCGTTCATTTCTAAATTTCCAAAGGACTCGTTTGGTTCACGTGAAGGAAAGAAAAAGAAATCAATTTTTACTCTTTTTTTTCTTTAAAAAATTATAATTTATACTAATTTTTCTTTATGGTGTTTGAAAAGGTTCGAAGAATTAGAAGGAAAAACGAATAATTGAAGGTGAAAAAATTAGGGGTGCAACTCGAACGAGTTGGGTCGGGTTTGAGCTCAACCCGAGTCCAACCCGAGGGTTCAACATATATAGCCCAAGGCCAAGTTCGGAGTATCGGGTTGGATCGGATTCATCGGGCTCTAATATGATATTTAAAATAATTTTAAACAAGAGTAATATTAAACATATAATTAAATAGCAATCAAGCCTCAACAATTATAAAATACAAACTGAAATGAGATTTATGATCAGGAGTTGAAAAGTTCATGTGAAAAAATTTAAGATTTAAACTTTTTATTTAAGAAGTATATATATATATATATATATATATATATATATATATATATATATATATATATATATATATATATATATATATCGGGTTTCAGGATCTTTGGGTAACTCGACACATGCACCCGAGCTCAAACCAAATTTTGATCGGATTCAAATATTTTAACTCGGACCTGAGTCCAAATCCGAGTATCTTCAACCTTAACACTACTCATTAACTGGTTTATCCGATCGGACTCAGGTTTAGTCCGTTCGAGTTGCACCCCTAGGAAAATTGAATCCATGAAATGAGTGGAAAACCATTTTTTCTTGAAAATTAAATTTTCTGCTAAATTTTTTTTGTCATCCAAACACACAAAAAAAAAAAAGAAAAAAAGAAAAAAAAAAAAACCCTTATCCAAGGTCCATATTTTGCAAATCAAAGGTGGCAAAAAAAGCAATCAAGTGAACAGGATAAATTGGTACTTGACATTGTTGACAATCATTACAATGATTCCACCAAACATTTTAGCAAAGCAAACCCACCAGAAACGGTGGTGGGACCGTCGCATAGTGAATGGCCACCGAGCCCATTAAACCGACCTTTATGGCACGGCCGCTGGGTCCGGTCTATCGTCCTTTCCCTTTTTCTTTTTTCCTTTTTCTTTTTTCTTATAGTCACTATAAAGGCTCCATTTAAACGTCCACGTCACCCCCCTAACTACTTCCAACGGACCAATTTTTTTCCAATTTTAGCGCTGCAAAGTACCGACTGCGTGGGCCCCACAACGAGCCTGGGAACTGGCCGTGAGGCCCATAAGAATTGTCATTGTCTGTTTTATTGGTATTCCGACCACATGATAAAACAGTCACCGGGTCCCACTCTCTCCTCTTCTCTAATGGACGACCATCACGTGTCTGTCATGTGATGGTTGTAAGAGGATTGTAGGCATTTGGTTGTAGTTATAGCATATATATCATGTATGAGTTTGGGGACCAAAATGTGATTTAATATTGTTTCATATTTGGTAATAATGTGGCAACTTTAATAGGAATTACTGCAGTATAATGATAATGACGTTAAAAGTGCTAGAGGGTCGTGGATGATACCTTGAACATGAATCAATGTATAAAAGCAAATATTTAAAAAAGAGAAATAAATATGAACCTATAAATTGTCAGTTTGGTATGAAAAAAATTGGAAGAGAATTAGTATAATAAAGAGAGAAAATGGAAGACCGAATATATGGAGAGGGAGGAGGAATGAATTAAAAGAAGAAGCATAGCATGTTTCTAAGGATCCGGGACAAAGAAAGAGAATGAGGTCCCTATTATAAACTATTAAACTCAAGATTATTTTTTCCTTTGCACCTAATATTAATTAAAAAAAAGTTGATAATCAAGATAAGTAATTAATATTTTCATAAAAAAAATACTCCTATTACATCAGGGTACTTCTCTAAAGATCAAATCAAAAAAATGCATCAGAAAACAAAATAACTACATATCAACAAAAACAAAATTTTGTAAGCTTCAGTAGATAGAGCAAAAAAAAAAAAATTGTACTAAGATCATTAAACAAAATTTGTGGAATGACGAGACTGTAACTCACTCTTTCCAATTTGAATAAAAGTTTTCAAATATTAGTTTCAATAAAAAAAATTATATTCATTTAGTGTTCAAATAAAGTTTATAGTTCATATATTTCAAAAACAAATATTAAAATCAAGTTTCTATTATTAGTTTCAACATTCCAAATTATATATAGCTTAAAATTATTTTAAAAGCAATCTTAGATAGTAATTAATTATATGGAGTGACTTGTGTACTAATAACAATAATAATAATATAGAGGAGGCAAGCATCTAGAGAGAGAATCTAGAATATTTCCTCCAACAACTTTCTACTAACTAGGTCTAGAAGTCTCCATAGAACCCTATAAATAGGGATGAGTTCCCCATTTATTTCCATTCATTTTTCTAATTTTCTCAGCCCATTCCCTCAGCTCATCTTCAAAGCCCCATTACTTCAACCTATTTCTCTCCCAAGCCCAATCATTCCGGTCCACAGTTCATTTTAAAACCCACAAACCATTCCTTTATGGTTCAAGAAGTCACAACTCTCTGTTTCCTTTTCGCGTGGAGCAGAGCTCGGGGAGATCGAGCCATGGCGGTTCAAGGCGGCGCTCCTCAGATCTTCGTCGAGCACGTCGCCGCCGCCAAGCTCCATATGTTCTCCACCCGCAGCGACAACAACCAAATGTGACAAAGATGAAGCGAGTTCCAACGACAACAATGACGAGTTCTTCATCACCGGCGATCTCCACCAGTAGCAGTGTTCCTCGGTGGTGCTCCATATCGAGGCATCGACGACGAGTCCTGTCATGACCCGTACCCGAAAATTAGGCATGAGTCGTAGGTATGTCCAGTCTACACCGCATCATCGGTGGTAGAACGCTGTAAATATCCACAATACCATCTAACAACTCACACAATGATATATGTATATCCTGTCAATGGTAACTCACTCCAAAAGGAGGACAAGATGAATATATATAACATCAATACTCAATCAAACCAACTAGAGATAGATAATGGCATGATGTCATAAAAGAAGGAAAATAACATGTCATCATAATATCCAAGTCTAGTGTTTAGCCAATAACACAAAGGGTCTCAATAAAAATAACATGCCAAGGTCTAAGCTGGAAACATATCCAGTACAATAAAAGATACTAGCTACTGGTCTGCTATAACTAGGTGAGTCTCATCGACAGCTGGAATCAGATCATCTTGGACTAAGGGATCTACCATAGCTGGCTCTCCGTCCCGCGGGCCGTATTAGGTAGGACACCAGTCCTCTAAACAGTCGTCTGAAAAAAAAATCCAATCAGGAAAGGAACGAAGTACAAAACTCTGAAAGCAGTTTCATATACATGGTAGAGAATATATAACAGCAATAGAAATGAATACACGATGCACAGGTAACAAGAAAATAAAAATATAACTAAAAAAATAAATACAAGCAATATGGTGTGAACTTGCATTAAGAGAACTGTAAATAAAAGAACTGATGATACTACCTAGTGCCTTAGAGTACAAGTTCATTATGTGATCGGTTTAGGTTGCACACGAATATTCTATGGTAACTCAATTACACGTGTAGGGTATAATTGACATGCACAAGAATACACTAAGGGTTTGATCACATAATCAACTCATACTCCCCCGTCCCGACTAATATTCATGGATCAAATCATGACACGTTACACACACGAATATAATATGAGCACACGGAGCACACGATATGTATGAGCACAAGGAATACCCGAAGCACACGATAAAGTACATGTGTAAGAAGTATCCAATGCACGCGTCAATAATAACATCTTTTGACTCGATCCATATAATACCAGCCCGTGTAACATGGTGTCAGAATCAAGTAAAACATATCTAGAACATGCGATATATACACTAGCAAGTACTGAAAACTAACAGAGAATGTACTCGCATGAGATCCTGAACAAATCACAAGAAACGGTATCCGAAATGGTGCCACACAGACCTATATATAAAATATTATGTCATTCGGTGTAATGAAGGGATAAACAAGTTTAAATGAGTTAAAATAGGATTTCTAGGTCAAATCTAGGCTCCTCTAGTCAAACTAGGTAAAATGTTGACTTTTAGGGTCAACTCTAATCAGCACTAGGTCAACCTTGGTCAAACTATTCAATTATAGGGCAAACTAGCTATTTCTAGGTTGCATGAGTCCATCTCTAGGTTATTTGGTCCATACACTATGTATCTAGGCTATACTAGCTATATTAGGATACTAGAGTATCAATACTATATAATATCACAAGATACAAAATATACTATATATATACTAGTTACTACTAACTCCATGTGGATACCTCATCTCACTTACCTTGGTTTTACTCAAGGTAAACTAGCATCCATACATAAACCAATACCTAATACATAACTAACTAGTATATCTATATACTAACATATACTACTAGTGTGAATATATATATACATAACCTAACTAACATACGTACTAACTCACAATAAAACCAACTAACATGTACCATATACCAACTAATGATACACACTAACATATACAACTAATTAACATATAACCTTTATTATATCCAACTAACTAAGGTGTGACTGAAAGTGACTAACTAATCAACACTAACATACATGCTAATATATATATATAACACTAACTAACATCACTTAATACAACATACTACTAACACCTAACATATATAAACTAACTAACCACCGATAATACTAACACCTTGTACCAGACCCCCCTCTCTTCCTTGTATTGCTGCTGTACCTCAACCTACTGTTGTGTACTTAAGTCACACTAACCTACTCTAATTATTTGGATACTATAAGCAATGCACCCAAACTCACATCCACTGACACTAGCCTAACTCTCGTAGATCCAACTGCAGTCCAGAACTTGCTTGTGGTCTGTAACAACAAGCACACACACACACTTTCACCTTCCTTAGTTTCCTGCAGACATGTGATCTGCCTACACCACACATGACCCCCCCTCAAATCTCTGTGCATCATAGATGCTCCTCCATTGCAGCATCACTGTTGTGTAAAGCAGCACAATGTCACGCCCCGGACCCGCCCGGGCCGCCGCTCCGCCTTTCCCCGCCCCGTGAGGCCGGAATTATCGAACCGGGCACGAATCACCGTGCCTCGGCGCGCCGGACGTGAATCACCGCGCCTGTCCCGCGGGTGCGAGGAAGGAAGGGAGTTAATGGAATGGCCCTTCGAGATTTCGGGGACGTGATGCCGTGCGGGCCTGGGGTTGCGCCCGCACAATGCCAATCGTTTAAGTTGATAGTTGGCTATCATCGCATCAATCGAGTAAGCAGCGGAAAGGGACTTGTTGCAATGCAATGTATTTAGCCAACTGAGTATTCGGGACAATCGAGGCAACTTGGGTTCCTTTAGCAAAGGCATACGTTCGTTCCATACATTATGCCCCCTTATACGATAGCATTCTCGGGGCAACAATCGAAACCAGGATTCCGGGTCTTAGGGACTGTGGCACGCCTATCGCTCCCTCAGACGATCCAGTACCTGCAAGCAAGTAAACTGTTGGTGGGTCAGCACTTTATACAAGTACTGGTAAGATAAAACAACTGAACAGAAATAAGCATTCACTCAAACCAACACTAAGTAATCATGTTATAAAATATTATATTACTAGTGATCTTTCTAGTTTTACCTAGGCTCGTTTCATGCAGTTCTAGCAGAGTCATATTACATTGTTTGGAAACATGTTTGGAAACAGAGTTTCATATGCAATAAGAAAGACAAGCAATCGTTCATGTTTCAGGGTGTGCGCAGCGTGTCTCATGCGACTCCAGGGTCAGATGCAAAGCTAGACACACAATGCACAATCTTAGGGGCAGTCATCTATCCAAGCCAACACAATGACTTAGCTATATGCAGGGCGGTCCCCGAGTATCTCAGGATCGGCATCTGGTTGTACAGCATACCAATGACTCTTTATCTGATGCTAGAGGCAACTGTGACTCATGGTTGCTTTCCACTATCTCTGTAGCAGCCGTGACACATGCAGTTCAGCTCTCCACCAATAGCCATTGTTCGACCGCATGCGAATGCATGGAACACTATCAAATAAACTCTAGTATGCAGACGAGACGAACCATCAATAAACAATCTTTATTGCGGGGCAATCCGACTTATCACTTAAACACGTTCAGGCACAGTATGGTTCTCTCGAAGCATAGACGATAGTGAACATGTTCATGCACTCTAGGCAGGCATTTCAGGATTCTCGTTTAGCAGACTTATCATTTCAAAGATAAGCTAGGTGAGTTCGTTCATTAACATGCAAGGCAGGTTCTATCATTCTCTTATGAAAATATTGCAACCAAAAACTCAGGTTATTATTAAGGCGTGCAAGAATCAGAGAACGAAGTTCTGCCCACTCACCTTGATACATAACGCCGACGCGGAGCAAGGCGTTACATACTTACCAACCAACAAAAAGTTTCGTCCTCGAAACTTCAAGGATAAACTTCTCGATATTCCGAGCAGCAATAGTGCCATCCCTCGCCGTACTCAATCGAAACAATCAAGCAATTCAAGTTCAGAAAATATTTGCACTTTGAGAATATCTATGGACTTATTGTATGGAACGCTCTATTGCAATACCATATCGATAATATCTCAGAGTCATAGCAATGGTTTTGGGCTAGAAGATCGATTCTGCTCTGATACCATTCTGTCATGCCCCGGACCCGCCCGGGCCGCCGCCCCGTGTGCTCTGATAACAACATGTCACGCTCCGATCTCCCGCAGGCTAAATCGGCCATTCCCGCTAGGCGAGAATCACCGCGCCAGCGCTTCCGCGGAATGATCGCTTTATGACCCATCCGGGCGTGATGCCGCACGAGCGTGATCCACGCCCGTGCAAGGCCGTGGTTCATTGGCTGGCGGTAAGAGTTCTAAGCCACAAAGTCGCACATATTGTCCGAGTGCAGCGGAGTTATGAACGCATAGGCGATCGGTAACAAGGTCACTGAGTCGACAATATAGCGGAAGCATTGAAACACAAGTTGAAGTAAAGCAACTCTTTTATTGATATAAACAAGTATTACAGGCGGCGTATAGCCTAGGTTACAAGTCGCTCAAGCTTCTCTCTCTGAAATAGTAAAAGCGTGCCAAGTGGCTACAATTGTGGATTGATTGTACAGGCGATGTTCAGGCGATGTTCACAATATTATGTCTTGTATATGTGCTTCAGTTCCGGACGCACCGCTGCTTCGGAGTGATCTTCACGCCTTAGCACGCACGAAGGAGCATCCGCACCGAACGAGGTTCTCCCGCACCCTGCATACAAACTGGTGGATTATCAGTACATTGAATGCACTGGTGGGGAAGCTACTCGCCCGCTCGACAAATTCAAACACGTAATATAAGTTCCGTGCACAACTATTAAGTTGTCTTTCTAGTTGCCTTAGGATCAGTTTTATGCAAACATTGAATAGCCTAACTCGTGTGGCAGTGCGCCGTGCAACATGAGAGGAAACACGGCGAGACTTACCATTTAGCCTTTTGGCCTTCCCTGTCCAAGGCAAACATTATAAATTCAAGCACGGGCAAGTATAACATTCAAGAGGCATAGCATATGCAAACACGAGAGTCATTGAACGTGACAATATTGGAGTGCTCAGTTGTTCTTGATGCGATGCAATGACTCGCACGCGGATAGCCGCTAAGCGAGGATGACTTATCTATATGAACATGAGTAGCTGGCATAGCCATAAAGGACTAATCCCAGACGAGAATGGAACTCAACGAGAGCACACGATACGCTACGAACCATCTCGCCCGAACACGAGGGATTGTACATGAAGTAGTCCAAGGCCAAGATGGAATGCAACGAAAGTACACGATGCGCTACAAACCATCTCGCCAGCACACGATGGACTACACATGATGTGGTCCTAGGCCAAGTGGAATGCAACAAAAGTACAAGAGACGCTATAAACCACTCGCCTGCACACGAGGGACCACACGTGAAGTTCCATCCGGATCGGATCGGCCCTAGTGCCCCGGAGACCGTCCGTGGAACCATACCTCGTTTCCGAGTTGTCCGTGACATGCAATTATTGGGTCTTTCAATTATCATGGGATACACGAGAACACGAGAACATGCGTGCACTAAAACACGAGAACACGAGTACACGAGATACTTGAATCTTGTTTCTGTACAATAACTTGCCTTGATGCATTCCCCTGGCTCGGGGCTGCCTGGTGACCCAACGGTCCCGGATACTTGCAGGTTCAATCATGCACGGGACGACTACTTAGTAGTCTCCCGGGGTTGGATGAAAACAAGGCAACATACAAGCAGACAAGCATGCGTTTCTAAGGAACATAAGCATGCACGTTTGCTCGGACCCGAAGGTAAGCCGAGAGTTGAAACCGTAAGGGACTTGGCATGCGAGGGTCTGAACATATATATAAGCAATGTTTTATTTCCATGTTCTAGCATATACAATACAAGTTGGGATTATTCCCTTATCTAGGTGCGTTGAATTCTTATTAGCATGCATGGGTGATTCACCTAGCGACTAGCATGAACATTCCATATTTTATGTGTGCTGGCTAAGCAAAGACAAGTTCACCGTAGCCACCCACCTTAGCGATGATTCGCCTCGGTAGAGCGATACGTCAAGCGAGCCTCTGAAAGCCTAAGTTGAATTCCCGTAGGGACAAGTCTGGATATCCTTTGCTTTTTGTTCGAGGCAAAGCGGGTCGGGACAGTTGCACTTTTTCCGTTTGAGTCGGCAGTCCGCTAGCACGCAACGGGGTGTTACATCCTACCCAACTTAAAAAAGTCTCGTCCTCGAGACTTACTAAGGACAAGCAGTACGTTTCAATCAGTTTTGATTTAATGATACAAGGCTGAGGCAAACCTATACAAGTCGTTGTACTTGTTTCATTTGGATATTCACTTGCACAAGCATCGAGATTGGCATATCGCTTAGTCTGGATCGTGCGCACTTTCAAAGTGCACTTCTAGCGTGAGCACGTCAACCAGCTTAGTGATAGCGAAGTCTTAGCACTCGAGTTTCACCTTTTCTTAAGTCTTGGATGGTGCACAAGTTCAAGGCATCCCTCGAATAGATGCATTCAACCAAACTTAGAGTTAGTGAAATCGGACAAGCTACTAGCGACACTCTCAAGGGTTTGCACAGGTTGGCACAAAGGCCACTCGCAGCACAACAGCATACAAGCCATCATATCATATCATTCAAAATGCATTTTGAAAGTATTTAGACTTATTGTTGGAACATCCCATCGAGGCATTGAGAGAGAGCGTGCACATAACCCACGAACGAGCTTTCGAAACTGAGATATCGAATTGAAGTCCAAGGGCGTAGAAGCCAGGCTCTGATACCAACATGTCATGCCTCGATCTCCCGCAGGCTAAATCGGCCGTTCCCGCTAGGCGAGAATCATCGCGCCAGCGCTCCCGCGGAACGATCGCTTTATGACCCATCCGGGCGTGATGCCGCACGAGCGTGATCCACGCCCGTGCAAGGCCGTGGTTTATTGGCTGGCGGTAAGAGTTCTAAGCCACAGAGTCGCACATATTGTCCGAGTGCAGCGGAGTTATGAACGCATAGGCGATCGGTAACAAGGTCACTGAGTCGACAATATAGCGGAAGCATTAAAACACAAGTTGAATTAAAGCAACTCTTTTATTGATATAAACAAGTATTATAGGCGGCGTATAGCCTAGGTTACAAGTCGCTCAAGCTTCTCTCTCTGAAATAGTAAAAGCGTGCCAAGTGGCTACAATTGTGGATTGATTGTACAGGCGATGTTCAGGCAATGTTTACAATATTACGTCTTGTATATGTGCTTCAGTTCCGGACGCACCGCTGCTTCGGAGTGATCTTCACGCCTTAGCACGCACGAAGGAGCATCCGTACCGAACGAGGTTCTCCCGTACCCTGCATACAAACTGGTGGATTATCAGTACATTGAATGCACTGGTGGGGAAGCTACTCGCCCGCTCGACAAATCCAAACACGTAATATAAGTTCTGTGCACAACTATTAAGTTGTCTTTCTAGTTGCCTTAGGATCAGTTTTATGCAAACATTGAATAGCCTAACTCGTGTGGCAGTACGCCGTGCAACATGAGAGGAAACACGGCGAGAGTTACCATTTAGCCTTTTGGCCTTCCCTGTCCAAGGCAAACATTATAAATTCAAGCACGGGCAAGTATAACATTCAAGAGGCATAGCATATGCAAACACGAGAGTCATTGAACGGGACAATATTGGAGTGCTCAGTTGTTCTTGATGCGATGCAATGACTCGCACGCGGATAGCCGCTAAGCGAGGATGACTTATCTATATGAAAATGAGTAGCTGGCATAGCCATAAAGGACTAATCCCAGACGAGAATGGAATGCAACGAGAGCACACGATGCGCTACGAACCATCTCGTCCGAACACGAGGGATTGTACATGAAGTAGTCCAAGGCTAAGATGGAATGCAACGAAAGTACACGATGCGCTACAAACCATCTCACCAGCACACGATGGACTACACATGATGTGGTCCTAGGCTAAGTGGAATGCAACGAAAGTACAAGAGGTGCTACAAACCACTCGCCTGCACACGAGGGACCACACGTGAAGTTCCATCCGGATCGGATCGGCCCCAGTGCCCCGGAGACCGTCCGTGGAACCATACCTCGTTTTCGAGTTGTCCGCGACATACAATTATTGGGTCTTTCAATTATCACGGGATACACGAGAACACGAGAACATGCGTGCACTAAAACACGAGAACACGAGTGCACGAGAACATGAGTACACGAGTACACGAGATACTTGAATCTTGTTTCTGTACAATAACTTGCCTTGATGCATTCCCCTGGCTCGGGGCTGCCTGGTGACCCAACGGTCCCGGATACTTGCAGGTTCAATCATGCACGGGACGACTACTTAGTAGTCTCTTGGGGTTGGATGAAAACAAGGCAATATACAAGCAGACAAGCATGCGTTTCTAAGGAACATAAGCAGACACGTTTGCTCGGACCCGAAGGTAAGCCGAGAGTTGAAACCGTAAGGGACTTGGCATGCGAGGGTCTGAACATATATATAAGCAATGTTTTATTTCCATGTTCTAGCATATACAATACAAGTTGGGATTATTCTCTTAGCTAGGTGCGTTGAATTCTTATTAGCATGCAGGGGTGATTCACCTAGCGACTAGCATGAACATTCCATATTTTATGTGTGCTGGCTAAGCAAAGACAAGTTCACCGTAGCCACCCACCTTAGCGATGATTCGCCTCGGTAGAGCGATACGTCAAGCGAGCCTCTGAAAGCCTAAGTTGAATTCCCGTAGGGACAAGTCTGGATATCCTTTGCTTCTTGTTCGAGGCAAAGCGGGTCAGGACAGTTGCACTTTTACCGTTTGAGTCGGTTGTCCGCTAGAACGGAACGGGGTGTTACACACAACACTCTCTATGCTTGCACAGGCACCACTGTTGCAGGGATGAATCTGCAGACATTAATGTATCCTGCCTATTGCACCTGGCACCCCAATGACCAATCACCACTGCACATTCCCTGGGCAACAATGCAGTGCATATTGGATTACTTCCTAGTGTACCCGAGCCATCTATACCCCTTCAACCTGACACACACTGGCTCGATCTCTCCCAACACAGACACTCCAACAAACCTGGCACTTGCTCACATGGATACTCATGAAGCAGTTGCTACTCCCTAATACACCATACACCTCTCCTCTACCTCACTAACTCACACACATCTTAACACTCCCAAACATATAGGAATACCCCAACTTACATTCCCATCTGATACACCAATCTACCCTCACCAAGAAGTACCCACAACTACTGTCACTGTCAACCTTCCATCTACTGTGTGCACACCAAACAGATCCTCATCCCTCATTAACAGCAACTGATACTACTCGATACCACTCCTACAGTAACACTTATAACCTACTGTTGATGTTGCTCTACCCGACACTTCCCTCTCTCATTCACACACTCCAAACACCACACAAGCAAAATACATACACACGCACTCCTATACATGACACTAACACATGTATAATTATATACACATATATATACATATATATCCATATTAATTATATATATTTATATATATATACACCTATATATCTCATTCTAACACTCAATACAAATGTAAACACACACACACAACATATTGACATTCCACCAAACACTTGGTATGCAAATTCGGAGTTTTCTCCAAATAGACACAAAACTCAATGTTCCACAAGAGAAAAACCTAGATCTAGCAAAATGAAAGCTTCTAACACCTAGATCTAACCATATAGAGTCAATTTTACCTATGAGAGGGTTCTTATAGGTCCAAGGGGTCTTCTTAACCATAAATAGAGTGGAAAAGAGAGGATTACCTAAGTTTTGAGTGACCTCCTTGAAGACTCCGAATTGGAGACAAGAAAGATGAAGTGGGCACGATCCTCAATACTTGGACTCCTCTTTATGCTTCCTCTAGCAATGACAAGATCCTTAGCCTCATTGGAAAATGAGAATGAGAGGGATGAGATTGATTTTGAAAGAGTTTGATGGAGGGAATGGCTACTTGGAGGAAAGAACTCAACTAGGATTTCTTCATGAATAATTATGAAGAAGATGGAGGCTAATATGAATAACTTATATAGACTTCCCCTTAGGGTTAGGGTTATGTTTGGCTAAGGCACAATGTCCAAAATGTCCCTCCATGTTGTCATGAAGAGTTATTTAATAAATGAGGGTTTAACTAAGAGGGTTTCTAATTTAATTACAAGGGGTTATAGATCATTCTTGTCACGTCCCGCTTTCCAAGATACAGTGAGCCGGGTACATAACTACATCTCCAGGCTACGCCCCATACGAATACTACCGTACCCGTATCAGCGATTGTCGCCCGTATAATTTTAGAATAAAATACAAGTCATGCTAAAATACTTAGTTAATACAACTGAAGTTATACATTCCAACTAAAGTACAACTGAAAAGTCTTTGTAACAATCATCTCCTTAATATACATAGTTTCGGCTATAAAATGTTTGGTACGGTATTTTTTGGTATCCCTTGAAGTTTATTCCTCGATCTAGTCCACATTATAGAGAGGTAATATTTCTTCATATGCTTTGTCTTCCCCTAGTGAACAATACTAGGTCATCAAAACGACAACAAGTCATCGGTTAAGAACATTAAGTAAATAAAAGATATGATAGTAGATAAAGAAGGAGTAATATTTGTACAGGAATAAAGAGGTGAATCATATAATTGTGTCTATGACTTGAATAATTCCTAAACTAGTATTCCTGTAGTGTCTAATAATTCAAGCAATACAATCCCTATGTCACTACCACAATACACAAACAATTTTCCTAAATGATGATACAATTTGGAGAACAACCTTTAAATAACCACTTTAACTAGTTTTTCTCAATAATCCCGTATACCAGGGATCAGGCTGTGACTTGGTGGCACGGTGCTTAGAATCCGGCCCTGCCCTCATGGGCTTAAATTAATTCATTAATTCACCTATTCGATAGTTTTGAATCGAAGTAGGTGTATTTATATTCATGTGACTTGAACATGATGGCACGAGATTATAATCCGGCCGTGCCCTCATGGGCTTAAACTGGAAAGTGAGCTAAGCCTCACACACTCAATTCACAAGGCCTTACGAAAGAGCTTAACTGCTGATCAGCTATATATATATATATATATATATATATATATATATATATATATATATATATATATATATATATATATATATATATATATATATATATATATATATATATATATAGTTATTATGTTGCAGGATTTCGTAGGTGGTATTTATGTTGTTCTCCCCCGCCCAATGCTTTCTAGCCTAAATCTACAAACAATCCTTATTCTATTATCTTGTATTTAAGTTTCTGCTATGTATATCATGTTTACTATTATTTATGCCAAAATGCATTTTCAGGATAAAACAAGATACATGCTTTTCATTTTATTCAAAAACCAAGATGCAGGTGTCAAGTTATCAAACACAAATTCCAAGAATATTAATTATACATAGCAGATTATCAGGAATTCAGATTTTTATTGAGTGACTTATGTCCGTGTCCAACGTATCCTGGACTCTTGCTAATCGTCCCCTAGTTAATTTATACTCGGTGGTGGTCTGTCGCTTAAGAAAATATATAAACTAAGGTTTAGGGTTAGGGATATCGGCGATATTTCTGGATATCAAAATATGGTCAACTCCCGAAATTCTTAAAAATTTCGGCACAGTCTCATTTGTATTTCGGCTTCCAAAAATTTAACAGTTTTATATATATGACCGGGAGCAACCCTCCGTAGCATTTTCGGGTTTGCCGACCCCTTCGGTGGAGCAACCCTCAACACCGGAACACACGCAATAGATTATATAAAAATAATCGCAATAGGGAGGCTTCTTTCATACCTTAACAGACTAGCTATTTACTTATTTGATTATTGCGCAATGGTTTCCTTCCAATGATGCACAAGCTTCAAGCAATCCATAATTTTCTTAGTAAGATAATTAAATTCACAATCCTTAACATATAATAAATGGAAGAGTTTAACTATATAGAATTTTAATTCTTTAAAGGCTTAAATTAATATATAAACAATTACCCATTTTCATTATATGTACTATATACTAGTTTTCATGAAGTAAGAATAATAATTTTAGTTACCCTAATGTATGGTACATATATAATATACATTCCGACTAGATAATCATAACGAGATATACCAAATTAGGTATATTTTAAATCTGGAGAGAATTAAATTAATTAAAATAAATTGATATAATTTTAATTTACTTGTTCAAAACTAGACTAAATATAGTCTAAAGCATATATATCATTTTAATGATGTATATTTCTTGTCGTATGTAATATTTTTGGTTATAATATATATAATTTAAACCGATAATATATATATATATATATATATATATATATATATATATATATATATATATATATATATATATATATATATATATATATATATATATATCGACTAATATCGCATCATTAAATTAAAATGTGTGCAATATCAATTTTCTTATGTCCTAACACTCATGCATCATAGAAATGAAACACACATACACCCATGTTCATATATATATGCACACTTATATATATATATATATATATATATATATATATATATATATATATATATATATATATATATATATACGTATACGAACTAGTTAGTTATGAAGCTACTTAAGTACTTATATAACCATATCTATAAATTATTGTACATTCATTTCGTGTCCTACTTAGTGTGTCATGATACGTGTGTCCATGTGTCCATATCATATATGTATTCATATACTCATCCCTTTATGTTTTAACTTGTTCCAATCCTTAAAATACTCATTAACTATAGTCCCTAATTCAACTAAAAGGAAATGAACAAAATGAAAGGGGAGCAAGGTTGAGGACTTGCCTTTGCTTGAGCAACCTAGGGTTCTTCCAAAGTTCCCAAATTTGTACTTGATTCTCCCTATTCCAAGGAGTTTTGGACTTAAACTATATTCTAAATCAATTTTAGAAGAGAATTGGGGAAGGAATAGAAAATACCTAGGTTTAGGAAGAGGGAGGAGGAGTTGTGGAGTTTTGAGAGAGGAGGAGCCCGGCGGTATCGCAGGTTCAGCGACGGTGGAGTCCGACGACGACGGCGTGGAACTCGGCGGCGGGTGGCGCGGGTCCGGCGGCGCGCGGCAGCGGACGACAGCAGCAGCCGCGACAACTACAACATCAGAAGTAGCATAGTAGCAGTAGCTGCAGGCATAGTAGCAGTAGCAGTAGGTTTAAGGTGGGGAGAGGGAGTGGGTTTAAAGAAGATGAAGATGGGAAGGGGGATGGCTGCTGACCAGGCCATTAATATATGGGATTTGGTTTCTTGGGGAAGGGAGGATGAAGGAAATGGAACCAGGTGTTCCTATTGGAAATGAAGAAGAAGGAGGAAGATTACATGTGTAAAGAGGGGTGGTGAGTCAGGGAGAAGCTGTTGATGGTTTCTCTCTGTCACGACCCGCACCCGAAAAATCGGGCATGAGCCGTGGGTACGTTCAGCCTACACCGCAGAATCGGCGGTAGAATACTGTAAAGGTTCGTTCTAGGTCATAATATCTATATCTCACAATGATCAGTCAATATAACCTCTCCAAAAGGAGAGCAACCACGCAATATATATATGCCTCAATCACAATAACTAGGAAAAGAGTAAAAGCACGATAAGATATCACAAAGAAACAAGAACTGAAGATAGCAAGTACAATATCCAGATATACAGTCCAAGACTAAAGTCTACAACATCACAGAAGCAACAAAATAATAAATACAGTCATCTAGAATATCAACTGGGAACAACCCAGGAAAACCCACCTAGCTAACTAGGGTGCTAACGGCGTCTCCTCGACGGGCTCCTCATCAGTCTCCGGGTCACAACACTCCTCGAAGCCCGGCTCGTAGAATGTCGGGCAAAAATCCTCAGGATCCTCTGGAAAAAATATGTCCAGTCAGGACTGGAGCGAAGTACATAACTCTGAAAGTAACTCCAAATACATGGTAAGGTGTATATGACTAGCAATAGAAAAGTATACAAGATGCACGTATAAATAAATACATGGTGGAGCAGATAAAATAGCTACAATATAAAACTGGAGAACAATACAAATAGTAGAGAAGTAACTGCATGTGAGAAAACAGGAATACTAGCTAAGTGCCTTGAGCACAAGTTCGTTATGTGATCAGCTTAGGTTGCACATAAATAATCTACGATAACTCCGTTATGCGTGAGTTGCATAACCGACATATACATGAATAATGCTTGGCTTTGATCACATAACCAACTCCTACTCCCCTCCCCCACTAATACTCTTGGATCCAACCACGACACGCTACGTACATGATAAATAACTCGCGCACATGAAGGCGAGAGCACACGAAGCACATGAGAGCACATGAGAATTAATACCCGAAGCACATGATAAAATACACGTGATAGAGTACCCGCTGAACACGGTAAGGGGGATAACATCTCATGACGGGATCCACTAGTACTAGCTCGTGTAACAATGTGTCAGAATTAAGTATTACAGTTCTAGAACAGGTGATATAAACGCTATCATGAAATGGAAACGATCAGAGGTAGGTACTCGCCTGACGTCCTGAGCAACTGATGAGGATCGAGATCCGGACTGGTGTCGCAAGAACCTATCCAAAAAGCAAGGTTAAACAGGGTTCTAAAGAGATAAATTGATATAAAATAACTAAAATTAAGCTTCTAGGGCTATTCTAGGTCGAACGGTTCAAACCGGTGAAATTTGGGTCAAAAAGTCAACCCGGGGTCCAAAAGTCAACTATAGGTCAAAACTAGGTCAAACATTGACTTTTACGGTCAACGAGGACAATTATGGTCAACACTAGGTCAAACTAGGGTGTCCCTAAAATTCTAGGTTAAAACTAGCTTATTAAGCTAGTAAACCCTCAAACTCGCCTCCTCGAGATACCGGGATACCCTCGATATCCGATACCTCGACCTAAGCTACGCACCCCGCCTATACCCGCTAAAACATATGCTAGCGCACGTAATTATATATACCAATAGATAAAAACCTAATTCTAAACTCAAACCTAGGCAATTGCTCAAAAACTCCGCTCCGATACTCAATACCTTGGGTATCTCAAGGTATTGAGATACCTTGATATCTCAAGGTATTGAGATACCTTGATATCTCAAGATATCCCTCTAATCCCTCACTAATTACCCATCTAGCTAACTATTTATGTATATAGATATATACCTAGCTATATATATAGGCTACTATATATATATACACACACTTATGCATATATCTACATAACTAGATATATATATATCCACACAAACACACAACGCATGAATATATAACTAACTATATATATATCTATTATAGTAATCTATCTATCTATCTATCTATCTATCTATCTATCTATCTATCTATCTATCTAGATCCCTCTCTCCCCCTCGCTACCTGCTACACGTCGATGCTATGCCTCGCCACGCGGCGCTGTGCCACGCCAAGAAGCTGCTGCTGCTGCTACAGTGTGCTGCTGCTGCTACAGTGTGCTGCTGCTGCTGCACGCAGCGCTGTCGCGGCTGCAGCGCTTGGCTGCTGCGGCTGGCAGCTGCTCTGCTGGGCTGTGCCGCAATCTGCTGCAGCCTCTCCATTTATCCCACCTTGCTGCCACTGCCCACTACTCACTGCCTCCCCCTCGCTGCACTGCTACTACAGCCTCGACACACCACACACACACACAATCACATATATATATATATATATACACAAGAACATATATGCATATATATATATATATATATATATATATATATATATATATATATATATATATACACACACACACTTATACACATATGTATATAGGCACACACACACACTTATATATACAAACACACATATCTATAATCACACACACATACGTATAGATATGCAAACACTCTACATATATATATACAAACACACATACTCATATATATATATATATATACACAAACACTCATATATATATATATATATATATATATATATACACCTACGCAAATATATATATACACGCACATATACGTACACAAACACATATATATAAATACACACACTCATATAGATACACACACACACACACACACACACACACACACACACACACACACACACACACATATATATATATATATATATATATATATATATATATATAAACTCATATATACATATATAAACACAACACACATAACACACAACACAACACACAACACCCCACCAACACACGCCCAACGACCCCTATACCTATAAATAACTATAAATATATAAAATACAATCCGAGAACTCTAACATACACTCTCCGAAGTTAACCCAACGCGCGCACGAGCCCGAAACCAAGAAACTAAGTCGAAATGGCCGTTCGGTCATTTCGACGAACACGTGGTGTGCGGTTCACAAAATCTCGTGAAACGCACACCAAACCTACTCAAAATCGGCCCAAAATTTACCCACGGGTTCTAAACGATGTCTAGATCCTAGAAAAAAATACTAACTCGCCGATTCTAGGTCCGTGACAAAAATGCGCACGCACATAGAACCTACGACGACGAAAACCCCCAAATCGCCCGAAACGCCCATTTCTCTGTGACACGACTTCACGTGTCCGAACGGAGACACGTACTAACCCTCAAGACATCCGAGCACGTCTACCTAGATCCGTCTAACCTAGGGCATCACCCAAAATTGGGCCAATCTCAGATTTTACCCCAAATTGACACAAAACCTAATGTCAAAGCCTCCAAACACAACCAAACTAGTTCTAACTTCCTCCCATGGGTAGACTTAGGGTCTAAGAAGGTTCTAAACTACTAATTACACTATATAATAACAACCACTAAGAGGAAAGTTAGGATTTACCTCTTGGGAGTTGGAATCCCAAGGCCAAAGTCTCCAAAACCCTTGAAATCACCACCCTCAAGCTTCCAAGCCTCCAAATCAAGCCTCCACACTAAGTCTAGGCCCTACACACCTAGGTTAGGGAAAATCAAATGGTTAGGGTTCACATCCATGAAGAATAGAAGAAGAAAGAGAAAAAATGACTTACTTACTTGCTTGAAATAGGAAGTGGGAAGAAGAAAAGAAGAAGAAAGAGTGGAGAGGAGTGGAGAAGAAGAAAAAGAAGAAGAAGAAATGAAGAAGAAGGGGGGGGGGGGCTGCTGGTTCGGTGCTAATAGGGCCGGCCAAGCATGTATAAAGTAGGTTTCCTTAATCCAAATGACTAAAACAGCCTCTCCTTTAGTCATGCAACTTGAATTTTGGGTTTGGGGTTTCAAAAGCACTCAAACTAACTCCTAATCACTCCAACTAACTAAAATAAAATATAATAATAATTTTAAACCCATAAATAAGCCTTACAAGGGTGTTGGTTGGGTCGGACATGGGTCCACTAGGATCTGACATGGGTCCACCCTAGCCAAAACCCTAAAACAACCAATAAAATAATAATACAATCACTAATTAAATATAAATATAATTATTTATAAATAATACACAATTACCAAATAAAAAAAATAATCCTATTTTCTCGAATTGGGTAGTAACACTCTCCCCCCCCATTATTTTGGGTTTCATTCATGAAGCCCCCTTTATAATCCAAGAATTGATAAAGTCCAACTGTAAATTAATATTTACATTAATTTAACTATGATATATATACATATATATATATATATATATATATATATATATATATATATATATATATATATATATATATATATATATATATATATATATATATATATATGAATTGAAAATAAAAATAAAAATGGCAGTTATGACAATTCTCTCTAGTTAAATTAATCAACCATGACTAACTAATTGGTGCACTAATGATCATGGCAAGTCTAGTGGGGTTCAAGTCTAGTTGGGTTCATTAGCAACTAGTCTAAGTAAGGACTAACACAAAATCATCTATATTATATATATATATACAACCACACAATTTATTATGTATTAATATATATCAATAATAATAATAACAAAATGACTAAAATATTCCTATCTTGAAAAGTGATGGTTACAATCCTACCCTTCTTAGAAAAATTTTGCCCTCAAAATATAGGAAAGAACTAGCACTACACAGTCAATCATAGTAAGAATAGAAAAATACCTCATGGCTCAAAAAGATAGGGGTACCGCTCGTGCATCTTGACTTCCCTCTCCCAGGTAGACTCTTCCGGAGAGTGATCCCTCTACGCGACGCGTACCAAAGGAATCATCTGGTTTTGCAACACCTTCTCCCTACGATCCAGGATCTCTACTGGCTGCTCTGGATAACTGAGAGTCGGACCTACCTTGATCTACGAGTGATCCAATACGTGACTAGAATCTGCCACGTATCGTCTCAGCTGCGACACATGGAACACGTCATGTACTCCTTCTATTGCAGGCGACAAGTCTAGTCTGTAGGTACTGCACCGACCTTCGCAAGAACACCGAAGAGTCTGATGTACCGTGGACTAAGCTTTTCGTCTCCACCAAAGTGAATCGTGCCCCGTGTCGAAGAAATCCGCAAGAACACCAGATCGCCAACCTGGAAGAAAATACCGTCTTAACACTCAATTACAACAAGGAATCACAAGCAATACAAAACAAATCTACCTCAAACTCTAAAGGTCTTCGGTGGCTGTCGGTCCAATGCCGTTGTCTGTTCTGCGCCATCCGGAGTCTTTCTCTGATAAGCTTTACCTTCTCGGCTGCATCCACAACCATCTCCGGTCCCAACAAGGCTCTCTTTCCAACATTATCCCAAGTTAAAGGAGTGCGACATTTCCTCACATACAACTCCTCGAATGGTGACATCTCAATACTGGCCTGGTGACTATTATTGTAAGAAAATTCTACTAGGTGGAGATAATCCTCCCAAGAACCTCCAAAGTCCAGAACACATGTGCGTAGCATATCCTCGAGAGTCTGAATAGTTCTCTCCGACTTTCCGTTCATCTGGGGGTGATATGCGGTATTGAACTTGAGCTGGGTGCCCAAGCTAGTCTGTAAACTCCTCCAAAAGTGTGACCTAAAGCTACTATCCTGATCCGAGACTATGCTCACAGGGACCCTATGCAATCTGACATTCTGTCGCATATGCATTTCTGCTAGCTTCTCCATAGACGTATCCACTTTAAAAGGCAAGAAGTGGGCCAATTTGGTCAACCTGTCTATAATGACCCAAATCGCTTCCTTCCCTCATGGAGATTGCGAAAGCCCCGAAACAAAATCCCTGGTAACATGCTCACATTTCTACTCAGGAATAGGTAAGGGCTTAAGTAAACTGTCTGGTCTCTGCCTCTCTGTTTTTACCTGCTGGCACACTAAGCACTTGGATACGAAGTACGTCACCTCCCGTTTCATGCCATACCACCATACATGTTCCCTCATATCCCTATATATCTTGTTGGCACCTGGATGCATAGAGTACTGAGAGCGATGTGCCTTCTGTAGAACCTCCTCATGCAACTCTCCACTCGATACACACAACCTCATACCGTGTCGCCAGGAACCGTCCTCCGCAATGGTGAAGCCATCCAATAACCCGACCTGAACCTGTGCTCTGATGCTCCTTAGAGTCACGTCATCATACTGTGTGGTCCTGATCCTTTCGATCAGCTCTGACTGTATCTGTAATCCCCACATCTGTATCTCGATACCAGGAACTACTACCTCAATTCCCAGGCTCTCCAAATCAGCCAAAAAGTGCATGTCTGATGTCAAGTACATTGCCACCAGATACTTGTTCATGGCATCGACGACCACGTTGGCCTTCCCTGGGTGATACTATAGCGGTATATCGAATTCCTTTATCAGCTCCAACCACCGTCGCTTTCTCATGTTTAGCTCATTCTGCGTAAACACGTACTTCAAGCTCTTATGGTCTGTGAAGATCTCCACACGCTCTCCGTACATATAGTATTTCCACAGCTTTAGAGAAAAAATGACTGCTGCCAACTCCAGATCGTGGATGGGGTAGTTCTTCTCATGAGGACATAATTGCCTGGAAGCATAGGAAATCACCTTTCCATTCTGCTGCAGAACGCAACCCGAGCCCTTTCCTGAAGCATCACTGTAAATAATGAACCCACCTAACCCCGATGGCAACGTCAATACTGGAGTTATCGTCAATCTCTTCTTCAGCTCATCAAAACAGCCTGACACTCCTCTGACTACACAAACTCTACGTCCTTCTTGGTCAGCCTAGTCATCGGCTCTACAATTCTGGAGAAGTCCTGTACAAACCTCCTGTAGTACCCTGCCAGTCCCAGAAAGCTCCTGATCTCTGCCATCGAACTTGGAGTAGCCTATGACTCCGCTGCTGCGATCTTACTAAGGTTAGACAAAAATATACATATATAGAAGCACGAAATATAAAATACAGAGAACCAAAGTTGAATACATTTGATAGGAACACAAAATATTTTCTTTATTAAATACTTGAAGATTGGATTACAAAGTACTTGCTTAGCTGACTACAAATATGCCATAGAACTTATAATTCTTTTTACAAACACAAAACTAGCCACAATACCCAAGCATCATATCCTTTTAGTAGGACCAAAATAGAACACCTAGCAGAAGAAGAGCTTGCACACAGGAGAGGAAAGCTTTGGGAAGCAGCACGAGCACGATTCCGCCTGAGGGAAGCGCTCCTAAAGTTTTAAAATGTTTGCCAAACTCTCGCTACCAGAACCTAGAGATTTATCCACAAATATGGGTAAGTACTACAACATGTACTGGTGAGCGACCGGGGACAAACTCACCTAGAAATCTACCGTAAGTAAACATGTGAAGCTAGCATTACTATGATGTGATCTTTCTAGTTGTCTAGTTTTTTTAATAATTCATTCAAAGAAAACATAAACAGTAGATAGACTACGCATATGATAAATCTTACCAATGGTCGAGTGGTTTCACTGTAACAGACACATAAGTTAGAAATAATTTGCATACATGAATAAACTTGTGAATTCGTGTTGGCCTCAAGTGTACAAAAAAAAACCTAGCATGCGACCTAACTACATGATGGCCCATAAGTTGCCCCACTGATGGACAATAACACCCCCTAGACCCCGTAGGACCGGAACATCAGGGTGCTCTCACAATCTCCTCCGTATCGACCGATTTCTAGTGCCCCAAGAATCGTTCGAGAGACTATTTCCTTGTGCACAAGTTGTCCAAGACCGATGCATGACATGAAACTTCTATCAAATAAAGATACTATATGCACAGTTCTGAACAACAAGCACAAGTTCTACCTTTTCCTTCTTTCTTTCACACGGAACACATGGCTAACCATAATAGGTTTCAATACACGATCTAGTGGCGCAGTAGGTGAGTAAGGGACATAACATTAAATAAAGTAAAGCAGTAACTATATATATATATTTGCATGCAGTTTATTTTTTTAGCATATATTGTTAGTGAGTTAACATAGAACTAACGAGCATGCAACTGAGTAGACTAGCGATCATTTATTAGGCGTGTAGACTAAAGGATTCATCGAAGGGCCAAAGTCACTCACCGAATGAATCAACGAGAGAATAGGAAATCCTTACGCAATAATCACTCCTTGGTTATGCGTCCTAAAATTGTAACAATATTTGGTTAGCATCCTTCGATCTCTTTCTCTTATGATTCAAAATGAATGCTCAAGCGAAAAAAATGAATCATGAAAACCAATTATCGAAAGAAAGACAAAACACAAAGCAACACAAAACAACACAAAACCAAACAACCAACGAAAACTCTTGGACTCATTTTAATAGAAACTGTTATATCAGTTTGAATGGTTCAATGTATTTCGTCCATGATTGATTTGGCGGTAAGGTTTTCCCGAGACTCGATTCTCAACTGAGTCAAAGTTACAAGTGTTCCATAAGTGAACCGTTAGAAGCGGGGAATTATAGCAAGCGGCAGTTCCGATCGTGATCTCCAACGATGACTGTTTATTGGTGACGACGATCATTCCGCGGAGGATCATCGATGAGTTCGTCGACCTACTCGCATGTTCGTCGTTCTTATTTCTTTCGGTTTTCTTTTTGATTTCTTGATCGACTTCCTTCTTGATCACTTGATCAAAATCGTTCATCCTAAGTTTGCTCATTACTTAGGAGATTATATTTGATCAGTGTGATCTTGTCGAATTCATCTATTGCTTGATCAATTTTGATCAGTTCTTGTTTTAATTTGTGGTGAGTTGGTCAATTTCAGTTAGTAATTGGAATCTAAATCTAAAATCTTTTTCCCATGTTCTTGAACACCTGGTGTTTGAAGAAATTCCTTTGAGGAGTTGTAATCCTTTGTTCCAATCGGATCTGACACTATAGTGTTGTGTTGACAAAGCTTGAACTCAGGTAATATTCTCCTTTTCTGATTCTATTGATTTTGTTTTGATAAATTGGATCATCAATGTTGTGTTGTATCCGATTGACATATACTTGTGTCAGGAGACCAACACAAAGGTTTGTGTTTGGTACAGAGCTTTGTACCCATATCCAGTGTTATGATCATATCCAAGTGCAATGTCGGGTGTTAGACTCGACAGTGTATTGGTTTGAAATCGAGTTTACATTCATGTTTGGGTAAATTTTTCTATTAACTAACTTTTGTCTAGTTTTGAACTTAACGGTTCTCTTTTCAATTGAATGTACCATTTAGGTCTTTTCTATGAGCCAGTGTAGGTTTGGGCCAAAATCTTAGGTTGAGTTGGGCTCAGTCTTTTGGGCCAGAGCCCGGTAAGAGGGCCGAGCCATGTTGGGTTGACCTTTTAATTGATTAGTTTAGTAAAAATATAGTGAATTATTCAGGAAAATAATTCATTAATTAAGTAGCTTAGCTAAATAATTGATTAGTAAATTGATAAACTAATAGTTAGTGTTTAGAGAGATGTTATTTGGTTTAAGAGAATTATTTAGTAAAGAAAGGTTTCCTTGGGTTTAGCTTGAGAATTAATATGAAATAATAGAATGTAACATAATAAAATGACATTATTTTCTAGATGGACTAGAGTAACTTCAGTTTAGACCGGAGGCAAGTACTCTATATGTCACGTCCCGCTCCTGGAATATGGCGAGCCGAATACGTAACTAACATCCTAGGCTACGCACCAAACAAATACACTCTTATCTCTATCACGATTGTCGCATGTAAAGTTCTAGGATAAAAGTATGGGCAAACTAAATTCGTAAATAAATTGACAATAATTTTCAGCCACAAACATCACTCATCAACCTTTACATCTCCAAGTCTGGTTTTCTATTTTAAGGATAATACACACGAGGAACTACATAACTACACAAAATAAGACTGATGATATACCCTCTTCCTGTGTTAATATTCTGGTTCTTCCATAATGTATACTGAAAGTATCACTTCCTCTGTCAAGCCTCCATCTAGTGAACAAAAACTAGGTCATCAAAGAGATGCAAGTCTTCGATTCAAAGAAGGTGAAATAAATAAAATAATACAATATTGAAGATCAAATACAATGGAAATCTAAACCGAATAACTTCTAAGTACATGACATAATATGACTTTGAAATAATTTCTAATGTGATCTTAATATAGTGAAATAATTGTATCCAAACCATTCCTTAAGTCCTAAAAATCACTAACACAATCACAATACAGTTTTTCCTATATGACGATGTAAGTTAGAGAACATGTTTGGATCTCACATTCGCAGTATCACGAGCATTATCTAGGCAATAGTCCCATTACCAGGGATCAGATGGTGGCAGGTAGGCACGGTGCTTAGTAGTTCGGCCACTCCTCTTCGGAAGCAAATTATAAATTTCAATTAACACCAAATTCGACTTTTTATCTAATTAGGGTAAACATCACGAGATTCACGAGCATCAAGTAAGGTAGGTGATCTAAACATTCATTCACTCTTAACGTAAGACCTTGCGAAGGAGATATATGTACTGATCAATTTTGTTAATTATATTGCCAAGATTTCATACGATGTGATCCAAACTATTCTCCCCCGCCCAATGCTCTATTATAAAATCACAATAAATCCTAAGTGCATTCTAATAATTAAAACTTTATTTTCTGCCTCAAGTATACATCTTGAATTGTATTTCTGGAATACATATATCGCTTGCAGGAATGCTTTCAACTATTGGAATAACGTCAAATAAATTCTCTATACGTGTTAATCTCAAGTAATACGAGAATACATTCAACATGGTATTCCGGAACCAAGGAAACAAGATTTGATAATTTAATAGCGTACATATTTGCATGTCCATGTTCTTACGAGTTTAAGACTTACATAGTTGACCTCCAAGTATTCCTCGAATATAGTAAGTTTGTCTTAAATTGATATTCAGTTATCTAGGTTTAGGGTTTGATACGATACCACGGCGTTTAAGCTTAGAAATTAGGCTATCTTCCGAAATTCTTAGACTTTCGGACATAGTCTCCTTTGTATTTCGAGCTCCAAACACAGTAATATAACCGACCTGGAGAAACTCTCCATATAATTGACATAGGTCAAAGTTTCTTTGGTGGAACAACTCTACACCAATCACACACAGTTAATATGATAGACAGTAAATGCATATAAGTACAAAACTAAATTACACAAAAATTCTAGCATGTATATCCTACATTGTACATAGCATAACTCCTATCATATAAATCTAAATACCATCAAATTATATACAATTGGAAATCTTATCGAATCCTATTCAATTTATGTTTGGACATAATCAAATTTTGACAACGTTTAATAGGTCAAAACTGACCTACGAAATAAGGCGTAAAATGTTTCAGATTTTAATTCTAGAATTTTACGTCGACAGTGCACGGCCAATAACTCCTATTATATACACCCAAATGCTATCATATCTATATGGTTGGAAAAATTATCAAATTTTTAAGAATTTTTGTTTAGACATATCCTAGTTTTGAAGAAGTTTAATAGGTCAAATCTTGCCTACACAAAAATGTGTACATAGGTTCCAAATTTTAATTCTACGATTTTATACCTCTGTTGCATGACCCATAACTTCTATCATATAAATACAAACCCTATCGTATCATATATCGTTGGAAAGTTTATCTAATTTCCAATAAATATTTTTTAGACATAATTAAATTTTGACAAAGTTTAATAGATGAAAACTAACTCAGAAAAATACTGCGCTAAAAGAACGAATTCAGCACGCATAAACTCAGTTCTATGTCATGTCCAAGCCTCCTACGGGTGTGTCACCTTAACGAAAAACTCTTTGAAAAATGTTCTAAACTACATTTATTAATCTCAGAATTTATTTATAATAAACACTTTACTTTGAACAATAAAAATAAAACTAAAAATAATATGAAAATTAGACTAAAATGAGACTTGTACAAATAGTACAAAGAGTAGGAGGAATTACCTTAGCTCTAGTAGGTTTAGAGTTTATGTAGGGAATGAGAGCTTGGGTTTTGGAGAGATAGGAGGGTTGTAGGGTGAAGGGTGAAAGTGAAAGGGGGTTAAGGATATATAAGGAAAGAAAATTAGCCTTTAAGTAAAAACCAATTCCTTATATATATATACTTTTTACTTCTTATCCAAACAAGATATTTGTGTAGTAAAACTTTGGCAAAATGAAAGAACCCCCCCCCCCCCCCCCCCCGATAAGCCAGCCAAGCATGGCTCTTAGGGAAGCCAAGGGTTAAGGGTGTTATGGTAATTTCTTGGTTAAGTTGTTTATGTTTTTAATTGATCCAAATCATCTCCAAATCACACTTAATCCTTACACTAAATTAAACCCTAATCCATAAATGATGAAGCACGTAAAAAAATATCTCTAATAAAAATATTAAAAATTTATGTAAAATAAATAACATTATTATATTAAAATTTTGGAAACCCTAAAAATTATACTATTAAAATAATATATTTTTTCTCGAAAAGATATTTTCTCGTAAAACATGTATTTCCAAATAAATAATAATAATAATAAATAAATAATTTTTCTTTTGAAACCAACTATGACACTATACGATGATTTCTTCTGTTTCGTATTTTATTGCAAGTTTCGATATTTCTATTGTATTGCTTTTCCATTGTCAGTTCCTCTTTCAATATCCGTAAATTATTATTCATTATTTATTGTCAGTTCCTACACATTGTGCATCTTGCTAGTATATATTAATTTTATTGCATGTTTTGTGACGCAATAGGACACACGGTGGTTGTGTGTCGTATCATTGTACCTTGTGTCGTGTTTATTGTATCTTGTATTGTGATTGTCATTAGTTTCGGAAGGGGAATACCATAGTCCTATGTGGATGACCCCATTCTCAAACCGTAGAGATTAGCGGTTGCATGTCACGTACGGAGCGCCAGATCACTTCTAGTTATCTACCATAACAAAGGTATTCAAATCACATGTTAGATTGTTTACTTGGCATATTATTTGTACTTTTACTTTATTATTTTATGTTCATTTTATTTCATATTTTATTCTAGCATTGTGTAGATGTACTTTGCTCTGTCCTGACTAGACAATTGATACAGATATCAGGGTGATGACACTTGAGACTAGCTGAGCTATTGGAGACTTAGTGTAGATATCTTGATGTATTATTCATTGATATATTTATTTGAGTTGGATGACTGTACATTATTTTTGGTTTACCGGATTTACTTTCGGATGAGATAGACTTGTATCATGTACAAAGATCATACTAGTGGACTGTGATTATGTTTTATTTGTTTAAAGTTATTAGAGTTATGACTTGGGATTCATTTACGTGACTTGGATATTCATGAGGTATAGACAGCTGACTACCGCTGTGAACGACAGTGTAGGCTGGACTTGTCCACATCCTCATACCCGATATTGCCGGTGCGGGTCGTGACAAGTTTTTATGATAGCCCATGCAGGTCGATCGTCGTAAGTAGTACGATATCATGGTGGTACCTAGGTTTATACGTATCCATGTGAGCCTGCCATACTAGGTACTTGTCACATCATAGGCCAATTATTTATTCCATTTGTCACATCTCCTTTGGACTTATGTTCACTTTTCTCCATTCCAGAGAATGGCTTTGGGAAGGAAGGTGATAGGAGGCCGCACTTCTAGTGTGGCGGCATCCTCTACTCATCCAACGAGCCAAGAGAAGACTTGGACTATTCCTCCTCCCCCATCTTTTCTAGTTGAAGGTGGCATTCCCACCATTCTGATTATAGGATCCTTGTCACTATATGGAGCGCATCTGCTAGAATTTTTCAGAGGGAAGATAGAGGCTCGGAGGGAGCAGACTGTTGTCATGAAGTAAAGCATGGAGAATGCTTACTCCATAGCATTGAGGGCCATGGAGCAGGTGACCGCTCGACAATCTACCCAAGCGAAGGCAGAAAATATTCTGGACTTCAAGAAGCTCAACCCCCGCGACTTCAACAACATCAAGGGAATCATCTATGCGGACGAGTGGTTAGAAGACATAGAGCGACTTCTTTGCATCGTTAGGCTTCCTAATGATCTGAAGGTGGAAGCCGCAGGACTACAGTTTCACGACATAGCCCAGACTTGGTTCAGGAATAAACTTAAGTTGAGGGTACCAGGACTCACTTGGGAGAGATTCACAGAGCTCTTCAAGCAAAAGTTCTTTCCCACTGTAGCCCGGGACATTCTGGAGAAGCAATTTCAGAATTTGGAGCAAGAAAATCGTTCGGTGGACGAGTATGCAGCCGAGTTTAACTTCTTGAGCCAATTTGTCGAGTGTATGGTTCGCAAACCAGAGGACCGAGCCAAGAGGTTTTTCCAAGGACTAGCCTATGAGATTTGTCTCCTCGTAATCACGAATGATGTGAATACATATGAAGAGATACTATCTGTTGGTTAGAGAATTGAAGCTAACCTTCGCCCGAAGAGAGACCGAGAGGCTCATGGAGACAACAACAAGGGACCGACAAAGCAGTAAAAGACTTTCATAAATCCTTTACCTCAGGATTCTCCTCCAATACTAGTTCAGCACCACCAGCAACATAGATGGAAGTAGCAGGACTTTTCTTGCCACTACTACAGGAAGCCAGGACATACTTGGGAGACTTGCAGGAAGAGACTTAGGGTTTGCTTGTTCTGCGGATTGGACTATTTGCCATTGAAGTAAGTTTGAGAAACCTTTATTTAATAATAAACAAAAAGTACAATGATATCCTAGACAGAAAATCTAAGTACAATATTTTTGATTTGGGTAATGTAACAATGGCGATCGAGTACTGCAACGACTCTCTTACTCCATTGACGATCCGACGAGGGAATGAGGATATTATCTTCTCCCTTCTCTCTCTACTGATCTTGTAGGCACATACGTAGCTCGCCTGGAGGGGTATGGTCTCTGAAGCAGAAAAATTAGCCCTTGGAACTTCTAAGTTTTTCCTATTTATAGCCATCATGTTGATGGTCTATAGGTACCTCATCTGCCTATGTTTGGTGGCCGCAGGGGGCTCCTTCAACATAATACGATTATAACTGTAGACCCATGTTATGGGCTAGTTGCCACATGTACATCCTTAACATGATGTAGTTGAGTCCAGGCCGAGTTATCATATAGATGTTTGTTACAATTTGTTGTTGCTGAAGATCTGGGCGGTTCTCATCTTTTATTTGTGTGACTTGGTCAATTTGATACGTGGTCCGTATTTAGTTGGAGAGAATCACTTCAGTTGCAAAAAAAATATTTTATCTCAGGAAATCCTGCCACGTTGGACGCATAAAGTCTGGGATGCATGGGACGCATGGAACGTATGGAGTCTGGAACGTATGGGGCCAGAGACGCATGGAACGCATGGAGTATGGAACACATGGGACAATAGCTGCATGGATCACAAGGATTCTATAAAGCATAGGGCCAGAGACGCATGGAAGCCGTATATAGCCTCGTACACGTGGCGCTGCACGCCTGTCAGGAGTAAAGTTTATGCTGGCGTGATGTTCTGTCGTTTAGCATGCTCACGTCTTTCTAGGCATTAAAAAAATCCTTTATGTCAGGATTCTGTGTCAGCCATAATCTTTGTGTCAGGGTTTTTTGTGTCCCGTATTGGGGCACAGGGATTCCTGACTGAGTAGTGGCCCTTGGCACTACTGGCGCATGCGGACACTAATTATATAGTGGCGCATGGCACTGCTGGCGCATGGGAACACTAGTTACTTGGTTGCACATGGCACTGATGGCACACTTGAAAACTAGTTATGAAGTGGTCGACGCATGACACTGGATCATGGTAGAGATTGGCACATGGTAGAGATTTTGGCATTGGGAGCTTGATCATTATGGCTTTGGGAGCTTGATCACTCATGGCATTTGATTACTGTTGGCGCATGGTAGAGATTTTCTATGCTTCTACAAGACCCCCTTCAAAGTTTCTGAACTTTAAACTTTGTAAGTTTTTTAAGTTCAGAATACTTTGAATAGAAGCATCGTCGAGCACTTTTGCTTTTTCGCTTGGTCAAGAGAACTTTTATGAATATGAATATTCTACTAAAGGTAATATTGACGTAGTAGGGCATTGCATTCTTTCTGTCATTCCACTGGAGAATTTTGGTGGACTCATTATCTATGGCGTACTTAAGTACCGTTAAATGAGTTGAAATGACAACCACGATCAGTGGTAATATGGACTTGATAGCGTAATGCGCTCTTGTGGAAAAAAGTGTAACTTTATATAGACTTATTATCCATGGTGTATCGAAGACTGGGTGTGGTGCCCTGTTCCCCCTATTCGTGGAGCGCGGCTAAGAAATACAAGACGGTATCGTTCGATCGGGATAGATTGAATCAAGAACTCATCCTCGTTATGGATTTGTCTCTTCGGAATCGATTCCCATATTCAGTGGACCGTGCCCCCGGGATCGACTTAGCGGCAGAGTCAGGAGGGACCTCTCCGCTGTATCTTTTGTTGCCTCAGATTTCGCTGTCGCTTGTTGCTTTCGTGTCTTGAGTTGATTTTCGGATTTGCTTGAGTTTTCTTGAACGGTTTCGATAGATTTCATTATTTTCGTTCGTTGAACTGCACTTCAATTCCTATAATGGAAAGAGTGGAAGAGGTATTGATCAGCTGTTCGTGGCAATACAGGTGAACCAGCAGTAGGCAACGCTCGAACGGACTCTTGAAGCACCTCTTTCCTTCTTCCTTCCAATAAACTAAGTGAGTAGCTTATATTCGATTCAGTTGGCCCTTCTTCCAGTCTTTATACCTAAAAATCTTGCATTCTTGTTTACCCCGATCAGACGATACCAAGTAATAACTAAAAGACTTCAAGATAAAAAAGGAATATACTTGGATTATATTGCTTGTCAAAAAACTTGGGAACGGTTACCTATTGCATGCTAGTTCGTTTATAAGTTCTTATGTATGCTTCAATTTAGTTAGAATGTTCACTTCTTCTATAAATTGAGCTATGTGTAGAATACACTTGTTTATGCCACAACTGATCAGGAAGACTATGCGAAATGGATCATATCATGCTACTTGTCTCAAAATGCTTATTGCCTCAATTGCATCATTGGATAACTCAATATTAACTCTGTTTGATCATGGAAAACTTGTGCACAAGGTCATAATTCCTGCGGACGGTCGTTGGGGCACTGGCACCGATCCGATCCGGACGGAACCTCATATTTAGTCTTCATGTACATCGGGCAGGATGGTTTTTGGTGCCCTTGTGTTCACGCTGCATACCATCCTCGTCAATGACTAAAATTGGTCCATTTGACATACACCAGTGACCCCCTCGTACATTTAAACCTATTACAAACTAACTTGTGTCTTCGTGGCAGGGAAGGACATGGTAAGTATTGTTCAGGTAGTACAGACGGGAAGGTAAATGTCACCGAGCGGTGGCAAGGTATTTCATTGATTTCTTATCTATTTCTTGCTGTAAAATGAACTAAGGCAAGATAGAAAGACCACAATTAAAATGTGCATGCTTCATCTAAACAACGTATTGATTGGTATAGTTGGGTTAGCTTGCCTTCACCAGTACGTTTCGATGTACTGACCCTCATTAAAACATGTTCCCCGTACTAAGGAGAATCAAGCGAGGAGTCGAAGTCATCCCCCAATCCAATCCAGCTGTAGGCACGCCTTGATTCGTGCCACCTTTTGAAGTATTTTGAAGACAGGAGCTAGAACCCAAGCAAGAATGCAGCTCCGTGGAAAGGCTATCATTCCACCAGGAGGTCTTACATTTTAAAGTTTAGTCGGGATGTAATATACAGGACTGCTATCTCATTTTGTGTCAACGCTTTTGTAAGCCCATAGAGGCAACCTTATGACTCAGTTCAAAGAGTTTGTAATAGATGTTCATATTATCAATAAAAGAGAACTTTTCCATGCTTCGATCTGTGTTTCAATTTATCTGCGTACTCTAAATATGTGCTCGCTATGCAAAAATAAAATACTCATCCTTGTGCGGTGCTCAACCTAGGCCCGCACGGCGGTCACGCCCGGGGGACGACTATCGATTCTACAGAATCGGGACATGACATGTTGGTATCAGAGCACAGCTTCAAGTTCCTTTGACTCTAGTATGGGAAAAGTTCCTTTAACGATAAATCCCTCTGCGAACTCTTGAACTCGTTAGGCCAAAATAAGATGCGTTCATATGATAAATCCATAATACATTATGATCCTGATGTAAATTACCTTCTTTTGAAGGAATGGCTCAAGCGCAATCCTCAGCGCTAGCACCGGACGAGACACAGACTCAAGAGAGCAGTTCCAGCACTTCAGGAAGCTCTCAGAGCCAGCGAGCCATGTCTCGAGTCGATCCGCTTCAGTAAATGATGCGGATGTTAGAAGCTAACCAACAAAGGGATGAAGCTCGTTATGAACGGGCTGAGAAGCGAGCGGATGAGAGACTACTCAAGTTTCAAGACAATATAGAGACACGATTCTCAGTCCAGCAAAAGCAGGTAGATACCCTGCAGCAGATTATGCAGACTTTGGTCTCCAACCAGTCCGCGGCAACAGCAGTGACTCCGGTGGAGCAACCAGCGCTTAAAGTCGAAATGCCTCAAACTCCAAGGACGAGGGAAGTGACTGCCTTCGACTTTGGCGACTTCAAGAAAGTCTACAACACATCGTTCAAGGGGACTGAGGATCCGATAGTGGCTCTAGATTGGTTGGCCGAACTTGAGGATTATTTCTCACTGCTAGAAGTACCTGAAGAAAGGCGCATCGCATGTGCTCAACTGCAGCTTCGCCTCAATACGCACGATTGGTGGGACGTGCATCAACGATCTCTTCCAGTTGAGAATGGAGGGGAGGCGATAGCATGGGCCACCTTCCGTGGCACGTTTGAGGAGGAGTTTATACCCCCGCCTGTACGAAGACAGAAGAAAAATGAGTTTGTATAACTACAACAGGGCAGCATGACAGTTAAGCAATATTCTGCTGAGTTCAACAGGCTTGCTAAATTTTCCAGTTCCTATCTACCCGATGCAGCGAGTTGTACCAGATGATTCGAAGGAGGTCTACGTCCTGCCATCCACGCGCACGTAGTCATTCCACAATACCAGACAATGTATGAAGTTTTGAATCACACTCTTTCTCTTGAACCGCAGTATCCTCACGTTGCTGCCGGCGCTGTGCAAACCTCCAATCACAAACGCCATGGCAACGATAGAGGAAACACTGCTGTAAAGCGTCTAAATAATGGCGACAAGCAGAAAGCAAATCTAGACAAAATATGTAACTTCTGCAAGAAACTGGGTCATCTCTTCAACGATTGTCGCAGGAGGCTCGGAGTATGCCTCCTTTGTGGCGATCCAAATCACAAAATGCAAGACTGTTCGCTCTTTTCTGATCGCCGTCCCCAACAACCAAATCAGGCTGCTTCAAACCAGGCCAATCGAGCGGCGCCTCAGCAAGAGCGTCGTCAAGCTCAAGGCCGAGTCTATACAATGACACGGGAAGAAGCTTTGGCTTCAGACACCGTCGTGTCAGGTACTTTGCTTTTCAATAACATACCTGCTCGTGTGCTATTTGATTCTGGTGCAACGCATAGTTTTATTTCCATAAATTTTGCCGTGGAGAACAATATAGAAATGACTCCGTTGTATCTAGACTTAAGTGTTAGCACCCCCTCCGATACAAATATACCTGTCCATTCAGTATGCCAAGGCGATTACATCTGTATTAGAGGAAGGAAGCTATCACTTGATGTTTTAGTTCTAGATGTTCGGGACTATGATATCATTTTGGGAATGGATTGGCTCGGCGCGTGCTCGACAACTATTGAATATGCAAAAAAGCGAGTCGTCTTCCTCCTGCCTGGAGAAGCCGAATTCTGCTATACTAGTAGTCCAGCAACTGATGCGACCAGGGCCTGCATGGTGATTTCTGCAACATCTGCTCAGCGAATGCTACACTCAGGCTGCGAGGGATTTCTAGCGTCGGTTCGGGAAACACGGAAGGACTACGCAAACGTCGAGTCATCTTCCGTTGAGGCGGAGTTCCTCGATGTGTTTTTGAGCGAACTACCCGGCATGCCACTAGACCGAGAGATAGAGTTTACCATTGACACATTTTCGAATACCCAGCCGATTTCCAAGCCTCCGTACAGAATGGCCCCTGCTGAACAAAAAGAGTTAAAGTTCTACCTTCAAGAGTTACTAGATCGTGGGTTCATCCGTCCGAGCGTGTCTCCTTGGGGCGCTCATGTGCTCTTCATGAAGAAGAAAGACGGGACGCTATGTCTCTGCATCGACTATCGGGAGCTAAACAAGTCACTATCAGAAACAAATATCCTCTGCCACGGATATATGACTTGTTTGATCAGCTACAAGGGGCAACGATGTTTTAAAAAGTTGATCTTCGCTCGGGCTACCATCAGCTGAAGATTAAGCCAGAAGACATGCCAAAGACAGCCTTCCGAACCCGTTACGGGTATTATAAGTTTTCCGTGATGCCGTTTGGACTGATGAATGCACCTGCTGCATTCATGGACTTGATGAATCGAGTGTTCCAGCCATTCACCGATAAATTTGTGGTAGTTTTTATCGATGACATCTTAGTGTACTCGAATAATAGGGATGAACACGCAAGACACCTGCGGATGGTGCTTTAAATCCTTCGAGACAACAAGTTGTATGCCAAGCAAAGTAAATACGAGTTTTGGCTGGACAACATATCCTTTTTGGGGCATATCATCTCTATACAAGGCATCTCTGTAGACCCAAGAAAGACAGAAGCCATTATGCAGTGGAAATGGCCTGAATCAGCTAGCAATATTAGAAGTTTCCTTGGACTGGCAGGCTACTATCGAAGATTTATACAAAACTTTACAAAAATTGCTTCACCCCTGACTCAGCTCACTCGGAAGGGAGTAAAGTTTACTTGGACGGACGACTGTGAAGCTTCGTTTACGGAGTTAAAGCAACGCCTCATCTCTGCTCCAATCCTTACTCTTCCGAACGGACCTGATCATTTCAAAATATACAGTGATACGTCAGGTAAAGGATTGGGATGTGTATTAATGCAACGAGACAAGGTGATAGCCTTCGCGTCGAGACAGCTAAAGCCTCATGAGAAGAACTATCCAACACATGACTTAGAACTGGCGACGATAGTCTTTGCACTAAAACTGTGGCGCCACTACCTTTATGGTGTACCGTGTGAGATCTACACGGACCAAAAGAGTTTGAAATATCTGTATACATAAATGGATTTGAATCTTCGCCAACGGCGCTGGCTTGAACTTCTTAGCAACTTTGACTTAATGATTAGATATACGCCTGGCAAAGAAAACGTCGTAGCTGATGCACTGAGTCGAGTGTTCATTGGGAGTTTGGCTATTGATGACAGGCTGCACCGAGATCTTGAATCCTTGGGTATTACACTACTAATCAGATACAAAAAAGTGGGCACAAGTGGCACAACTGCGCCTCGAATCTGACTTGTTACAAAAAGTCAAGACCGCTCAGAAGGAAGACATGTTCCTGCAAAAGATGCATGCTCTTATCTCAGCAGAAAAGGCATCCGACTTTGCGGTAGACAAGGACGAAATGATCCGGGTGAAGAAAAGACTGTGCGTTCTGGACGATACGGCCCTCAGAAGAGAGATACTCATTGAAGCTCATTATGCTAGTTATACTTTTCATCCGGGTAGCAAAAAGATGTATCGAGATCTCCGTACGACGTTTTGGTGGCACGGCTTGAAACGAGATGTGGCGCTGTTCGTATCGCATTGCATGGCTTGTCAGAGGGTAAAGGCCGAGCACCAGAAACCAGGCGGAGAGCTGCAAAACCTTGCTATTCCAGAGTGGAAATAGGAACATATAACAATGGATTTCATTGTTAGCTTGCCAAAGACGCAACGGGAAACTGATACCGTTTGGGTTATTGTCGATTGCCTCACCAAGTCTGCTCACTTTCTGCCTATCAAGTCTACTTGGAGCGCCGATCGCTTGGCTCAAATCTACCTCAACGAGATCATTCGGCTCCATGGCGTGCTCGTATCCATAGTCTCCGATAGAGATGGTCGATTCATATCGTGTTTCTGGGAAAGCCTGCAGTCAGCAATGGGGACGAAGTTGAAGTTCAGCTCCTCCTACCATCCACAGACCGATGGCCAAACGGAACGTGTCAACCAGATCCTCGAAGACATGCTACGACTCTGCGCCTTGGACTTGAAGACAAGTTGGGACCAGCATCTACCGTTAGCCGAATTTGCATACAACAACAGTTTCTAATCCAGCATTCAGATGGCGCCGTGTGAGGCATTGTATGGGCGGAAGTGCAAATCCCCGATCTGTTGGGACGAAGTTGGTGAATGGCAGATCCTTGGCCCTGAGCTCGTGGAACAGACTGTCCAAAAGATTCGCTTGATTCATGAAAGACTAAAGATAGCTCAAAGCCGCCAAAAGAGCTACGCTGATACACATCGACGACCACTTGAGTTTCTAGAAGGCGACCGGGTATTTCTCAAGGTCTCGCCCATGCGGGGAGTTACCAGATTCAAAGCAAAGGGGAAGCTAAGTCCGAGATTTGTCGGTCCGTTCGAAATACTAAAGCGAGTTACCTCAGTTGCATATCAGATTGCCCTACCACCGTCACTATCCGATATACACGATATCTTCCATGTTTTCCAACTTAGGAAGTATGTGTAGATCCAGAGCCACGTGGTACACCTTGAACAACTGAATCTTCAGGCAGACTTGACATATATAGAACAACCTGTGCAAATTTTGGATCAGAAAGAAAATCTGCTTCAAAGTCGCTCGGTTCCTCTCGTGCGCGTGCTTTGGCGAAATCACTCTATCGAAGAATCCACTTGGGAGCTTGAATCTGAGAAGAGGGAAAGGTCCCCCTCACTATTTTCTAGTGGTAGGTTCTATTCCTAAGTTTCGGGACAAAACTTCTAATTAGTTGGGTAGGATGTGGTGCCCCGTTCCCCCTATCCGGAGAGCGCGGCTAAGAAATACAAGACGGTATCGTTCGATCGGGATAGATTGAATCAAGAACTCATCCTCGTTATGGATTTGTCTTTTCGGAATTGATTCCTATATTTAGTGGATCGTGCCCCCGGGATCGACTTAGCGGCAGAGTCAGGAGGGACCTCTCCGCTGCATCTATTGTTGCCTCAGATTTCGCTGTCGCTTGTTGCTTTCGTGCCTTGAGTTGGTTTTCGGATTTGCTTGAGTTTTCTTGAACGGTTTCGATGGATTTTATTATTTTCGTTCGTTGAACTGTACTTCAATTCCGATAATGGAAAGAGTGGAAGAGGTATTGATCAACTGTTCGTGGCAATGCAGGTGAACCGACAGTAGGCAACGCTCGAACGGACTCCTGAAGCACCTCTTTCCTTCTTTCTTCCAACAAACTAAGTGAGTGGATTATATTCGATTCAGTTGGCCCTTCTTCCAGTCTTCACACCTAAAAATCTTGCATTCTTGTTTGCCCCGATCAGACGATACCAAGTAATAACTAAAAGACTTTAAGATAAAAAGGGAATAGACTTGGATTATATTGCTTGTCGACAAACTTGCGAACGGTTACCTATTGCATGCTAGTTCGTTTATAAGTTCTTATGTATGCTTCAATTTAGTTAGAATGTTCACTTCTTCTATAAATTGAGTTATGTGTAGAGCACACTTATTTATGCCACAACTGATCAGGGAGACTATACGAAATGGATCATATCATGCTACTTGTCTCAAAATGCTTATTGCCTCAATTGCATCAATGGATAACTCAATATTAACGCCGTTTGATCACGGACAACTTGTGCACAAGGTCATAGTTCCTGCGGACGATCGCTGGGGCACTGGCACCGATCCGATCCGGACGGAACCTCATATTTAGTCTTCATGTATATCAGACATGATGGTTTGTGGCGCCTTTGTATTCACGCTGCATACCATCCTCGTCAATGACTAAAATTGGTCCATTTGGCATACGCCAGTGATCCCCTCGTACATTTAAACCTGTTGTAAACTAACTTGTGTCTTCGTGGCAGAGAAGGACATGGTAAGTATTGTGCAGGTAGTTCAGACGGAAGGTAAATATCACCGAGCGGTGGCAAGGTATTTTATTGATTTCTTATCTATTGCTTGCTGTGAAATAAACTAAGGCAAGATAGAAAGACCACAATTAAAATGTGCATGCTTCATCTAAACAACGTGTTGATTGGTATAGTTGGGTTAGCTTGCCTTCACCAGTAAGTTTTGATGTACTGACCCTCGTTGAAACAGGTTTCCCGCACTAAGGAGAATCGAGCGAGGAGTCGAAGTCATCCCCCAATCCAGTCCAGCTGTAGGCACGCCTTGATTCGTGCCACCTTTTAAAGTATTTTGAAGACAGGAGCTAGAACCCAAGCAAGAATGCAGCTCCGTGGAAAGGCTATCATTCCACCAGGAGGTCTTACATTTTAAATTTTAGTAGGAATGTAATGTACAGGACTGCTATCTCATTTTGTGTCAACGCTTTTGTAAGCCCATAGAGGCAACCTTATGACTCAGTTCAAAGAGTTTGTAATAGATGTTCATATTATCAATAAAAGAGAACTTTTCCATGCTTCAATCTGTGTTTCAATTTATCTGCGTACTCTGAATATGTGCTCGCTATATGAAAATAAAATACTCAGCCTTGTGCGGTGCACAACCTAGGCCCGCACAGCGGTCATGCCCGGGGAGCGACTATCGATTCCACGGAATTGGGGCTTCACACTGGGTACGGATAATAAGTTAAAATAGCTGACACTATAAGAGGTCTTAGAACGACGTGATAGCAGACAGTTTGGACGGATGTTTTTTCAGAGATAATATGGAGATGGTAAACTTTGGTTCTGGTATCCTAATACATGTCTGCTCAGAGGTGATGTGGACATGGCAGAGATAGGGCTTTATGGGAAATCAGACTTTTTGTGGGAAAATAATTCAAATGTAATATAGACATGATTGTTTTAAGATAATTTCGCTGGAGAATTGGTTTGTGACTTTGGGTATTGTACTAGAGGTAATATGGACATAGTACAACACCGTAGTTTGTTAAGTGCATTCCACTGAGGGTCTTTTTGGTGGACCTTATTACCTTATGCGCACCTGAGTGCAAGTAATAAGTTTGAAGCAAAAACCCTACAATAGATGATATGGACGTGATAGGCTTTGTGAACCCATTACTTCATGCGCACCTGAGTATAAGTAATAGACTCGAGACAAGCCCTGTCAGAGGTGATATGGACGTGACAGATATTCTGGACTTAATACCACTGGCGTACTTAGAGTTAAGTACGGATGATAAGTTTAGATGACTACCGATATCAGAGGTAATATTGACATAATAATCAATAGTCAAGTAGAAAGGTTTTCTCAGATGTAAGAAGGACATGACAAACTCTACTGGGGAGGATGTGAGGACAATAGCTCAGAGGTAACGTGGACATAAGCTAATTGATAGCCATACAGAGATGTTAGGTACGATCATGGTATGGAAGGAAAAAGAAATGAGACAGAGGTAATATGGACATGGTTATTTTCTTTGGATGGTGTCACACCAGTTCCCGGATTTGGTATTCTTAAATTTGTATTATTTAAAAATTTCCTGTAGATGTATTCATGTTATATTTTACTTGTTGATTCCTGCTAATTATGATGCATTTTATTTTATTTAATTAAATTATTGTTTATTGTAGGAGACTATCCGATACCAATAGTGAATACCTTGGCAATTACCATAGACCCGTGCTAGAACCCGTATACATGATGAATGTCAGACTCGGTTCACTCTTGGAACCACTAAGTCTATTTTGGATGGTTGAGATTTGGTTGCAGAGTGTCATGACTTAATCTTAGGGCTAACCTCATTTCTCCACTTGGTATATATATATATATATATATATATATATATATATATATATATATATATATATATATATATATATATATATATATATATATATATATATATGATTTTCTCTCTTCTCTCTCATTCTTTCTCATTTCCACTTCCCTTCTTATTTCTTCTTCCTCCTTCCCTCAAGATCTCCCCCTTGGCCGAACCCTAGCCCTAGCCCTATACCTAGACTTGGTTCTAGGAAGAGATTTGTTGGTCCACCAAGGCAATTACGTACATCTTGCTCAAAGTGGTAAAAGCATGATTTTTTTTGGATTTTTTATAAGATTAGTAAATTAAAATGTGTTTGATGAAATTTTTTCTCATTGATGTTCTCATTAGTTTTAGTTCTTGGAGTTTTTGGTTTTAATGAAGGGTTTTGACTAGATCTGAGTTTTAAAGTTTCGATTTTCATGGATTCCCAAAGTTTTTCTTGGTTTTGATCTATTAAAACATGGTATTTAAGAAAATTAGTTTTTGTGGTTGATGGAGCACTTTATTTCGAGCATTTTTTTTCTTTTGTTTCACTTGATTCAGAGTTAAAATAAAGTTTTTATGAATAAAACAAATTTTAGTTTTTTGAGCTTCCGCCATGGCCGAACCTGCTGTTTAGAGAAGACGAAGTCTTCATGCGGCCATCGAGTTATGCGGCTGAGAGTGCTATGCACCTTGAGAGGGCTATGTGGCCTGAGCTTTTGTCGCATACTGACCAACTTGTTGGATGCATGACTGCCATTACACAAGTGTTCTGTAGCTAATCCTTGAACTCCTTGTATTTTCACTCGCTGAACGAATGAGAAATTTGCTAAGTCCAAAAGAGCAACATGCGGTCGGCCCATATGCGGCAAACCGGCATATACGACAAGCAGAGTATGCGACCACTTTCCTTCGAACGCATGACTCTGATTGTTTGGCACATCTTTTCATGGTTGTCCTTTTTTCTTGACACACTTTATGGCCTGTCACATCCATCACTTCAGTCATTTCACTGACACGCATTTAATGCACGTCACTTCGGCACTTGTTCCAAGGAGTGGACTTTGTCTTGACGCTATGCGGCACCGACCCCTATGCGGTACCTGCCTCATGTGACTAGTAGTCCATGCGACTTTGGGCAACATACGGCCAGCTCGTCCATGCGGCCAGTTGCTCATGCGCCTGATTAGTGCATGCAGCCTGTCCCATGCGGTAATCCATGCATGCACTTCTCATGCGCGTATGTGATCCTATGTGACCCTAGTAATCTATTTACACGTTCCCCTATTTCTTGGATTTAATTATTATATTTGGAATATTTCTTATCGTACCCTATGTGGTTGATCGTGGTTTCTTGCTAGTATTTTTCGAAGAAAATGTATACTTAGTAACCAGACTATGCTAGAACCGGCTATGTGCTAGAAGTGACTATGTTCATAATATGATTATATGATGAGTAGACCATGTGGTAACCCATAGTAAACTCAGATTAGTAGATTAACTTATCATTTTGTTTGTCGGATAGATGAGGGACATTATTCTGCTCAGAAGACGATATGCAATCCCGGTCCTTGTTTGGTTTAAGGATTATGGATCTGCTCCAGAGTGGTTCACACTTTCCCCCTACTCACGTTCGGCGGCATAGTAATTAATTCGAGGATTTCACATAATTTAGGCTTACAATTAATTGATAGTCTGGGTACCTGATTTGAGGAGATTATATTTTTTAACCAAGTGATTCAATGTGATAAGACTCATATGACTAACTGTAAGTTTGGTGATTTGACCCAATTTCTTGTATCCCTGCTGATACAATTACTATGTGCTTCGTGTACATGTATTATAATGTGCATTGAGGTGCGACATAACTTGCTACGTGCTACTAGATTACATATTTTGGGTTATGCATCGAGAATGCCTCCTATACTACGTGACATGTGATATTATTATATAATTCCCAAGCACAGGCATGATTTGTGGGTCAACTACCAAATCATGGCTAGGACTTGATTGATTGTTGCATCACGCTCGGGTAAATTCAGTTTGAGCTATCAAGTTACAAAGTGGATTCATATCTAGCGTGGACCGTACCACGGTACGACATATAGGAGGATTGATCATGTAACCACACCATGTCATACCCCAGTCCCAAAATACGTAGGACTAGGAATACGTAAATATGACAGCCGTATGTATATGGCAATTCCAATATATGGAAACCATAACACATACGTACGCTGTATTACTCTAAATATCACTAAGAAATAGAACTATATCTCAATCCACATGAACACATAATATCAAGAATGAGCTATATATGCTAAAGTCGGCCGCCCAGTAACACACGAGCTTGAATAGACTCGAGAAAGAAATATGAGTCTATAAAAACTAGGCTACGTCAACAAATGAATCAACAATACAAATAAATAACCATAACTCTGGTAGAAATGATATAAGTACCTGGTACCAATACCCGCATAACAAAGCAACACCTATCAATAACTCCAGACAGGCTCCATAATGGTATATGCTGCAAAACTGGTAAGGGACCAGATCCTCAGAGGGACATAACAAGATACATTAAAGTATGTCAATAATGTATTGAAATTAAACATCCAACATGGTCGCCTAACCAATCTATGTGATATGCAATTTAAGAATAACTTTTCATAAAAGTATGGACTATCTGGCTGAAATAATGGGATGGGTATAGATCTCTCGGAGATCCAGGGACCACGTGCATAATGTCACGGACGTCAGAGGCCTCCTGCAAATAATATCAGGGTCATCTCACCATGCATCTCCGGTGGAGCGTACGGGTTACAAAAAGAAAAAATGTAAAGGATTCATATACGCCTACTCATTGTTCTCCCCACCCCATCCTCTATACATGTTGTATCCACAACACGTTTCAGCTACTACGTCGAGACGGAGTGCAAGTATCGGCGTCGTAACTTTGGTTCATAGCCTATCTTTAGTACAATAGTCCAACCCTACAACCAAACAAGGACAAGGATTAGACCACCATACCATAATATTCTATGTTCCTGGACAACTACTAACAGCTAAGTCTTCTAACATGTATCACTATTAGCAGTTATACCATATTTGTCCCATGACCTATACGTACAGGTGGCCAGCCTAATTCGTAAGTCTGTGTCCTACATAAGACTCACAAATCGTATAAGAAATGTGTCACGAACAATGAAACATAATAATGCCTCAACTCATGGGGTGGTCTCGTAAAACTAGGTCGACATGCAGAATATATAATAAGAAACAAACGACGACACAACCATCTTTGCACCCAAGTAATTCTTGAACGCACAATTTTATATAGCAAAATAAATGGAAATGAACAACATAAATTAAATATACATCAAAGAAATATAACTAAACATTACTATGGCATGGCAAATTTTCCTAGATTCAGGATGATGGTATGGCAAAGTCCAGGTGGCGAGCTCGATACGTCAACTGCTCCCAAAGAGGTAGAATTCGCACGAACGTCTTAAGATGATAAAACAAACATCACCAACGTTTCTAGAATATAAGAAATTGCTAGGATTGACTACACATAAGTCCAATTTGGATACATGGGCAAAAATGTCAGTTTCGGCTAAAGAAGGGTCCATATGTGGCCCACTTTGTACCAAAAAATATGTCGGAGACAAAGTTCTTCAAATTCGACAAACTTAGTGTCTACGAGTGTAGAACGATGATACAAACTCAACGGAATATCCAAAATTGGATTTTGATGAGCCAGTCATGAAATCGCCCGTCAAGTGGGACCGTGGGGCCCGCGAAATGGTATTTCGTCAATGTTCTCAGAATCAAACAAAACCAGGATCACAGAACCAGCGTAATGCTATTAATCAGATGGCACAAGTTTCATTATGAAATAACAAGCACACACGAAGTAATTGCACAAACCCAAAAAAAGGTTGATACATGATTTTTTGACGAATACGGATTGATTTCTGCGTGCACACACGTCCAAATCAAGTTTTGTCGAATCCCACACATCGCGTTGACGATACGCGCCTATCGGTGTAATCCGCACACGATAAAGTTATCTCGTTTGGCAGAACGCATTCCGTATCAAAGAATTTTTGGTTTTGGAAAATAAATTTTTCTTCATTTTAGTTCTTGATTATATTGATATTAAAAGCAATTATTAAATAAACTAAAAGAAGGTATTAAAACTTGGATATGTTGTCTAAATTATTGTTTAAGTAAAATTTGAAATTACTGCATATATTGGGAGAAAATGGAGCATATACATGGGAGTTCGAGACAGTTTTTTGGACTATTTTTAACCAGTTTTTTGGCCAACTTTAGATTCCTTTTTCTCACGATTTAAAACAGTAAAAATCATTATACTTAAAGAGAATAAAATTTGATTATGTTGTGAATCCAGCGCAACTTTTAGAGCGAGAAAAGTGCAAGAGAGGAGGGAGAAAAGAGGACCTGAACAGGGGGTCGTAGGGCGGCTTGTGCTGCGCGGGCGTAGGCGGCTCTGCGACGGCGGTCTGGGCGGCATCGACGGCCGACGGTGGCGGTCGCCTGAGGGAGGAGGCTGGGAAGAAGGATGTTGGGTGGGTTTAGCATTAGGGTTAGGGTTTTGGGTGATTACTCCTATATATAGGTATTGAAAGAGAGATGGGAATGGTGAGATGCGGGGAGGGGCTTCAAGGGGGGAATAGCTTTAGGTTTTGGGTTTTGTTTATTTTCTTTTTCTTTTCTTATAAATAAATTATAACTCTTATATATAACTATATTTACATGTATCAAAATAAATCCTAATAATTATCAGAAATTTTAGAAAAATAGATTTATTCACAAAATAAATTATAGGAACTAATTTTACATAAAATATTTTTTTAATTTATTTTAAATAACCAAATATAAACAAAAAAAATTTGAAGTTAAATAAGTCAAAGAACCATATTTTTATAATTTGCTAAAAATAACCAAAAGTTCTTATGATTAAATTAAAGAAATAAAATTTTAAATTTTAAAATTTTGGGGGTTTACACGCCATGTGATTCCAGATAACCATAGGGTTAACTTGACAACTAAAATATGTAGAGCATTGGGAGGGACAAAATCCTGAGAACTTGCTTAACTAGCCACCCTCAGCCATATGGGGAGTAAAGGTTGACCCCCATGGATATTGTTTAAATCCTCATTAGTGGATGGCAATATTTGATTACCATATTATACTATGTGTTCTATGAGATCTTAGCACGGTGTTCTTCCGAGGAACCGATGCATACTATGTGCTATACGGCGATTCATGGCTCCGCTAGCCCTGTAAGAACATGGCTCGACTTGAGGATTCCAACATTGCATTATTCTTCTGAGATTCCTCAGACTCCATATAACAAGTCGTATGATTGATTCACCGATTTAAAAGAGTATGTGCTGGTAGTCTAGGGACATGAACTATTGAGGTACGACGGCTCAACCATTGTCGTTGTTTGGTTGTAGGATAGCGCCAATGTGTCACAATAGGTCATGTACCGAAGCTGCATATTATACCTATATCTTAGCTTGTATTGTGACATGTGTGTTCTGGATTACACTGATATGTTTTATCTTTGTCATGTTCATAATTGATAAGTCATACCCTGTCTCAGCGTAGTGCGATACCTCTTGTCCTTGTTTGATTGTAGAGGTGTCTTACAGCTCCGATAAAAGGTCATACGCTTGCAGTTGTGGCACAGATTCCTATTTTATATATTTTATTGGTTTTTTTCATTCACTTGTGTTCCTTTGTGGTACTTGCTCTCAGGGCCTGACCCAGCTATTTTTTTGGCCAGGTTTAGTAGCAGAGCCCGAGGATCCTATCATGTATCTGACCGATAGCACACACCAGGAGGATGTCTGTTGAGGAACTTGAGTGGGTTTCTTCTTCCCCACTATGAGTATTATTTTATATTACCTTTTGGCGTTTAGCCGACGACACTTGTTAGCCGCTTTATCTGGATATTAGTTCCTCTACATGATTATATATTATTCAGACTGCCACTGACTTATAGTCATGTACTCTTGGCAATGTAGTAGTATACCATCCTGTATAACTAGTTTCATGATCATTCTGATAGAGCGTCAGGGATGCCTAACTGCTTTATTTTACATATTCATTCTTATTATTTCTTGGTTGATGATTGGGACATAGATGTTCTTGACCCTAGGTGACTTGATTATAGAATGCACCCCTTGTCTAGTTACAGTCGTGATCGCCGTACGTCGTATAGTACCTTGTACGGGATAACTGGCCATGTCCGTCTCCGTATTTCGGTACGGAAACTTGACAGATGGGGAACATGGGCAGCTCATATTTCAGAAGTAATATGGATATGAACTATTTACTTTTGTTACGGACATCCTAATGGGGGATCTTTGGTAGACATATTACTTCTTGCGCACTGGAATGTAAGTAATAACTTCGAAACAAAATTCTATCAGAGGTGATATGGACGTGATATGTTTTATGGCCTCTTTGTACACCTGAGTGCAAGTAATAAGTTCGAAACAAAATCCTATCAGAGGTGATATGGACGTGATAGGTTTTGTGGCATCATTACTTCTTTCACACCTGAGTGTAAGTAATAAGTTCGAGATAAGCCATGCCAAAGGTGATATGGACGTGGCAGGTTTTGTGGACTTAACACCGCTGGTGTACTTATAGTTAAGTATTGATGATAAGTTTAGATGACGACCGATGGCAGAGATATTATGGATGTGATAATATATAGTCACAGAGAGAGGTTTGTTTAGAGGTAATATGGATATGACAAACCCTGCTGGGGATAATCGATTAGGACAGTAGTTCAGAGGTGATATGAATGTGAACTAATGCTCAAGCGAACTGATTATGAGTGGTCTACTTGAAAGTGTGGATAGACCTGAAGGTGGCTCCACTACGGAGGTTTTTTAAGGATCCACTGTCTATTGCGTATTCAGGATTCCTGAATACAAATAATGGCTTTCATCAAACTTTTGTGGAAGAGAAGTGCATATTGTGCTTACACACTTGCTGGGGATGAACAACGGAGAATGAGAATGTGTACTGTATATTTTGGTTGTCCAGCTGATAGTAAAGGGAGTACAAGTTTAGCTTAGATATAGTACTTTTGAGGAACTTGTCGTTGATAGGCATCATGAACAAGTCACCAATTGGTTTTGCGAGCCGGTAGGCGCCGTTGGAGAACACAAAATCCACAATGAACGGACCCTCCCATTTAGGTTTGAATTTATCGGCCATCTTGTGGGTCATAACCATCAGTCTTCGTACTGTCAGGATGAGGTCACCCACTTGGTAAGTCCTCTTCTTGACCCGTTTGTTGAAGGCTCCGGGGAGGCGCGCTTGGAACAACTTAATGTGCTATTGAGCTAAGAGACGCTTCTCGTTGAGTGCTTCCAACTATTATAGCCGTCGACGGTGATTGTCATCAACGGTCAATCGGTTGGACAGAGCCACGCGCTGTGACATAATTTGGATCTCGAGTGGGTGGACCGTTTCGCTTCCGTAAACCAAGAAGAATAACATGCTGCCTGTCATTTTGCGATAGGCCAGAGACATTCACCCAGCTTTTTATTTCAATCGCACTTATTGGATGATACGAACTTCTTGAGTAGCTTTATGATGCTCTTGTGGAATGCTTCCTCCAGACCATTTGCTGATGGGTTGTAGGCGGTCGAGGCTATATTCTGGATTCGGTTTTTGTCAAAAATCGATAAAAAGTATGAGTTGTAAACTGTGGACCATTGTCACAAATGATCCTCTGTGGCAAGCCGAAGCAGTATAAGTCATGATGCTTGATAAAGCTGATCACATTTGAGGTCTTGACTTTTAAGCCCCCTTTTCTGTCGTACTTTGGTGCATATTGTCCTTGGCGCACTTTTGTGCATATTATTTGCTCGCCCAGCCATTGTTTAGACCGGACCCGAGAGTAGTGGAGAGAGTGGGTTTGGTTGGGTTGGTGGCATGTATGATTTGGATAGGTTTGAGTGATCCAATGATCCATATCTCAAACCTAAGCCTATATATTTATCATTCCTCTCTCTCCCTGCTCATTATTTCTTTTCCATTCTCTCTCTTAGGTTTTTCCTCCTTCCGTAGGCAAGTACATCTTGGATGAGAAATGAAGAAACCCTCCATATTTTTTCTCTATTATGGTTATTATTTGATTTTAAGCATGTTGAGAACTTGATATTTTTGGATTTGGTAGATGAAATAATGTAGATCTGGATTTTTATGAGTGAGGGTGTTCTAGAGTTTTTTTTCTGGGATTTGATCTCCCAAAACTTTGTATTTTACAAAACTGATTAGCTCATAGTGTAGAGCACCATATTTTATGTAACTTCTCTTTTGGCCGTGCTTGATTTTGAGTCGAGCTAAGTTTAGTGCAGAAACTTGATACCATACGTATACAAAAATGGCTCACTGGAGAAGAAGAACAGTACACTGTGACGACTATGCAAGAGAACCCCTTTGGCATAGAAATAAGTATGTTTCACTTTGTGCGCATTGCTGTGCTGTCCCAACTCTTAGTGTGTACTAATCATACTGTACTTAGTCTTCTAGCAAAAGTGCGCCAGTCACACTCCTTGGGTTAGTGGTGCACTTTCGAGAGGAAACTCAGTTGGCGCACTTTGGTGCGTATTCCATCAAAGTTCTTCCTGAAAAACCAAGATAAAGGGCGCCACAGTCAGTCAGCGCACTTTCTTCACGTTTGGCAATCTGGCGCACTTTTTCTATATTTTGTCAGCCGACGCACTTTTCTTATGTTTGGTCTGCTCGTGCACTTTCTTTCCTCTTTGTTTCCTTAAGGACGAAGCTTTGGTTGGTTTCTCAATTTCTGTGTTATTGATTTGTACATGCTGCTCTACTGACGAGTTTCTCGACTATAGAGCTTTGACCTCGGATTATGTATTTTGTCTTTTAGCTAGCTTCCTCGCGCACTTTCTTTGAAAGCATGCCTTATTCTTGCCCGCACACTTTTGTTTAGTGCGCCACCCTTTGTAGCTCGCGTACTTTTGTCAAGTGCGTCATGTTGGTTAACTTGACAAAGTGTGCCATACCTTTGTAGTTCGCGCACTTTATGCGCCCCTGACTTCATGCGGCACCCCGAGCATGCGCTTGTTTGGTTCATGCGCCTGACCTTCACGCGTACAATTTTATGCGCGTGTTATCCTTAGTGATTCCATGCGTGCACGTAGAACTTTTATTGTGTTCACTTATTTTATTGGAATATTTCTCATCATCCTCTATGTGGTTGATCCTGGTATTACTTGTGTTATGATTCTAAGGAATAATTGACTTAGAAACCCGGCCTCATGCTAGACATGACCATGTTCTAAGTTTGGCTTCATACATGGCATGAATACATGTTGGATTGAGATATTCCGTGTGGATCATACTAAGTGAATAGTGACTAATCGGCTATGTGCATGACATAAGCTTCGTGTTATAATGTGATAAAGACTCATTTGACCCAATGATAATTGATAATTGGACTCGAATACTGTATCCGTGCTGATACTGTTATTGTTTGATATTGTTCATGATCTAATGTGCACCAAGGTGCGATATACCGTGTTACGTGTTAAGTAATTTATATTTGGATTACATATCGAGAATGTCTCTAAATTCTTGAACGCGTGATACTATAAATATTTATTTTCTAGCACAGGCATGATAAGCGAGTCAAGTACCAAATCGTAGCTAGGATATTAATTTATTGAATTTTGCATACACGCTCGGGTGAATCCAGATTGAACTTCCATGGATTCGTATATAGCGTACCCGTACTTTGTACGATATCTTAAGAAAAATTCTCATGTGGCAACGCCTTGAGATTTCAAAACAATATCGGGTTAATTAGACAACTGAAAGTTGTAGTAACATTGGGAGAAAACGGTATCCCGAGATCATGCCAACGAACCTTCCCACAGAGATTCACTCTAGTGCACTGTGGGCTGGCCTCCACATATATTGTATATCATCCGTCTTAGTGGAGTGTAGTATCTGACCTATTATAAATAATACCGAGCCACTGTTTTACTATAGGAACATTGGAACCGCTAATGCAGTGATTTAGCGCAATGGCCCTACGGAGAACTGGTACAATTCGTAAAGTGCATGTATATTCCTTTATTTGGCTCGGTTAGCTCGTGTTCGATAATGACGTGATTTGAGAATACCTATTATGAATTATTATGAGATAACCTTAGACTCCACAAATAGTAAGCCGTACAAATGAATGGCCGATTTTATTAATTGAACTTGGTTGTGATTGTATTATTCTGTCAGTAGCCTAGGGAAATGGACTATCATATTGTGATGGATTCAACCCTTATCCTTGTTTGGTTGTAGGGTTGGGCCTTATGCTAGGATATGCCATGGACCTAAGTTATGACACATAACCTATTTTATTATATATTATTGCTTTGGTTTTGGTTCTCCTTTCATGCTTGCTTTGTGGTACTTACTATATGGGGTCTAACCCCACTGGTTTTGCATGGGTAGGTTTTGAGTCAGCACCCGTGGATCCAACATACTTTCTCTCGACTCATGGCGCATACCAGGAACATGGCCGCCGAGGATAACGAGTGAGTTTCTTCTTCCCTGCTCGTCATTGTTCATTTTATCTTTTGGGCGTTTAGCCACCGGCACCTGTTAGCCTGCAAATTTGGATACTAATTCCTTACATAACTGTATATATTCAGACTTCAGCTAACTCACTGTCATGTATACTTTGATCTTGCATCTGGCACATCATTCTGTACCACCAGATCTCTAAAGAACATTCTGATGTGACTTTTGGGACGCCTTACTGTTTACTCTAAAATATTCTATATTTTTTGCTTCTTATTTGAATAATTGAATCATAGAAGTTCTTGACCCTAGGAGACTTTATTGTAGCATGCACCCCCTTTTATAGTTAAAGCCGTGATCGTCTTACTACGTATAGTACCTTGTACGGGGTATCTGGTTGTGTCCATCTTCGTACTAGGAGAAACCTACTTCCGAAAGTCAGCTTCTGGATGGGTGATAGACAGCTTAAAGACTGGACGACGTTCATTATAAATGTTATTTGCGCCGAGAAGAAAGTCAAGGACACCTGACTCTTGGGCATATAGATCCCTGTCACCGATGATAGGGGGAGACGTTCCAACAACAACAACGGCGGCTACAGCCGTCGCGAGGGAAAAGGGAAGCAGGCCTTGTTCACCAACCTAACCAAGAAGCCGGAGCAAAAATATGCGGAAGCTCCAAAACCAAAGGAGACTTGCTCTTTCGAGGATGATGATGTCATGCCCATCTTCGATATGCTGATAAAGGAAGAAAAAATTTGGCTCCCCGACATCAAACGCCAGCCGGAAGCGACAGACATAAATAACCCGAAGTGTTGTCACTTCCACGGATATGTCCACCATACGACGCGGGATTGTTACACATGAAAGTTGTACATCCAGCGTTTGATCTATACCAAACCTCTCTCCTTGGACTTCAATGACGTAACAGTGGCCGCCAATATCGTATCCCTCCAGTTCGGGGACTTTCCGGCAACAGGGGCCCAGGACGAAGTGATCCTGATTCCCAGGGCGATAATGGAAGTTGTTAACCTTCCACCAGCTCGACACCAGACATCCGGGCTGATACCTCTCACCATATTACGGAGGAAGGTTATGTGGATTCATCCCGACCTTGCTCCATATATGATGCAGCAAGTAACGTCTTCTGCCTCCAAGTCTAATGGACGGAAGTACAAAGCCTGCCACATGGTGTCCCCTACCATTTAGAAAATAATAGCAGGAGCAACCAGGTCATGACTCACCTACCAGCGGGATTATAACACTCCTGACGATAATACTTCTATAGCACCTACGACCTCTAATCCAGGTCCATCCCGGCCTCTCGCGGCACACAAATCTAAGAAAATGAGGCCCGCTTTGACAAACTGCTGCACAAAGATGTAGCTCAGGGTTAGAAAAATCATACAACTTTGACGTCCTGGCAAAACTGGCCAATACCCCGACGAAGTTTTTATTATTCGACCTTCTACGACACTCCAGAGACACTCGGGCTGCTCTAAGTGAGGCATTACATAACGCCGACACCTACCTGGCGCAGGTCAAACCGCCAGCTGAGGACCGGCTGCTTGCCTCCACTACAATAATATCATGGAAGCAATACCCAACATCATATTCTCGCAACAAGATATGTTGCTGAAGAACAACCGGCATGATCATCCCCTGTATTATACAGGGTACATCAGCACCATTAAGTTGGACCAGATGCACTTTGATCCCAGTTCATCAATCAGCATCATCCCGCGAAGTCTGCTTTAGACCTTGTGCATCTTGATGCATTGTCTGGCAGCTACTAATACTGTCATCAGTGGCTTCAACGCAGGAAGAAGCTACCCTCTGGGAAAAATTTACCTGAAATATCAGATCATCGACTTGAAAACATAGGTCACTGATCTGACATTTCAGGCAAATATACTCAATCACTGATCTGACATTTCCAGATATTACTGCAGACTTTAAGGGAGCACCAGTTATATACGAAGCTTAGTAAGTGTGAGTTTTGGCTGGATCACATATCCTTTCTTCGACATATTATTTCTAGAGCAGGAGTGTTAGTTGATCCCAAGAAAGTAGATGTAGTAGAGAACTGGCCACTTCCGAAGACAGTGGCGGAGGCGCATAGTTTCCTGGGCTTGGCAGGATACTGCAGTAGGTTTGTGTCAGACTTTGCTAAGATATTGATGCCTTTGACTCGGTTGACATGCAAGAAAGTAAAATTTGTGTGGTCAGCAGAGTGCTAGATAGCCTTTGAGGAGTTGAAGAAGAAGTTAATCTCTGCCCCGATCCTTACTCTACCAGCCTGTTTAAGAGGATTCACAGTGTATTGCGATACATCTGGCATGGGGCTTGGATATGTTTTGATGCAGCAGGAAAGAGTGATAGCGTATGCTTTTAGGTAGCTCAGAGATCACGAGAAGAACTATCAAACTCACGATTTAGAGTTTGTAGCATTAGCATTTGCACTTAAGTTATGGAGGCACTACTTATATGGCGACCGGGTTGAGATCTTTACAGATCATAAGAGTTTGAAATATGTTAAACTTATGACATAAGAGGTGGCTGGAGTTATTGAAAGACTATGACGTAGAACTTCAATACCATCCTGGCAAGGCAAATATAGTAGATGATGCACTTAGTAGAAGATGTGGAGTATTCATGTTGACCACTCAGAAGCTCATTCTAGAAGACTTACGAGAGGTAGGAATTGAGATAGTACTGCCACAGGATGCACGAGTTCTGGCCAGCCTACAGATCCAGTCAACTTTGGTGGATAGAATCAAGATTTCTCAGGCAGAGGACCCAAAGATTCAGAAGCTACGGGCAAAATGTGAGTACGGTCTTCGAAAAGGGTTGAAGATTCATACGAATGGAACGCTAAGGTTTGGAAATCATCTATGTGTACCAAGTGAGGATGTTCGACAAGAAGTTATGACTGAAGTACATAGTTTTTAGTACTTCGTTCATCCTGGAGGCACGAAGATGTACCAAGGTATCAAGCAACACTTTTGGTAGAACGAAATGAAGAGAAAAATAGCATGCTTCGTATCGCGATGTTTGATATGTCAACAAGTGAAGGCAGAACAACAGAGATCGACAGGGTTATTGAAGCCGCTTCCTATTCCAGAGTGAAAGTGGTAACACATTGTTCGCCATTAAATTTGAAAGTTCTAAGAGAGCTTGATTTAATTAACAAACGATAAGAAATTACAGAGAAGTCCTAGGAGACAATCTAAGTACAAATTTATTTTCTGGGGGTGACGATGGAGAGTTAGGAGTGTAGCAACTCTCTTTACTCTGTGGACGATCTGATACAGGAGGAGGAAGCTCTTCTCTCTTGCTTAACTGTAGGTTAACAGATAGCTGGGGGTTGTATGGGTGTGATACCTTGCTATTTATAGCTGCCATATTGACGTGTTATGGATGCCGCAGATGCTCATGGTTGGTGGCCGCATAGGGCCCCTTCAGTATATTATGGTCGCATCGATAGTCGCAGGTTACGGGGGAGCTGTAACGTGAGCTCGGCTGAGATATATTGTTGATGAGATCTCGAGGTTATTTTAACCCATTGTGTGAGTGACTTGGTCAGCTGGACACGTTGTCCGCACCAACTGTGCGAAGATCTCATTGGCTGCAATAGAAGGAATATATAGACCGAAGGCTGCATGGCGTCGTAGCCGTATAAAGGTCCTGGCCGCCTATGGGTCCTGGGTGGGGTGGAGGCCGCATAGCCGTCTTGGCCGCATAGTCGTTGTGGCTGCATATGGTCGAGGTCGCAAATGGGAACTGTGTGGGGTCGAGGCCGCATATGGACGAGGCCGCAGAGTGGCGAGGCCGCCGAGTGGTGAGGCCACCGAGTAGTGAGGCCGCAAAATATTGGACACGTTGCTCTGTGCATCTGACGAAGTCATTAATGTCTGACATGGTTTTTTGCCTTTTTTGTGAGTCGTCGTCTCCCACACGATTCTTGAGGCGGACAGAGTGGAGAATGATGTGTCAGAGCTTCTGACGGGCATCGAGAGTTCTGTCAGGGGCATCATGCGACATCTTGCTTAGGGAAGCTTGGGCCGCAAATATGATTTGTATGCGGCTTCTCTGTCTTTGGTTGCTCGGGCCGCATAGTTGGGTGACGGGCAATTATTGCCAAGCTGGCTCATTTAAGTGGATCATCTTTTGATGAAGTTCTCCAACCACCTTTTTTATGCAGAATTCTCGGAAACTTGACCGTTTGTTGCACCTTTCTAGGTTCATTATTCAATTATTGGCAGCATGCCAACCGTCACTTTCCTGTATATGTACCACTACTGTGGTTCATCGTGTTCCATCTTTGGTGAACCTTCTCATGTCGTTCAAGAGGGGGTTTTGGTTGGAAGCCCTGGCCACCCGCCCTACTTCTTCGATGTTCTGCTGCTGCTGCATCCCAATGCTCTGGCATCGGGGAGTCAGGATCTAGGGGGTCTCATGAGGGACGAGCTATCGGTTCTCCGCTGGCTGCCATAATATCTCCTCCTTTGAAGAGGGCACGGGACGAGGATGAGCTATCTGTCACAGGGGACCTTCTGTCTGCGCTCGGGTTAACCCCGGAGCCTCACGTTAGGCCTCCTGAGGCAACTCCAGACTTGACCTTGTTGCCCATAACCGCGGAGAACAGAGAGAGACACTGGAATGGAGGGAGAGGATGCGCCGCCTGTTCCAACGTACGAGTATTCATTAGCTTCAGGAGGTTGTGGCTGTACTTCGCGAGGCTTGTGGCTCGCCTCCCTGAACGTGTCTTTTCTCTCTTTTTGTTTTGTATGGGTCCTCGGTGGCCTCATGTTGTAGACTCCCCTTGGCGCTTTAGTAATATGATAACAATATTTTGCTCACCCCTCTTTGTCTGGTACGTAAGCGTCTTTAAGCGTCCTTGGTGTTCTAAGGCTGTTCAGGCCACACGAGGCCCACCTGTGTGGCTTACACATCTTGGTCGTACGTGTCCCATACAATTTTTATGCGGCTTGCTATCATATTGGGGGGCATGAGCACTTATGCGGTCTGTATAATTTTTATGCTTCTACACACATCACCATGGACTTTGTGACCGGTTTACCTAGATCCTCGAATATTCGAGATACAGTTGGGTGATAGTGGATTAACTCACAAAAGTGGCACATTTTCTTCCCTTTATAGTGGGACAATCTATAGAGAAGTTGGCAGATTTATATATGCGACTAATTATGAGACAAAATGGCATACCAGTAAGCATAGTATCCGACTGAGATACAAGGTTCACTTCTCATTTCTAGAGAAGCTTGCACGAGAGATTGGGTACCATGTTAAGATTTAGTATTACGTACCACCCCAGACAGACGAACAATCAAAGAGGACCTTCCAAACCCTGAAAGATATGTTACGAGCCTGTACCCTAGACTTTGGTAGGTCTTTGGAGAATTACCTTCACTTAGTGGAATTCTCGTATAACAACAGTTATCAGGCTAGTATTCAGATGACGCCTTTCAAGGCACTATATGGCAGAAAGTGTAGATCACAGTTGGCATATGATGACATTGGTGAGCGAAAGATGTTAGGCTCCAAAATGATCACGCAGACAATAGAAGTTGTCAGGCAGATCAGAGAGCTACTTCGGGTTGCGCAAGATCGGCATTGTCACTGGGCAGACCAGCTGTAAACTCCCTCGACCAGAATTTAGTAATTTAGGATTAGTTTTGACTAATTAGAATTATGGCAACTTTTTTAAAAATTTTATTTATTATATATTCTATTGTTTGTGCACCTGTTCATTACACAATTAATTAGGGCATTTCACTAGCTGTAAAACCTAAACAAATTTCACATTTCTGCTCTAGACTTGTTAGACTACTTTTTCTGTATTTTGTGCAACTTCCAGAAACCTCGTTTGGTGCTTCGTTTTAGACGCACAAATATCGTTACAAACGTACGTAATTATTTCCTATTTAAATTTCTGCTCTTTACCCATCTCTGTACCCCTAGGGATTTGAGGACCAGTAGGCACCTATTTGCCCAACCAAAAATACGATAATATTCTACTCTAATTATACTTCAATTATCGTTTTGACACCGTAGAAAAATTATGACCCTAACAGCCTCAAAATAATTAGTGAACACCGTGCGCAGTATTTATTAAATAATAAATACGGTGACCCGTATCACCTAAGAAATCAGACCCTGCCCCTGCCCAAACTCACCCCACACTGTCCAAAACATTTTCCTCAGCTATTTCCCTCATTTTTGTACAATTTAGAATTTCGGGAAATTAGTATTTAAAATCAGGTAAATTGCGAAATTACGCAAAATACCAAATTCATGCATTTATGCAATTATTGAAAAGTTAGGGGTTTATATGCAAAATTGCATGCTAGGTGGCCTAATCCTATTGGCTAGACCATAGGTGTGAGGGACCCACCATAAAAATCCAGAAAAATCCTGTGAAAATATCATAAAATATCAAATTACCAATTTAACCCTAAACTTCTCCATAATTACGAAATTGTCATTCCCTCAATTCCTATATAAACCCTAACCCCTCCCTTACAAATCCCTACAGCCCCTTCCCTCAGCCACCTTCGACCACCGCCTCCGGCCAAACCCTGCCCGACCCTCCGCCCTGACCCCCTCTCCCCTCCGGCCAAGCCCCACCGCCCTCCGCCGGCCACAGCCCCCGCAACCTCCCCCTTCCCTCACTGTCCACAGCACCACCACCACTCCCATCCACCCCCAGCGCCGCCTCCGGCCGTCGCCGACCACCGCCACCATTCCCAAACGCTTCGCCGTCCTTCCCTCCACCAGACCACCACTCCTCACCGCCCCATGACGCCTGCTCCGGCCGCCCTAGCCCCCGCAGCACTCTCGGCCACCCCCAACCCTAACCTACCCTCTCTACTCCGGCCGCCCCTAGCCGCCACCACCACCGTCGTGGACCTCCGCCACCACCACCAACCTGACCGCCACCCTCCCCTCTGCCGATTCCCCCGACTGCACCACCCTCTCCGCCGCTCCTCCGCCGCCGGCAGCCCCCGCAGGGAGCTACTGCTGCTGCTATTACTGTCTGCCACTGCTGCTGTTGCTGCTCCTCCGGCCGCCTCCGGCCGACTCCGCCGCCGTCCACCCGCCGGCGACCAGCCGTGGGCCCCCCTGCCACCTGTAAGGTATAATATACCTATACTATACGTAAATACGTAAATAATCCCTAATGCATGTATATATGTATATAATATATGTATATATATGTATATAAATTATATATATATATATATTAATATATATATTAATGTATAATATTATATATGTAATATTATATATAATATAAATACTATAATTATACAGTATATATATTGTATTTATATTTTCAGCATTTTTTTATATATATATATATTATTATTTATATATACATATATGTATATATATACATATATATATATATATGTATTTATATATATTATCTATATACCATTATATATATAATATATATATTATATAGAATAATATATGTATTTATTTACATTTTCCTTTCCTAATTTATTTTATATAGTAATATATATGTATATATATTTATATATACATATAATACTATATAATTATATATATGTTATATATATACATTTTTTTATTTTTGTCTTATATATATATATATAAATATATATATGTGTATACATATATATTTATGTATATAGTTATATATGATATAACATATTATTATATGTTATATATATGATATGTATTAATTATAAATATTGCTGGATAGTACAGCTTATATATATTATATATATAATTTTAAATTCTTGCAATGTCATTTAATTTAATAATATTATATATTACTGTGCTGGATATTACAGCCTATTTATATATGCATATTTACAATTATTGCACTTTATTTAAACAGTGGTCACATATAGACCCTGATAATATTTATATTATAATTATTGAATAAGTACAGCATTTATTTATGTATTAAATTTCTGCACTGTCTTTTCATTTATATATATATATATATATATATATATATACATCAGTGGATATACCCTGATTATTATATTATTATAAATCAGAGGATACACCCTGATAATATTACATTATATTATTATATATAGCAGTGGATATACCCTGCTACTATTTACCTGCATTTGTCTGTTCTTTAAATACTATATATATACTGCTATATATACTATATCTATATACATACTATATATATATCTATATTATATATATGTATATAAGTATAGATAAATGTATACTTATTATTTACAATCATGATATTCACAAACCCTGTCTATTTTAACAGAAACCAACTACAGCACAGCCAGTGACCCCCTGTCACCAGCAACCTCAAACCTGACTGTGAGATCAGGTTATCAACACTATCAGGGAGTAGGCAAGTATACCTTGCCAAGTTTAATGTTTAAATTCTCAAATATTGTTATATGCTTCTTGCTTCTGAAATTCATAGACCAAGAGTACCTGAGACTGCCTCTGGTACAGTCAACGGATACGTTGACAATTAGTGTAAATAACTTAGTCTTACTGACTCACCAACACTGTGAGAATATTATGATATTCTCCTAGACCCTATCACGGGAACACGCAACATGGTTGTATTACATATATGGATGTGAGCTGCGTATTTGATTAGCTACCAGTACGTGTGACCCGCATCACGGATTAGAATAACTCAGGAAATGTATGACTTGACATTTAGTTTCATTGGGATGGGAAAGATAACTAGTAGACGTATGGGATACCCCCTCCATATATGATTTATACCTTCGTACCATGCTCCTCGAAGATGGTCGATTGCAGAGCTACCCGTGAGTCCGGGGGCATACGACACATATACTAGCCAGTCACCACGATTGGTGAATTACGTCAGCGTATGTGTAGCCACACATTCCCATGCGTACTACAAGCTCTTTACTTGCATTACACTTAGATGGTTAGCACCCTGTATTTATTTTCTTTATTCAGTAATTACATACATGGCATGTCATTTTCTGTATCTTGTTATGTCCCACTGAGGACCTGGTTCCCTGCCAGATCTAGACGAGGCTTTCTACCCCACTGTGTACGGCCCTGATCAGGAGGCCAGATGTGCTACTGAGGAGGAGCTCGAGGAGACGCCCTCAGAGTATGCTTGACCCTAGAGGCCTGCCACCTGGAGATGGAGATGTTTTCATCAGATAGACACTGCTTAGTCTATCTGATTTTTCTGCGCTATTATCAGATTTTGTAGTAGACTTGTATTCTCACCAGTTGTGTACTGTATCAGACTCAGTTTTATATATATATTCAGCACTTGCTTTTCTGACATTTTGTTGTGGATGAGATAGATATACCTGTTTTGTACTTGTAGTATTTTAGGACAGCGTAGCACGTCCCTTTGGGTCCATCAAAGTGGATTAAGCCCGTAGTGACGTGTCAGCTGGCCAGTGACACGTGGCCTAGTTCCTGATATTTTGGGACTGGGGCGTGACACGGTTTTAGTGGTGGCCCATGCAGGTCCAATTTTCATTGCTAGTGGTATGATGATATGCCCAGCAAGCCTGCAATAGGATAGGAATATTATGTCTCATCTACACTGACACCATCTTTAAAATATTTTTTTATTGCATCTTGCTTGATTATCAATTATTATCTCCTTTGTGTTTTCTAATTACTCTATTTTCTTCAGAAATATGGACATACCCGAGAAACCTGCGAATAATGGGGCTGACCAAGCCACAAACACCTCGCCAAGTGTCCAAGGAACCCCGTCCAATCACCAGAATTCTGGCGAGGAGACAACACCGCAGGTGGAGACACCGTTGCCTCCACCTCCAGCCTTGCCAATCCTAATGCCACAGCTTGAGGGTCAACCTCAAATATTGCAGTTTCTCCAGACTATGTTGCAGAACCAGTGGCAACAGACTGAGGCCCTGAGACAATCTCAGTGGCAGCAGACTGAAGCTCTGCGACAGACGTTGATGACGGCCTTGGAGAAAGCTACTACTCCGGCACCCGCACCTGTCCAACCAGCGGGCACAGTTCGAGGCTTCCGCCAAATGAGCCCGAGAGACTTCAAAGGCAACGAAACTCCTGAGGAGATCTCTGACTGGATCTCCAACACCGAAATGCTGCTAGAAGGATCGCAACTCACCCCCGACCTATGGATGACCGCTGTAAGGGGCCAACTTCTTGGCAACGCCCATCACTGGTGGGAATCCATAGAGCGCAGCGTCGGCAAAGACCAAACTTGGCAACAATTCTTGGAGCACTTCAACGCCAAGTACTTTCCAGCGACAGTCCAGAATGCCCTATACTCCCAATTCCTGCACCTGGAGCAGGGAAACATGACTGTCGATGCTTACGACGCGGAGTTTAGCCGACTGAGTCATTTCGGTGCTGATCTGATCCCGAACGAGCTGAAGAAGGCTAAAAGATTCCACCATGGCCTTAACTACGAGCTCCAGAGGTACACAACAATGCAGTCAAGAATCTCCTACAACGAGGTTCTTACCGAAGCCAGGGAGCAAGAAGCAATTGGCCGAGGAGCAAGGCGCTCAAATCCAACCTTCCCGGCCAAGAATCAGCAAGGAGTAGGAGGACCTATACGTTGTCCCCAATATCAGACTCAGCAGACAACGGGGCCCTACCAGAAGAAGGAGCTCCCGACTTGTCACTTTTGTGGCAAGAAAGGACATTGGGTCAGTGACTGCAGAAAGAAGCTGGGATTATGCCTGCTATGTGGAGCTAAAAATCATATGGCCAGAGACTGCCCACAACGCAGAGATGCAGCACCTCAGCAAGGACAGAAGCCAGGAGCACAAGCCCAGAAGATGCTACCCTCCACATCAGGAGGATATCAGCGAGGAGCACCCTTGCCTACTCAGGAAGCCCAGTTCAAGGCCAGACAACAACCTGGAGGGCAAAGGCACGGACAAGCCTTTGCGTTAGCTGCAGTTGCAGAAGAGCCTGAAGGGGAAACTATATCAGGTACCATTTTAGTTGCATTATTACCTGCAACTGTATTGTTCGATTCTGGGGCTACTTTGTCTTTCATATCTAGTAGTTTCGTATCCATGCACAAGCTATCTACTTCCCCGCTACCCAAGTGTTGGAAAATACTTACTGGAGGAGGTATTGTTCCAGTTACCAACATTATCGAAACCTGTCCGGTAGTTATTTATAGTAGAGGACTAAGAGCGCGATTTTTGGTACTTCCAATGCCAAATTTCGACGTTGTCTTAGGCATGGACTGGCTAAGCCAGAACGATGCTATCTTAGACTGCCGTAAGGGTAGTGTTATCTTTAGACCCCCAGATCACCCGGAGTTCGAATATGTCCGAGGTACCATCGAGCAAGGAGTAGGCCAGACTCCTAAAGCTTACATGGCAATGGAGACATCACTTCCATCAGTTATAGTAGAGTTCGCGGACGTATTCCCAGAAGAATTGCCAGGCCTACCGCCTGACAGAGAAGTGGAGTTCATTATTAAGCTAATTCCCGGAGCTGCACCAGTATCCTCCAATGTATACCGACTGGCGAAGAAGGAGCTTGACGAGCTGAAGCTTCAACTGGAGGAACTACAGATCAAGGGATTTGTTCGTCCTAGTGCATCACCCTGGGGAGCACCAGTGCTGTTTGTACCAAAGAAGGACGGAACATATCGCATGTGTATTGATTACAGAGCTCTCAACGCTCTGACAATCAAAAACAAGTATCCCTTGCCGAGAATTGACGACCTATTCGATCAACTAACAAGAGCAGTGGTATTCTCGAAGATAGACTTGAGATCAGGCTATCATCAGGTCAAGGTACGCAGAGAAGACATTCCAAAGACAGCATTCAGGACTCCTTATGGTCATTACGAGTTTCTGGTGATGCCATTTGGACTGACTAATGCACCTGCTGTATTCATGAACCTGATGAATCGAGTCTTCCATCAATATCTGGACCAGTTCGTGGTAGTCTTCATCGACGACATTCTGGTGTATTCGAAGAGCCACAAGGAGCATGAAGAGCACTTGAGACTGGTACTAGAGACGCTGAGACGGGAGAGCCTTTATACTAAGATGAGCAAGTGTGAATTCTTCCTTGATCGTGTCGCTTTTCTGGGACACGTTATCACAGGAGAAGGCATCTCGGTGGACCCAGCAAAGATTTTATCTGTGGAGACATGGCCAACTCCGACCAATGTCTCAGAGGTGAGAAGCTTTCTAGGACTTGCCGGATATTACCGGAGGTTCGTGGAAAACTTTGCAAGAATCTCGGAGCCGATTACCCGTCTTACCCGCAAGGAGCAGGAGTTCATATGGACTGAAGAATGCCAGATAGCTTTTGATGAGTTGAAGAAGCGTCTGACTACAGCCCCCATTTTGACTATACCATCTGGATCCGGAGGTTTCGTCATCTATAGCGATGCATCCGGAAAAGGATTTGGTTGTGTCTTAATGCAGCATGGGAGGGTTGTAGCTTATCCCTCAAGACAGCTGAGGACTCATGAGAAGAATTACCCCACTCACGACCTGGAGCTTGCCGCAGTCATTTTCGCCCTGAAGCTATGGAGACACTATCTATACGGCGAACGAGTGGAGATTTTTACCGATCACAAGAGCCTGAAATATGTCTACACTCAGAAAGACTTAAATCTGAGGCAAAGACGATGGCTTGAAGTGATGACGGATTTCGAGATTGATCTACAGTACCATCCTGGGAAAGCAAATGTGGTAGCAGATGCTCTAAGCAGAAGACCCTCGGCATTCTTTATGATCACCCAACCAGATCTGCTGAGAGATCTAGAAAAGTTGGGAATAGAGGTCATTATGCCAGGAATGGATGGCCAATTATCAAACTACCAGCTGCAATCAACCTTGGTGGAAAGAATCAAAGCTGCTCTACCAACAGATGCAAGATTTCAGAGGCTTCATCAAAGAACAGAGGCTGGAATCCAGACAGGATGTCGCATACACGAAGATGGAACTCTAAGATGTGGCAATCATCTTTATGTTCCAAATGGAGAACTTCGTAATGAGCTGATGTCAGAAGCTCATAGCTCAACGTACTCTATACATCCAGGAGGCACAAAGATGTACATAGATCTGCGGCAATATTACTGGTGGCATGGAATGAAGCGGGAGATAGCACGCTTTGTGGCTAAATGCCTGGTATGTCAGCAAGTCAAGGCTGAGCATCAAAGATCTGCCGGTCTACTTCAACCCCTCCCAATACCTGAATGGAAATGGGAACACATTACGATGGACTTTGTTACGGGCTTCCCAAGAAGTCCTAGTGGTCGTAATGCTGTCTGGGTGATTGTAGACAGACTCACTAAGTCTGCTCATTTCCTACCTTTCAGAGTCGGATAATCTACCGAAGTCTTGGCGGATATGTACATGAAAGAGATAGTGCGTTTGCATGGAGTACCAGTCAGTATAATATCTGACAGGGATACGAGATTTACATCTTACTTTTGGCGAAGTATGCAAGAGAGTCTTGGTACCCGCCTCAAGTTCAGCACCTCGTATCATCCGCAGACAGATGGCCAGTCAGAGCGCACCATCCAGACTCTAGAAGATATGCTGAGAGCCTGTATGCTTGATTTCAGCGGATCCTGGGAAGATCACTTACATCTGGTGGAATTTTCCTACAACAACAACTATCAAGCAAGCATTCAAATGGCTCCCTTTGAAGCTTTGTACGGAAGGAAATGCCGTTCCCCAGTATGCTGGAGTGATGTTGGCGAGAGACAGATTCTGGGGCCAGAACTGATTATTCGTACGGTGGAGAAAGTAAAGAAGATCCAGGGACACCTACGAGCTGCACAAGACAGACAGAAGCACCGGGCCAACATTCATCGTAGACCTCTAGAGTTCCAAGTAGGGGAGCATGTGTTCTTAAAGATCTCACCTACCAGAGGAACTATCAGATTTGGAGGAAGAGGGAAGCTAAGTCCAAGGTACATTGGACCCTTCGATGTGCTAGATCGCGTCGGAGAAGTTGCTTACAGGCTAGCTCTACCTCAGACCTTGGAAGGAGTACATGACGTTTTTCACGTATCTCAGCTGAGGAGGTACATTCCAGACCCGAGTCATGTGCTGGACTATTCAGAGATCACCATCGGGCCGAGCTTATCGTACCAGGAGGAGCCTGTAGAGATCCTGGACCGTAGCGAGAAAGTGCTGCGAGGTCAGACTATTCCTCTCGTTCGGGTTGCATGGAGACATCATGCACCAGGTGAATCCACCTGGGAACGAGAAGAGGATATTCGTCAGCATTATCCCCATCTATTTCCAAACCAGGGTATGTCCAATATTTCAAATTCAATCTTTCTTAATCATCATATGTCCTTAATCAATTTTTCATTCTCATTATATGGTTGTTTTTATTTCGAGGACGAAATATTCTAAGGAGGGTAGATTGTAAACTCCCTCGACCAGAATTTAGTAATTTAGGATTAGTTTTGACTAATTAGAATTATGGCAATTTTTTTAAAAATTTTATTTATTATATATTCAATTGTTTGTGCACCTGTTCATTACACAACTAATTAGGGCATTTCACTAGCTGTAAAACCTAAACAAATTTCACATTTCTGCTCTAGACTTGTTAGACTACTTTTTCTGTATTTTGTGCAACTTCCAGAAACCTCGTTTGGTGCTTCGTTTTAGACGCACAAATATCGTTACAAACGTACGTAATTATTTCCTATTTAAATTTCTGCTCTTTACCCATCTCTGTACCCCTAGGGATTTGAGGACCAGTAGGCACCTGTTTGCCCAACCAAAAATACGATAATATTCTACTCTAATTATACTTCAATTATCGTTTTGACACCGTAGAAAAATTATGACCCTAACAGCCTCAAAATAATTAGTGAACACCGTGCGCAGTATTTATTAAATAATAAATACGGTGACCCGTATCACCTAAGAAATCAGACCCTGCCCCTGCCCAAACTCACCCCACACTGTCCAAAACATTTTCCCCAGCTATTTCCCTCATTTTTGTACAATTTAGAATTTCGGGAAATCAGTATTTAAAATCAGGTAAATTACGAAATTACGCAAAATACCAAATTCATGCATTTATGCAATTATTGAAAAGTTAGGGGTTTATATGCAAAATTGCATGCTAGGTGGCCTAATCCTATTGGCTAGACCATAGGTGTGAGGGACCCACCATAAAAATCCAAAAAAATCCTGTGAAAATATCATAAAATATCAAATTACCAATTTAACCCTAAACTTCCCCATAATTACGAAATTGCCATTCCCTCAATTCCTATATAAACCCTAACCCCTCCCTTACAAATCCCTACAGCCCCTTCCCTCCGCCACCTCCGACCACCGCCTCCGGCCAAACCCTGCCCGACCCTCCGCCCTGACCCCCTCTCCTCTCCGGCCAAGCCCCACCGCCAGCGCCGCCCTGCTCCGCCGGCCACAGCCCCCGCAACCTCCCCCTTCCCTCACTGTCCACAGCACCACCACCACTCCCATCCACCCCCAGCGCCGCCTCCGGCCGTCGCCGACCACCGCCACCATTCCCAAACGCTTCGCCGTCCTTCCCTCCACCAGACCACCACTCCTCACCGCCCCACGACGCCTGCTCCGGCCGCCCTAGCCCCCGCAGCACTCTCGGCCACCCCCAACCCTAACCTACCCTCTCTACTCCGGCCGCCCCTAGCCGCCACCACCACCGTCGTGGACCTCCGCCACCACCACCAACCTGACCGCCACCCTCCCCTCTGCCGATTCCCCCGCCTGCACCACCCTCTCCGCCGCTCCTCCGCCGCCGGCAGCCCCCGCAGGGAGCTACTGCTGCTGCTATTGCTGTCTGCCACTGCTGCTGTTGCTGCTCCTCCGGCCGCCTCCGGCCGACTCCGCTGCCGTCCACCCGCCGGCGACCAGCCGTGGGCCCCCCCTGCCACCTGTAAGGTATAATATACCTATACTATACGTAAATACGTAAATAATCCCTAATGCATGTATATATGTATATAATATATGTATATATATGTATATAAATTATATATATATATATATATTAATATATATATTAATGTATAGTATTATATATGTAATATTATATATAATATAAATACTGTAATTATACAGTATATATATTGTATTTATATTTTCAGCATTTATATATATATATATATATATATTATTATTTATATATACATATATGTATATATATACATATATATATATATGTATTTATATATATTATCTATATACCATTATATATATATTATATAGAATAATATATGTATTTATTTACATTTTCCTTTCCTAATTTATTTTATATAGTAATATATATGTATATATATTTATATATACATATAATACTATATAATTATATATATGTTATATATATACATTTTTTTATTTTTGTCTTATATATATATATATAAATATATATATGTGTATACATATATATTTATGTATATAGTTATATATGATATAACATATTATTATATGTTATATATATGATATGTATTAATTATAAATATTGCTGGATAGTACAGCTTATATATATTATATATATAATTTTAAATTCTTGCAATGTCATTTAATTTAATAATATTATATATTACTGTGCTGGATATTACAGCCTATTTATATATGCATATTTACAATTATTGCACTTTATTTAAATAGTGGTCACATATAGACCCTGATAATATTTATATTATAATTATTGAATAAGTACAACATTTATTTATGTATTAAATTTCTGCACTGTCTTTTCATTTATCTATATATATATATATACATCAGTGGATATACCCTGATTATTATATTATTATAAATCAGAGGATACACCCTGATAATATTACATTATATTATTATATATAGCAGTGGATATACCCTGCTACTATTTACCTGCATTTGTCTGTTCTTTAAATACTATATATATACTGCTATATATACTATATCTATATACATACTATATATATATCTATATTATATATATGTATATAAGTATAGATAAATGTATACTTATTATTTACAATCATGATATTCACAAACCCTGTCTATTTTAACAGAAACCAACTACAGCACAGCCAGTGACCCCCTGTCACCAGCAACCTCAAACCTGACTGTGAGATCAGGTTATCAACACTATCAGGGAGTAGGCAAGTATACCTTGCCAAGTTTAATGTTTAAATTCTCAAATATTGTTATATGCTTCTTGCTTCTGAAATTCATAGACCAAGAGTACCTGAGACTGCCTCTGGTACAGTCAACGGATACGTTGACAATTAGTGTAAATAACTTAGTCTTACTGACTCACCAACACTGTGAGAATATTATGATATTCTCCTAGACCCTATCACGGGAACGCGCAACATGGTTGTATTACATATATGGATGTGAGCTGCGTATTTGATTAGCTACCAGTACGTGTGACCCGCATCACGGATTAGAATAACTCAGGAAATATACGACTTGATATTTAGTTTCATTGGGATGGGAAAGATAACTAGTAGACGTATGGGACACCCCCTCCATATATGATTTATACCTTCGTACCATGCTCCTCGGAGATGGTCGATTGCAGAGCTACCCGTGAGTCCGGGGGCATACAACACATATACTAGCCAGTCACCACGATTGGTGAATTACGTCAGCGTATGTCTAGCCACACATTCCCATGCGTACTACAAGCTCTTTACTTGCATTACACTTAGATGGTTAGCACCCTGTATTTATTTTCTTTATTCAGTAATTACATACATGGCATGTCATTTTCTGTATCTTGTTATGTCCCACTGAGGACCTGGTTCCCTGCCAGATCTAGACGAGGCTTTCTACCCCACTGTGTACGGCCCTGATCAGGAGGCCAGATGTGCTACTGAGGAGGAGCTCGAGGAGACGCCCTCAGAGTATGCTTGACCCTAGAGGCCTGCCACCTGGAGATGGAGATGTTTTCATCAGATAGACACTGCTTAGTCTATCTGATTTTTCTGCGCTATTATCAGATTTTGTAGTAGACTTGTATTCTCACCAGTTGTGTACTGTATCAGACTCAGTTATATATATATATTCAGCACTTGCTTTTCTGACATTTTGTTGTGGATGAGATAGATATACCTGTTTTGTACTTGTAGTATTTTAGGACAGCGTAGCACGTCCCTTTGGGTCCATCAAAGTGGATTAAGCCCGTAGTGACGTGTCAGATGGCCAGTGACACGTGGCCTAGTTCCTGACATTTTGGGACTGGGGCGTGACACCAGCATCATAGACCTTTAGAGTTTCATGTCAGTGACCACGTATTCTTTTGGGTTTCGTCAACCCGTGGAGTTATTAGATTCAGGGCCTGCGGGAATCTTAGTCCGCGATACGTTAGGCCGTTTGACATTCTCAATCCGGTAGGCGATGTGGCTTATCGTCTTACCCTTCCACCCCCGCTACGTAAAGTGCACAATATATTTTATTTATCTCAATTGTGTAGGTATGTCCCAGATCTTAGTCATATCCTCGATCACTCTAAATTAGTCATTAATACCGACTTATCCTACGAGGAGCAATTATTGGTTAACTAGACAAAGTGCGTCACCCCTTTGTAGTTCGCGCACTTTATGCGCCCCTAACTTCATGCGGCACCCTGAGCATGCGCTTGTTTGGTTCATGCGCCTGACCTTCACGCGTACAATTTTATGCCAAATTATCCTTAGTGACTCCATGCGTGCACATAGAACTTTCATTGTGTTCACTTATTTTATTAGAATATTTCTCATCATCCTCTATGTGGTTGATCCTAGTATTGCTTGTGTTATAATTCTAAGAAAGAATTGACTTAGAAATCAGATCTCTTGCTAGAAATGACCATATGCTAAGATTGGCTTCATACATGGCATGAATATGTATTGGATATAGATATTCCGTATGGACCAGACTAAGTGAATAGTGACTAACCGGCTATGTGCATGACAAGCTTCGTGTTATAATGTGATCAAAATTCATGTGACCCAATGATAATTGGTAATTGGACTCGAATATTGTATCCGTGCTGATACTATTATTGCCTGATATTGCTCATGATCTAATGTGCACCGAGGTACGACATACCGTATTACATGTTAAGTGATTTATATTTGGGTTGTGCATCGAGAATGCCTCCAAATTCCTGAACGCGTGATACTATAAATATATTTTTTCCAGCACGGGCATGATAAGTGAGTCAAGTACCAAAGCATGGCTAGGATATTGATTTATTGAATGTTGCATACACGCTCGGGTGAATCCAGATTGAACTTTCATGGATTTGTATCTAGCTTGCCCGTACTTTGTACGACATCTTAAGGAAAATTCTCATGTGGCCACGTCTTGAGATTTTAAAATAATATATCATTAATTTGGCAACTAAAAGTTGTAGTAACATTGGGAGAAAACAGTATCCCGAGATTATGACAATGAACCTGTAGAAGCATAAAAAAATATGCAGGCCGCATAAAGGTCATGCCTCCTCAAAGGAACAACCAACCCGCAGAGAAGCCACATACGGCCCGAACAAAACGAGCTTCAGAGAAGCCACATACGGCCTAAAAATAACGAAGCCGCAGAGAAGCTACATGCGGCCTGGTTGTAACCACCCTAAAATTTCTAATTAATTTAATAATAATATATATATATATATATATATATATATATATATATATATATATATATATATATATATATATATATATATATATATGGTACCCATGGGGATACATGAGGATGACCCCTAATGCGTTTGTATATTAGAAGTTAAATTTTTTTTGTAACAAATAAAATAAAATATTGTATTATAGAACAAATAAGAAAGTACTATTAAATAAAATAACATATTAAAGGGTTATAGAAATAATACTAGAAATAATAGTAAAAATGGTAATAATAATAATAATAGTAATAATAATAATGTTAATAATAAAAATAATAAAAATAATAATTCACACTAGGCCACAAAAAGGCCAGCAACAGCAAAATAAGGCAACCGCCTTTCCCCCATGGATAATAGGGAACCCGGCCTTCCCTATTTCGACCCATTCGAATACTATATATATACATGGACATTCGAAGTATCGAACCCTAGCAAACTCTCCCCCGCATCCGCCAAGATTCCTGCGATCAACCCCTCGATCCACAGAAGCCTCTTTGAAAACCCCACCACTTGAACCCGCCGCCGACATCTCGCGCGTGACCAAAGCGCAAAATCGAGCCGAGTGCCCGACTTTGAGGTATGTGTTCTCGTCCATCTCTCAACCAATTCTTGTTCTGTTTTTTCCAATGGATGACAACATAACCATTATTAGATCAAGTCAATTAGATTTTTATTAAACTCTCCAGAAACTGAGAAAAATTGAACAAAAATCTCGAGAAAAACTGGTTGATTAGAAGGAAAAACACGACAGAAACTGTTCCAACATCCCCTGTTGGAAGGACAGTTTTTCCCAAATGACATAACCAAAGTTTAATTTTATTATTCTGATAGATAGTCAATATAACCTGGATCAAAATGACCAAATAGTTGTATATTCTTGATCATTAAATTTGTGTTAAAATACCCTTTAAAATCCTCGAAAAACTTGTTTCGAAAACATTAAAAACTTGTGATACGTCGTGCATCCTAACAAACTGGACCACCACGTCATGTACCAGTTGTTTCGAAAGAAGCGTATGGTATATCCTGACGTGCTGCCTTTTGTGAAAGTTGATTTGGACGTGTGTGCGCGTCGAAATTTACCCGTATCCGTAAAAAGTTTTTCGTATCCGCGTTTTACATATTTTCCAATTAATTTGTGCACACTTTTTGGAATATGATAAAACTTGCGCCATTGGATTCGTGGTATCACGATGGTCCTGTGACCCAAGTTTCACGTGATTCTGAGATAGTTGACCGAGCTGCCAATTTACGGGCCCCACGGTTTGACTTGAAGGACGAATTTGTGATCAGCTCACCGGAATCCAAAATTGGACATACCGTTGAGTTTGTATTGTCGTTTAGGAATTGGTTGACCTATAATTTGTCCTATTTAGAAAATTTTACCCCTTAAATACTTTTTGGTGCAAAGTGAGGCACATGTGGACCTCGTTTTGACCTGAAATTTCTATTTTGCCCCTATTTTCAAATTGGACAAAAAGGTAGGCTTTTTTGGCTATCACACTTATTCCGAAGATATTGGTGTTGTTTATTTTAGTATTCAGAGACGTTCATTCAGAGCCCATATTTTCGGTTCCTTGGGATCATCGTCTAGACATCTACATTACACAGCTTGCTTGACAGGCAACTATACCTTGCCATAGTACTGTTATTTACATTCCTTATTGAGCATGCATATTTTTTGTTATTTAGTTTCATTATTTTATACGACTATATAAACTGCGCGTCCAAGAATAAATTGGGTGCAACGACGGTTGCATCGTCTTTTGTCACTTATTTATATTACGCATGTCGACCTAGGTTTATGAGACCGCCCCATGATGTTGAGGCATTCTTATATTTTATTAGCCGTGACACATTTGTTATACGAGTATGAGTCTCATGTAGGACACGGACTTGCGTGATAGGCTGGTCACCTGTACGCATGGGACGTGCGACAGATAGGAAATAACTGTTAATAGAAATGCATGCCAGAAGACTTGGAAGTTATTAGATGTATCAATGTGGCATGGATATGACATGGATAGAGCATATGATGAGAATAACAACAAGTAGGCATATGGGCTCCATTACACTTTCTCTTTTGTAACCCGTACGCTTCGTCGAAAATACATGGTCAGATGACCCTTATATTATATCATATACAGGCGGCCTATGACGATCGAAAGACGTTACGCTTTGTAGGCCACTGATTCTCTGAGGGTGTCACGCCAATCCCATTTTTAGCCAGATAGTCCATACGCGAAAAAGTTGTTCTTAAAAGTGTATTTCACATAGACAGTTAGGCGACCCTTTGGATGTTTATTTAGAGTACTTTATTGGCATACTTTTATGTATCTTGTTACGTCCCTCTGAGGACATTGTCCCTTTCCAAGTATAGACGAGCAGGATTATCCGTAGAAGTACAGACCCGTACCTGAAGCTTTATTCTCGATTGAGGAGGTCTTACCTTCTGAGTGTAACACCCCATTCTGTTCTAGCGGACTGCCGACTCAAACGGCAAAAGTGCAACTGTCCCGACCTACTTTGCCTCAAACGAGAAGCAAAGGATATCCAGACTTGTCCCTACAGGAATCCAGCTTGGCTTTCAGAGGCTCGCTTGACGTATCGCTCTACCGAGGCGAATCATCGCTAAGGTGGGTGGCTACGGTAAACTTGTCTTTGCTTAGCCAGCACACATAAAATCTGGAATATTCATGCTAGTCGCTAGGTGAATCACCCATGCATGCTAATAAGAATCCAACGCAGCTAGCTAAGGGAATAATCCCAACTTGTATTTCTTATGCTAGAACATGGAAATGAAATATTGCTTATATATATGTTCAGACCCTCGCATGCCAAGTCCCTAACGGTTTCAACTCTCGGCTTACCTTCGGGTCCGAGCAAACATGTTTGCTTATGTTCTTTAGAAACGCATGCTTGTCTGCTTATGATTGTCTAACGTTATTGTATTATGCATGCATTCTTGTTAGCCAGGAGACTATCAAATAGTCCTTCTATGCAATTGAACCTGCAAGTATCCGGGACCGTTAGGTCACCCAAGGCAAATCCCCGAACCAGGGGAATGCATCAAGGCAAGTTAATCACTGTACATAATCATGATTCAAGCATCTCCTGTACTCCTGTTCTACTGTACTACTGTACTCATATTCTACAGTACTCGTGTATCTCGTGAAATTGGAAAAGACCCTGACCTGCATGTCGCGGACAACTCGGAAACGAGGCATAGTTCCACGGACGGTCTCCGGGGCACTGGGGCCACTCCGATCCGGATGGAACTCCACTGTAAAGCCTACTGTACTAGACGGGATGGCGTGTAGCACCCATTGTTCTTTTGCTGCATACCATTCTCTCCATGGCTAAATTGTACTGTATAGTCTACTGTACTGAACGAGATGGCTTGTAGTGCCCACTGTACTTTCGCTGCAAACCATTCGTTTATGACTATTGTCCATAATGGCTATGCCAGTGACTCATGTTTATATAGATAAGTCATCCTCGCTTAGCGGCTATCTGCGTGTGAGTCATTGCATCGTGTCAATGAACAACTGAACACCTGAATGATCTGGACATAATGACTCTCGTGTTGCATATGCTATTGCTTGGTTTTCATTATGAATGCCCCTGAATGTTTATACTTGCCCGTGCTTGGATTAACAATGTTTGCCTTGGACAGGGAAGGCCAAATGGTAAGTCTTGCCGTGTTTCCTCTCATGTCGCACGGTGCACTGCCACACGTGTTAGGCTATTCAAATATTGCATGAAACTGATCCTAAGGCAACTAGAAAGACAACTTAATAGTTGGCGCACGGAACCTGTATTACGTATTTGGATTTGTCGAGCGGGTTAGTAGCTTCCCCACCAGTGCATTTAATGTACTGATAATCCACCAGTTTGTATGCAGGGTGCGGGAGAACCTCGTTCGGTGTGGATGCCTCCTACGCGCGTGCTTAGGCGTGGAGATCACTCCGAAGCAGCGGCGCGTCCGAAACAGAAGCACATATACAAGACATAATATTGTGAACATTGCCCGAACATCGCCTGTACAATCATTCCACAATTGTAGCCACTTGGCACGCTTTTACTGTTTCAGAGAGAGAGGCTTGAGCGACTTGTAATCTCGGTTATACGCCGCCTGTAACACATGTTTATATCAATAAAGAGTTGCTTTACTTCAACTTGTGTTTCAATGCTTCCGCTATAATTGTCAATTCAGTGAACTTGTTACCGATTGCCTATGCGTTCATGACTCCGCTGCACTCGGATAATCTGTGCGACTCTGTGGCTTAGAACTCTTACCGTCAGCCAACGAACCATGGCCTTGCACGGGCGTGGATCACGCTCGTGCGGCATCACGCCCGGATGGGTCAAGGCGATCGTTCCGCGGGAGCGCTGGCGCGGTGATTCTCGCCTAGCGGGAACGGCCGATTTGCCTACGGGAGATCGGGGTGTGACACTGAGTACCACTAATTTCTTCGCATCTGATGATATCTGTTAGTTGTTGTTTCATTTATTTGACATTATTTCATATTGGGGTTTTGCTCTTCTCTCACATTTAGTTTTTGATATAGTCGACTGGTAGTGGATTTGTCTCCACCCTACTATCATTCTGTGATACTTCATATTTGAGACTTCAGTTATTTATCGGTGTCACGCCCCAGTTTCAAAATACGAAAGACTAGGAATACGTAACATGCCGGCTACTCATTCGGCCAGACTCTGGTCCGACTCGAATACGTATACACTGTATTATAATTGTCACTATCTAAATAATCAAGTAAATATAAATATCTATGCCTCAATCCACAATGAACAGAATACGCAAGAATGAGCTACATGTGCTAAAGTCGGCCACCCAGTAATACACAAACTCGAATAGACTCGAGAAAAAATATGAGTTTATAAAACTAGGCTACATTTGTAGATGAATAAACAATATGGATAAATAACCATAACTCCGATAGAAATGATATAAGTACCTGGTACCAATGCCTGCAAGATAAACAACTCCATTAGCAACTCCAAAGGCTTCATAACCGTCTAAGCTGCAAAAACTGGCAGGGGACCAGGTCCTCAGAGGGACGTAACAAGGTACAAGAAACATCATGCCAAAAGTAAAATAGTATAATGGCACATACTCAAGGGTAAACTACTGTAACCATCTATGTGATATGCACGTGAGAGCATCACTCGTACTCAGGCTGAAACCACTACAGGCTCTGTGTCGGGGAGCCCATAGCAGCAAGTAGTATCAAGACTCAGTATAGGTGCCAAAGATCTGAGACAGAGTCCAAGGCACCTCTAGGGTATTGCGACTCCAACGTATGTGCCACAGCACCTCTAGTAGTATAGTATATATATCAATAATCAGCATGTAGTATGGTGTATCTCTCCCCACCCAATAACCTCACGTCTCATGTCCAAAATGCCTCATGTCCATAACACGCAAGATCATGACATCTAGCTAGTGCAACGAGTCATAATAATGTCCATATAATATGCAAGTCTCAGGTCATGAATCCTGTAAGCCTAGACAGAATCACCATGAATAACTCAAGAAAGATTATGTCACATGAAATAGTGTCAAGTGTCCTAGGGTATGGCATACTTGGTAAAGCAAGCACGTAAAAATAGGATCAGGGAATCAACTCTCTAAGTGACGTTACTCGACTCCGCGTACGGCGTCGACACCCGAATCTTGTTCGGACGCTAAGCAACGTCTCACGGTCCTAGGGTAAACACACACATCAACCATATAAAATAACTATAATAACTAAATAATATAATAACGGTAAGAAACTATAATACATCATGGCAAGGTACACTTGCCTGGGTTTTGAACTCCGTCAACTACTTCTGGGAAAGTGGAATCTGCACGTACACCTCCGGATGCTGAAACAAATATCACCATTATTCTCAGAATACTAAAAATAGCTAGGATTGACTACCCATAAGTCCAATTTGAAAACAGGGATAAAATTGTCAGTTTTGGGTCAAAGCGGGATCCACATGTGGCCCACTTTACACCACAAAATGTGTCAAAAACAAAGTTCTCCAAATTCATTAAACTTAGTGTCTACGAGTCCAGAACGATGATACAAACCCAACAGAATGTCCTGTAAACACCCAATTTTTTTAGATATTAAAATATTTATTTTCGGGATTTTTTTGTAATTTTTTAAATAATTAAAATAAATATTTTATGGTATTAAATAAATTTTGTGATTTTATTAAATATTAAAATATTATTAAAATAATATTTTTGAGTGTAAAATAAATAATTGGTCATAGTGTAATTTTTTTGGAATTTATTGGACCCAAAAACTATTTTTAAATAGCTAAAAATAATATGTTTAAATAAACCCACTTGAACCAACCTGAAACGGATTGAACCGAACCTACCCTAATTAAACCAACCCAACTCAAACCAACCTTAACGGGTCAGATTTGAACCTGACCCGTACTCGCTAACCCGAAACCCGACACGAAATGTTGCTACAGTAACCGATCCCAAAAACCTGACCGTCCCCCCGACTTCCTCCGTCGTTTCTTTCCCCGACCGCCGCGATCCCCTCCGGCCGTTTCTCTTCCGCCGCCGTCTCTTCGCCTCCTCACCCGTCGACTTTCTCCTTCCCGCCAACGGCCGTCGCGGCCCTCCTATATAAACCCTCACCTCTCGGCCGCCCTCACCAAATCAGCACCACCATCCTCCGCCAACTCCGGCAACCCCAACACCCCCAATGCCATCGCAACCACCCCTCTCTGCCAACTCTTGTCACCTCGACCTCCGGCCACCGCCAACACGACAACTCCCCAGCACCACCACACCACCATCCACGAGCTCCCATCCGCCGTGGACCCTCGGCCCCGAGCCGTCATTTCACCACCGCCACTACCTTCCCTCTGGCGACTCACCCTGAGCTCCCCGCAGCGGCCACCGAGCTCCGGTGATGACCACCAGCAGCTGCATCAGTGTCGCCAACCACCGTCGACGTGCGCCGCGCCACCGCATGTTCATGACGTATAGTCGATACCGATCCCCTGTTCCGGTGAGTCCTTATCTCTCCTCGTCGCATTATTTTCTGAACAGACTGTTGCGACATGTTCGCTACGTAATCCCCTCGAACCCCGTATAATTAGACTGGGGTATCGTGTTATGTGTCGATCGTAAACTGCGACACAAAAACAGAAAAAATAACCCCTATTTTTGAAAATTTAGAAATTATCCCGAACTCACAAGTTCGCGACCGTTTTACGTACAACATGTTAAATAAATTCAAATTTCACTTGAACAGTAATTTAGACCATATAACCAAGTTTTAAAACCCTATTTTAGTTTAATTTATACTGCTGTAGATTGTAATTTATTCGAGGGTGAAATCGACCAAAAACTTGGTCTGTAACAACCCTAAATTTTCCTGAACTGGGTGTGCCCCGCTAAACGAGGTGACATGGTCGTATGCGAATTTCACCAAAGGGTGCGTACCGTCAATATGGACGTGTGGAATTTTACGGAAGTTGATTTGGATGTGCGTGCACACCAGAATCAACGCGTATCCGTTGAAATTGCCCCGTATCGACCCTGTTTTGAAACTCGTTGTAACTTTGTGTGTGCTCATCGTTTCGCAACGAAACTTGCGCCATCGGACTCGTAGCATTTTGCTGGTCCTGTGACCCAAGTTTGGTTCGATTCTGAGAACGTTGACAAAATTTCGTATCTTGGGCCCCACAGCTACACTTGACGGACAATTTTGTGATCGGCTCATCGAAATCCAGTTCTGGACATTCCGTTGGGTTTGTATCATCATTCTGGACTTGTAGACACTAAGTTTGACGAATTTGAAGAACTATGTCTCTAGCACAATTTTCGGTGCGAAGTGGGCCACATGTGGACCCCGCTCTAACCAGAAACTGTCAATTTTGTCCCTGTGTCCAAATTGGACCTATGGATAGGCAATCCTAGCTATTTCATATCTTCTGAGAATGATGGTAATATTTATTTCACCATCCGGAGTAGTACCCGAAGATCTTGTTGTGACCGAAGCAACAGTTGGAATCCAAACCCCAAGCAAGTGTACCTTGCCAATCTTGCAGTACTTGCTTTATATTATTCATTTGATTTATTTATATGATGTATCTGTTCAACCTAGGACCGTGTGACGTTGCTTAGCGTCCGAATAATATTCGGGAGTCAACACCGTATGCGGAGTTGTGTAACGTCACCTAGAGATTTATATTGTGATCATATATATTTTTGTGCTTGAATTATCAAGTACGTCATACCATAGGACACCTTACACTGTTCATGAGATAGAATCTTTCCTGATATATTCATGGTGATTATGTATAGGTCTACATGATTCGTGACATAGATATTACAGGATTCTGCATTAGCTAGTGGTCTTGATCTTGCGTGCTATGGATATGAGACATGAGATTACATTGAGTGGGGAGAGTCTTACCATACTAAAGGCTGATTATTTATATATATATTACATTACTGGAGGTGCCTTAGACTCTGACAAGGGCTTTGGCACATTTACTGGCCCTTCGAGAATAAATGCTGCAATGGGTTTCCCCGACACAGAGCCTATAGTAGTTTTAGCCTGAGTATGATTAATGCTCTCATTTGCATATCACATAGCCGGTTACATAGTTTGCCCTATTGATACATTTTATATACTGCATTTATTGGCTTGAGTTATTCTTGTACCTTACTATGTCTCCTGAGGACCTGGAATCCGGATTATGTCCTCAGGTTTAGCAGAGGAGATCTACCCTGAGGTATACGGGACAGGAGCAGACGTTGGAGCTGAACCAATACCAGAGGACGAGGTGATACCCGAGAATTTCTCCTGAGTATCTGCTTTATCTATACTCAGTCTTTGCTGTTGTTAGACTCTTTTATTTCCTGTCTATTGAACTGCTGTATCAAACTCTTTATCGGGTTGTTCCCCGAGATACTTTATTGAGACTTGATGTTGATTTATATTTCATTATGCTGATATTGGTTGTGTTATCTTTTGTGGATGAGATTAGAATGTGACATATTTAGTAGACCTTTACTGTTGTTTTTACAACTTAAGTACACTCTAATGGGTCCATTAAATTGGGTTTGCCCATTGGTGTGTGTTGCTGGCCATTGTCACGTGTCTAGTCCCTCGATATTTTGGGACTGGGGTGTGACACGTCCATAACTGGATTCCGATGAGCCGATCACAAAATCGCCCGTTATGTAGAACCGTAGGGTCCACAAAATGATGTTTCGTCAACGTTCTCAGAATCGAACCAAACTTGGGTCACAGGACCAGCGTAATGCTGCGAATCCAATGGCGCAAGTTTCGTTGTAAAACGACAAGCACACACGAAGTTACGGCGAGTGTCAGAACAGGTCGATACGGTATTTTTTGGCGGATACACGTTGATTCCGGTATGCACGCACATCCAAATCAAGTTCTGCGAAAGTCCACACGTTCGCGTTTACGTTACGCACTTTTTGATGCAACTCGCACACGACGAAGTTGCCTCGTTTGGCAGGACGTACCCCGTATCGCAAGATTTTGGGTGTTTTAAAAACAAATTTTTGGTCATTTTGGAACAAGAATAATTTAACCATTAAAGGAAACTAATAAAAACTAAAAGAACAGTAAATTTTTTGGTTATATTGTGAAGAAGTCATTTTAATTATATTTTGAAAATAATTAACGAGTTGGTAGAAAATTGGACATGACCATGGGTACTTGGACTGAAATTCTGAACTATTTTCGAACAGTTCATTTCTTTTTCTTTTCTTTTCTTTCTTTTATTTATATATATAGGTGTATGGCCATTTAAAAATAATTTTGGACCTCAATAAATTCTAGAAAAATTACACAATATACTATTAATAGTTGTACAACCAAAAATATTTTTTTTGTATAATATTAATAATTAATTAAATACACATAATTATAAAACCATGAATATTATATATTATAATTAGATAAAAATAAATCAAAAATTTCTTAATCAAAATTTTTGCAGAATACCGATATTAATAAATTTGAAAATTTAATTCAAAAATCAGGGTGTTTACAATCTACCCAACTTATAAAAATTTTGTCCTCAAAATTAAAAAATAAACATAGTAGAACAGATTTTAGTTAAGAATGTTGTACTAAAAATGGGGACGCGGTTACCAAAAGGAGTCCTAGTTTGACGTCGCATTCTAAGAATAATTGTACGCTTAATCAAGGCTCTACCCAACTTATAAGAATAAAGTTGGCCGAATGAACTATATTCATGATCATATTTCTAAGGATTTTTAGGAAGTCTAACTTCAAGGAGGGATTCGAGATGGTAAGAATTTTGTGACCGTTGTCACAGCCTATTAAAGGAAATCTATGTACTATCATGGCGTTAATGAGTCAATAACTCTATAAAGAAAGTTTTACCATTTCTACTTGCTTCTAATTAGGTCATGAGTCTATAAGACAATAGAAATTACCATAGCCAAATGCAACTAGGGTGAGATGGTACCAAAAAGTTGTTTATTGCATATCATGGATGCCGATGAATGGTTCAGCAATAAGCGTCAAAAGGTGATATAACTCATCAAGGAGTTTAGTATTGTGTAAAGAGTACAAGGGGTTCAATTTAATACAACACAGTGTCATAGACGTAGGTTTGCATGAATGTGATACGGCTATATCAGTGGTTGGGATATTTGGGTTGCCTATGTATAATTTAATTCAATTACAACGGATTTGGATATTGGATTTAGAAGGAGATATGCCACAAATGTTGGGGGGTCCATATGGAGCATGGGCGTGTATATTTGGAAGAAACACTTGTGTCATCAGTGAGTAGGGTCCAGTTAGGCTCATGAATGTCAAGGTTGCCGGAAGAATTGAGTCGGTGTTGAGTATTTAAAATCGACCGCAACAGAAAAAGGATATCTATGTGTCATTTGTGTACAATTGCGTCGTGAATGTTGTACGACTAAAACTAAATATGGTAAGGCCAGTTTGTGAGTGATAGTCATGTCATAGGTGTAGAGTGACTAGTTTAGGTCATAATGGAGAAGTTGTTGAAAACGAAATGATAGTGTTGTGCTTCAAATATCCGAGCCACAACAAAGAGTATCAAGGAAACAGAAATTAAATAGGTAATTTAATTCGTTTGAGATTAACCTAATTAACACCAAAATAAATTCAAATTTACCCTGAATTTCTAGAAATAACCCTACACTAAAACCAGGGGCTACAATCTACCCAACTTATAAAAATTAAGTTGGTATCCAAAACTAAGGTCATGGTCTTGCTAACAAGATTTTTGGAAGGACCTATTTGCTAAATAAGTTTACAAGAATTCTAGGATTTACTGGCCGTAATCAAGGATTTTCTAAAGGAAACTAGAAACTATCAGGGTGGTATTGATCAACAACTTTATAAGAAAAATTACTATCCATCCATTATTGCTCTTGTATAGGTCAAGCATCTACAAGGCAGAAGAAATGACTGAGTCAGATATAACTAAGGCAAGGTGGTAGAGAGGCTTCGATCATTGGTTGACATTGATGACGAAGAGACCAAAATTCATACCACGACAAGAAGAATTTCTGATAAGTCTAAATGGTTGAATAAGGCACGATTATGCAGGTATTTGGAGAATCGAGTCATGGTGACTAGATCAAGGGGATTCGAGTAGAAAAGAACTGATACCTATGGTGATATGGATATTAACACAAGGAGTGGTACCAACTAAGGGATTGGTTTTGTAATTAAGGTACAACTAGGGAAAAAGGAAGGATCTACTCATTGTTATAATTAGAAAGATCATTGTTGCAAAAGCACGAGGCCATATATACAACACAAGATAAGAATTTGATAGGAAAGATAGGGATGTAGTCGAGGGGTAATACAACTAATCCTTAAACTCGATATTATATTCAATTCTCATGCTAACAATCTACACTAGCTCTAGCATATAGGAATAACCTATCTATCTACCCTACTAAGGGTAACCATCTTCTCAAAGCTTTATGTTCAGCATGTCTTCTTCTGCCTTAACAGCGATCTGCTTCTGGAGGAAACATTGCTCACGAACGTCCATCTCTATGAAATAGAGAGAGATGATAAACAATAATAAAGATGTCGAGGGAATGAACGAGTATAATTATGAAGTCCAAGGGCGATAATCAAATGCTAAAGAATTATCAAATCAGTTGTGGATTGAGTTACTAATACTGCTAATCCTGATTACAGGCTCGCTCGGAACCAAAAAGTAACCGAAATGATTTAATCAGGACCTGCTTGGGCCACCACAAAAATATGTCACGCCCCAGTCCCAAAATACGTAGGACTAGGAATACGTAATATGCCAGCTATGTATTCGACCAGACTCTGGTCCGACTCGAATACGTATACGCTGTATTATAATGGTCACTATCTAAATAATCAATTAAATATAAATATCTATGCCTCAATCCACAATGAATAAAATACACAAGAATGAGCTACATGTGCAAAAGTCAACCGCCCAATAACACACAAACTCGAATTGACTCGAGAATGAAATATGAGTCTATAAAACTAGGCTACATCAACAGATAAATAAACAATATGAATAAATAACCATAACTCCGGTAGAAATGATATAAGTACATGGTACCAATGCCTGCAAGACAAGCAACTCCATCAGCAACTCCAAAGGCTCCATAACCATCTAAGCTGCAAAAATTGGCAGGGGACAAGGTTCTCAGAGGGACGTAACAAAGTACAAGAAACAGCATGCCAAAAGTAAAATAATATAATGCCACATACTCTAGGGTAAACTACTGTAACCATCTATGTGATATGCATGTGAGAGCATCACTCGTACTCAGGCTGAAACTACTACATGCTCTATGTCAGGGAGTCCATATCAGCAAGTAGTGTCAAGACTCGGTATAGGTGCCAAAGATCTGAGACAGAGTCCAAGGCACCTCTAGGGTATTGCGACTCCGGCGTATGTGCCACAGCACCTCCAGAAGTATAGTATATATATCAATAATCAGCCTATAGTATGGTGTGTCTCTCCCCATCCAATGTAACCTCACGTCTCATGTCCACAACGTCACATGTCCATAATACGCAAGATCATGTCCTCTAGCTAGTGCAACGAGTCATAATAATATCCATATAATATTCAAGTCTCATGTCATGAATCCTGTAAGCCTAGACAGAATTACCATGAATAACTCAAGAAAGATTATGTCACCTGAAATAGTGTCAAATGTCCAAGGGTATGTCGTACTTGGTAAAGCAAGCAAGTAAAAATAGGATCGAGGAATCAACCCTCTAAGTGACGTTACTCGACTCCGCGTACTGTGTCGACACCCGAATCTTGTTCGGAATCTAAGCAACGTCTCATGGTCCTAGGGTAAACACACACATCAACCATATAAAATAACTATAATAACTAAATAATATAATAAAGGCAAGGAACTATAATACATTACGGTAAGGTACACTTGCCTGGGTTCTGAACTCCGTCAACTACTTCTGGGAAAGTAGAATCTGTACGTACACCTCCGGATGCTGAAACAAACATCACCATTGTTCTCAGAATACTAGAAATAGCTAGGATTGACCACCCATAAGTCCAATTTGGACACATGGACAAAATTGACAGTTTGGGTCAAAGCGGGGTCCACATGTGGCCCACTTTGCACCACAAATGTGCCGAAGACAAAGTTCTCCAAATTTGTCAAACTTAGTGTCTACGAGTCCAGAACAACAATACGAACCCAACGGAATATCCATAATTGGATTTCGATGAGCCGATCACAAAATCGCCCGTTATGTGGAACCGTAGGGACCACAAAATAATATTTCGTCAAAGTTCTAAGAATCGAACCAAACTTGGGTCACAAGACCAACGTAATGTTGCGAATCCAATGACGTAAGTTTTGTTGCAAAATGATAAGTACACACGAAGTTATGGCGAGTGTCAGAACAGGCAAATACGGTATTTTTTGGCGTATACGCATTGATTTCGGTTTGCACGCATATTCAAATCAAGTTCCGCGAAAGTTCACATGTCCGCGTTTGCGTTACATGCCTTTCGATGTAACTCGCATACGACGAAGTTGCGTCGTTTGGTGGGACACACTCCGTATCCCAAGATTTTGGGTATTTTCAAAATAAGTTTTTGGTCGTTTTGGAACAAGAATAATTTAACCATTAAAGCAAACTAATAAAAACTAAAAGAACAGTAAAAATCATGGTTATATTGTGAAGAAGTTATTTTAATTATATTTTGAAAATAATTAACGAGTTGGTAAAAAATTGGACATGAACATGGGTACTTGGACTAAAATTCTAAACTGTTTCCGAACAGTTTTTCGGCCAACTTCTGGTCGATTTTTCGATCAAACCGGGGTGCCTAAATTCGTTCCACTTGAAGGAAATCCTAGAGGGTTAGGTTGTGAATATACCTGCGAAGACGAGATGCAAATCGGAAGAGCGAGTAGGACGGAGGCTGCGCGTGAAGGGGGGCCGAAGATGTTGCTGCTGCTGCCGACTACTATTGCCGCTGCCGCGTGCTGGCGGCGCTGTGGGGTGGTCGGGGGTCGGCCGGAGGCGGCCGGGCGACGGCGGCACGGCGGCGGGGCTGCTGCTGGGTGATGGGTTAGGGTTAGGGTTTTGATGTTTATATATATATATATGAGGGATGGGGGTGGTTTACTGTGTACATGGGGAGGGTAGTTTTAGTTAGGATTTAGCTTAATGGGTTTGGTTTGGGGTTTGGGTTAACGGGTAGGGTTAGGATTAATGGATTTGGGTTTAAATTTATTTCTTTTTCTTTTCTTTTGTTTTATTTATATATATAGGTGTATGGCCATTTAAAAATAGTTTTGGACCTCAATAAATTCTAGAAAAAATTACACAATATATTATTAATAGTTGTACACCCAAAAATATTTTTTTTGTATAATATTAATAATTAATTAAATACACATAATTATAAAACCATGAATATTATATATTATAATTAGCTAAAAATAAATCAAAAAATTCTTAATCATAAAAATTATAGAATACCAATATTAATAAATTTAAAATTTTAATTCAAAAATCAGGGTGCTTACAATCGATATTTCTTTAATTATGATGTGGATGAGATATAGATGCCTGTGACTTGTGTTGACAATATATTTACCACTTGTGAACTAAAATTCATATTACAACGTACGTGTGTATTATGGTATCCATATTTTAGATTTTCCATATACATACGGCTGGCATGCTACGTATTTTTAGTCCTACGTATTTTGGGATTGGGGTGTGATACTGGTCAAACCAAAGACCAAGAAGCCGCATAGTATACTTTATGCGGACTGAACGACCGTAGAGCAGGGAGGCCGTATAAAATCCCCCTGACTCAGCAGTCGATGTCTGTCAGACATTGATACAACACTTATGATGTCGAGATTCATAAAAGATGATAGCTCAAGAAAAGACCAATAGAAAGTCACATCAGTGCATTAATGACCTTGTTAAATGTGTCATGCCACGTATTCTCTCATATGCGGCTACTCCCTATGCGGCCTCAACTCCATGTGGCTTAAGTGTCCATTCGACCAAAACTGGACGAGAGCTTGCATGCGGTCTCAACGCCATGCGGCCAAAGTATCCATTCGACCAAAGCCCGATGAGAGCTTGCATGCGGCCTCAATGCCATGAGGCAAAAGTATTTATTTGACCAAAGCCCGACGAGAGCTTGCATGCGGCCACAAACATCATATGGAAAAAGTGTCCATTCGACCAAAGCCAGACGAGAGCTTGCATGCGGCCATACCGTCATGCGGCCAAAGTGTCCATTTGACTAAGGCCAGACGAGATTTTGCATGCGGTCTCTTCAAACATACGACCAGAGCGTCCAGACGACCAAGGTAAAATGAGAGAACGTATGCGGCCACGATATTATGCGGCCAAGATATTATACGGCCAAGATATTATGCAGCTCTCGACTAACATGATATTTCGGTTACTGCTGAAGACGATTTTTCGCACAATTAGTGCTTACAAAGTGTCCAGTCGACCAAATCACGCACGCAACAATCCCGAGATCTCTTCAACAACATATCCTAACCGAGACCACATGATAACCTATCCACAGCAGGCGACTGCGGTTATAATAGCATTATGTTGAAGGAGTCCTATGCGGCCACCAAACAGAGCCATATGCGGCATCAATAGTCCGTCAGCACGACGACTTTAAATAGCAAGTGTATCATACCCTATAACCCCCCAGCCAACTACATACGTGCACACAGTCTCATGAGAGATGAGAAAGGAGAGCATCTTCATTCCATTATCAGACCGTCAATAAAGTAAAGGAGCCGCCACATCGCTCTATGTCCGTCGTCACTACCCAGATCAAAGCATTGTACTTAGATTGTCTGTATAGGACCTATTTGTACTTTCTTTAGTTTGTTGATTAAATCAAGCTCTTTTAAACTTTCGAATTTAATGACGAACAAGATGGCGACTCTGCTGGGGACCAACTTCTCCTATGATGAGAAAATAATGACGTAGTCCGATGCAGCTAAGCTGGGCTCGACCCAAATAATGCTGGTGGTACGCTTTGACCAGCAAGCATTCAAAAACATGCTCTTTGGGGACAGTGCAAGTCCTTCTCCAAGGCATGCAAAGCCTAAGAAGACCCGCAGAGCATTCAAGAACAAGCTCGACGCATCGGACTGTATCACGACCTTCTCAACAGATGAGAAGAAAATCCCCAATATAGTTGACACGTTGTTTGCCATTGAAGTAAGTTTGAGAAATCTTCGTTTAATAATAAATAAAAAGTACAAAGAAATTCTAGACAGAAAATTTAAGTACAATATTTTTGATCTGGATAATGTGACGATGGAGATTGAGTACTACAACGACTCTTTTACTCAGTTGACGATCCGACGAGTGAATGGGGATGCTCTCTTCTCTTTTCTCTCTTCTGAACTTGTGTGCATGTACGTAGCTCGCCTGGAGGGGTATGGTCTCTAAAACAGAAAAATTAGCCCTTGGAACGTCCAAGTTTTTCCTATTTATAGCCATCATGTTGATGGGTTATATGTACCGCATCTGCCTCTGTTTGTTGGCCACATAGGGCTCCTTCAACCGAATATGGTTGCAATTATAGATGCATGTTATGGGCAGGCTGCCACGTGTACATCCTTAATAGGATGCAGTTGAGTCCAGGTCGAGCTGCCACATGGATGTTTGTTGCAATTTGTTGTTGTTAAAGATCTGGACGATTATCATATTTTGTTTGTGTGACTTGGTCAGCTTGACACGTAGCTCACATTTAGTTGGAGGGAATCACTTCAGTCGCAACAGAAAGATTTTGTCTTAGGAAACCCTGCCACATGGACGCATAGTGTCTTGGATGCATTTGACGCATGGAGTCTGGAACACATCGGGCCAGAGACACATAAAATATATAGAGTCTGGGACGCTTTTGGCCTCATACACGTGGCGCTGCATGCTTGTCAGGAGTAAAGTTTATGCTAACGTGAGGTTATGTCGTTTAGCGTGCTCACGTCTTTCTAGGCGTTCAGAAAGTCCTTTATTTAAGGATTTCGTGTCAGGCATAATCTTTTTGTCAGGCCTTTATGTGGCCAGTATTAGGGCGCATGAATGCTTGAGAGAGTAGTGGTGCATGGCACTATTGGCGCATGTGGACACTAGTAACTTAGTGGCGCATGGCACTGCTGGCGCATGGGAACACTAGTTACTTAGTGGCGCATGGCACTGATGGCACACAGAGACACTAGTTATGAAGCGATCGTACATGAAAGTGGATTATTATGGCGCTGGGGGCTTGATTACTGTGGCGCATAATCTTTGATTTCTGTTGGCGCATGGTAGATATTTTCCATGGTTCTACACGGACGAGCAGCAAATTAGAGACTGTCCTACCATGTCTCGACATCCAGTCTCAGTGATAGCTCCAGCTCTGAAGGAAGCATGAGGACCATTCAGATTATTATAGAGAGAAGATACTTGCATCACTAAGCCACCCTCTAGCTCAGAAGATCTACTTAGGAAATAGAATATGTAAACTCCCTCGACCAGATTTCAGTAATTTAGGATTAATTAGAATTATTGCAACTTTTTAAAAAAAATTATTTATTATATATTCTATTGATTGTACACCTGTTTATTACACAATTAATTAGGGCATCCCACTAGCTATTAAACCCTAAACAAATTTCACATACCTGCCCTAGACTTGTTAGACTACACTTTCTGTATTTTTAGCAACTTCCAGAAACCTTGTTTGGTGCTTCGTTTTATTTATTTCCTATTTAAATTTCTGCTCTTTACCATCTATATACCCCTAGACATTTGAGGACCAGTAGGCACCTGTTTTTGCCAAACAAAAATACGATAATATTCTACTCTAATTATACTTCAATTATCGTATTGACACCGTAAAAAAACTATGACCCTAATAGCCTCTAAATAATTAGTGAACACCGTGCGCAGTATTTATTAAATAATAAATACGATGACCGTATCACCTGCAGAATCAGACCCTGCATCTGTCCAGACTCACCCCCACCCTGTCCAAAACATTTCCCCAGCTGATTTCCCTCAATTCTGAATAATTCAGTATTTCGAGAAATCAGTATTTAAAATCAGGTAAATTACGAAATTACGCAAAATACCAAATTTAGGCTTTTATGCAATTATTGAAAAGATTAGGGGGTTTTATGCAAAATTGCATGCTAGGTGGCCTAATCCTATTGGCTAGACCATAGGTGTGTGGAACCCACCCATAATTTCCAGAAAAATCTGCTGGAAATATCTCAAAAATATCAAATTACCAAAATACCCCTGAAGTTGCCATTAATTACGAAATTGCCATCCACCCCAACCCCTATAAAACCCGACCCCCTCCCATTCAAATCCCCACAACTCCTCCCTCCGACCACCGCCGGCCGCCCAACTCCGGCCAACCCTTCGCCACCCTCCCCTCTCCCCTCCGGCCAAGCCCCACCGCCAGCACCGCCCTGCTCCGCCGGCCACAGCCCCCGCAACCCCTTCCTTTCCTCACTGTCCACAGCACCACCACCACTCTCATCCACCCCTAGTGCCGCCTCCGGCCGTCGCCGACCACCGCCACCATTCCCATTCGACTCGCCGTCCTCCCCTCCACCGGACCACCAGCCCTCACCGCCCCACGACACCTCCTCTGGCCGCCCTCACCCCCACAGTGCCCCGGCCAAAATCCCGACTACACCACCACCCTCACCTCCGGCCGCCCCTAGCCGCCGCCACCGCCGTCGTGGACCTCCGCCACCACCACCAACCTGACCGCCACCCTTCCCTCTCCTGAACCCGCCGCCTGCCCGGCCACCTCCGCCGCTCCTCCGCCGGCAAGAGCCCCCGCAAGCTGCTGCTGCTGCTGCTGCCAGTAGCCACTGCTGCTGTTGCTGCTCCTCCGGCCGCCTCCGACCGACTCCGCCGCCGTCCACCCGCCGGCGACCAGCCGTGGGCCCCCCCTGCCACCTGTAAGGTATAATATACCTATACTATACATAAATACATAAATAAACCCTAATACATGTATATGTGTATATATATATGTATATAAATTATATATATATATTAATATATATATTAATATATAGTAATATATGTAATATTAAATAATATAAATATTGTATTTATATTTTCAGCATTATTTTTTATATATAAATGTATAATTATATATATATATTTACAGTATATTATACTGTATATATATTATAGATATATATATATATATATATATATATATTCTATACATATATATATTTATATATGTATATATGTATAGGTATATCTATATATGAATATTTATATACTATATTATATTGTGTAAATTACTAAATAGGTATCTATGTACTTATTTCTTTTATATATATATATTTATATGATATGTATATATAATATGCTATTATATAATTACTATACTATGCATTTTTTTTCTTTATTTTATTTTTCTGCATTTATTTCCTGCACTTATATTATATATATATATATATCTACATATATATATATATTATCTATATGTATATATATATCTCCAGCTGGATAATACAGCTTAAGTATATATATATTATTTATTTCAATTCCTGCAATTTCATTTCAATTAATTACATAATATTATATATTATACTATGCTGGATATTACAGCCTATCTATATGTATATTTACAATTATTAACAGTGGTCACATATAGACCCTGATACTATTTATATTATATTGCTGAATAGTACAGCACTTATATACGTATTAAATTTATGTACTGTCATTTCAATTTACCTATATATCTATATATCAGTGGATATACCCTAAATATTATTTATTATATATAATCAGTGGATACACCCTGATAATATTATTATATTATAATATTTATGGCAGTGGAAATACCCTGCTACTATATATTTATACCTGCTTTTATCTGTTCCTTATATACTATATATACTGTTATACATATTATATTTATATATATACCTACTATATATATCTACATTATATATGTGTATATATATGCTTTATATTATAAACCATGATATTTACAAACACTGTCTATTTTAACAGAAACCAACTACAGCACAGCCAGTGACCCCCTGTCACAAGCACCCTCAACCCTGACTGTGAGATCAGGTTTTCAGTACCATCAGGGAGTAGGCAAGTATACCTTGCCAAGTTTAATGTTGAATTTCTCAAATATTGTTATATGCTTCTTGTTTCTGAAAATTCATATGCTACGAGTACCTAAGACTGCATCTGGTACAGTCAACGGATACGTTGACAATTAGTGTAAATAACTTAGTCTTACAGACTCACCAACATGGTGAGAGTATCATGATATTCTGCTAGACCCTATCACGGGAACACGCAACATGGTTGCATTACATATATGGATGTGAGCTGCGTATTTGATTAGCTACCAGTACGTGTGAACCGCATCACGGATTAGAATAACTCAGGAAATGTACGACTTGACATTTAGTTTCATTGGGATGGGAAAGATAACTAGTAGACGTATGGGACACCCCCTCCAATAATGTTTTATACCTTCGTACCAGTGATGGTCGATTGCAGAGTGCCCTTGAGTCAGGGGGCATACGACACATATACTAGCCAGTCACCACGATTGGTGAATTACGTCAGCGTATGTCTAGCCACACATTCCCATGCGTACTACAAGATCTTTACTTGCATTTCACTTAGATGGTTAGCACCCTGTATTTATTTTTCTTTATTCAGTATTTACATACATGGCATGTCATTTTCTGTATCTTGTTATGTCCCACTGAGGACCTGGTTCCCTGCCAGATCTAGACGAGGCTTTCTACCCCACTGTGTACGGCCCTGATCAGGAGGCCAGATGTGCTACCGAGGAGGAGCTCGAGGAGATACCCTCAGAGTATGCTTGACCATAGAGGCCTGCCACCTGGAGATGGAGATGTTTTGCTCAGATAGACACTGCTTAGTCTATCTGATTTTTCTGCGCTATTATCAGTTTTTGTAGTAGACTTGTATTCTCACCAGTTGTGTATTGTATCAGACTCAGTTATATATATATTTTAGCACTTGCTTTTCTGACATATTGTTGTGGATGAGATAGTTTTACCTGTTCTATACTTGTAGTATTTTAGGACAGCGTAGCACGTCCCTTTGGGTCCATCAAAGTGGATTAAGCCCATAGTGACGTGTCAGCTGGCCAGTGACCCGTGGCCTAGTTCCTGACATTTTGGGACTGGGGCGTGACAAAATAAAATCCTCTTATTTGAATCTAGTGTACTTTCCTTCCATTGCATTTAATTTCTTGTCCATTTGCATGCCTTAAAATTCGAGGACAATTTTTTTGTAAGGTGTGTAGATTTGTAACTCCCTCTTTCCAATTTGAATAAAACTTATCAAATTCTAGTTTCAATAAAAAAAAATTATATTCATTTAGTGTTCAAATAAAGTTTCTAGTTCATATATTTCTAAAACAAATATTAAAATCAAGTTTCTATTATTAGTTTCAAATTTCCAAATTTTATATAACTTGAAATTATTTTAACATAAAATTTAGATAGTAATTAATTATATGGAGTGGCTTGTGTATTAATAACAATAATAGTAATCTAGAGTAGGGAAGCATCTAGAGAAAGAATCTAGAATATTCCCTCCAACAACTTTCTAACTAACTAGATCTAGAAGCCTCCATAGAACCCTATAAATAGGGATGAGTTTCCCATTTATTTTCATTTATTTTTTGATTTTCTCATCCCATTCCCTAAACCCATCTTCAAAGCACCACTACATCAACCTATTTCTCTCCCAAGCCCAATCCTTTCGGTCCACAGTTCATTTTAAAACTCATAAACTATTCCTTTATGGTTCCAGAAATTACAGAGACTTCTCTCTGTTTCCTTTTCGCGTGCAGCAGAGCTCGTGAAGATCGAGCCTTGGCGGTTCAAGGTGGCGTTCCTCAGAGCTTCGTCGAGCATGATGACGATGCCAAGCTCCATCCGTTCTCCACCCGCAGCGACATCGACCAACTCTGACGAAGATGAAGTGAGCTCCAACGGCAGCAACGACGAGTTCTTCATCACTGGCAATCTCCACCATTAGTAGCGTTCCTCGGTGGTGCTCCGGATTGAGGCATCGACAATGAGTCTGAAGATGAGTGACGCTCCTTCCTCCACCGAGCGCAGGTGGCGATCAACACTGCAGCGGTCATCTTAAAAGGTGGATCATCATCGGTGACGATCGTTCCCCGGCGAACACAAGCGAGCTTCTCAGCGGCGATCAGTAACGGCGACGACCAGTTCACGAGCGACGATAGGAGGCGACCAAGTTCTTCTTGACGGACGAGCATAGTAGCGAACGATAGTTCTGATCGTGATCTCCAACGATGATTGTCGATCGACGACGACGATCATTTCGCAAAGGATCATCGGTGAGTTCGTCGACCTTCTCGCATGTTCTTCGTTCTCATTTCTTTGTGTTTTCTTTCTAATTTCTTGATCGACTTCCTTCTTAATCACTTGATCAAAATCGTTCATCCTAAGTTCGCTCAGTATATAGGAGATTATATTTGATACATGTTATCTTATTGAATTCATTTGTTACTTGATCAATTTTGATCAGTTCTTGATTTAATTTGTTGTGAGTTGATCAATTTCTGTTAGGAATTGGAATCTAACTCTAAAATCTTTTTCCCCTGTTCTTGAATACCAGGTGTTCGAAGAAATTCCTTTGAGGAGTTTTAATCCTTTGTTCCAATCGGATCTGACATGATAGTGTTGAGTTGACAAAGCTTGAACTCAGGTAATGTTCTTTATTTTTGATTTTATTGATTCTTGTCACGCTCTACTACCTGAATATGAAGACGGATATGGCCAGCTCTACCGTACAAGGTATAGAATATCGTACGTCGGTCATGGTTGTAGAAAGACAAGGGAGTGCATGCTACAATAAGTCTCCTAGGATCTCAGAACAACTATGTCTTAATCATTCAAACAAGTAACAATAACATAAAACATGTGAGATATAATTGTAAGGTATCCCAAGCGTTCCATCGAAATATTCTAGAGATCTAGCCATCAAAATTCTAGGCTAGCAGAATTTTAATAGTTACACAACCAAGATCAGCTGCAGTCTGATTATATTATAGTTATGTAAAATGGAACTGTTATCCAGACAAGCCGGCTAACAAGTATCGGTGACTAAACATCCAAAAGAGTAGAATGTACAAGACGAGCTGTGATCAAGAAACCCACTCATGTCCTTCAGCCACCTTCTGTCTGGTGCACCTCATCGTAAGGGGGATAAACTAGATCCTTTGGTGTTGGGTCTAAACCTGGCCATACAAAACCAGTGGGGTTAGACCCCAAATTGCAAGTACCACAAGAAAGTACGAATGAAGAAACAAAAAACAAGATCAAGCATATAGTGCATGAGGCAAGAATCATTGGCGTGTGCCCCATCTTTGGGATAACATGACACTCCTTCACCAAACAAGGACAGAAAATGCCATGCCACCCAAGATACGTTACGTCACATGATTATGGTCAAGCTAGGATTCTGTATTGTAGTTCGGTCCATATTCCATCATAGCATAATAACTCAACTCCTCAGCCAAACAAGGATAAAAGTTGAATACCATACTATGACAGTCCATGTCCCTAAGCTACTAGCAGAATTACAATCACAACCAAGTCAGGTTAGAACGGCCAAACAATGTTACGGCTTGTTATGTGAAGTCTGCGGTTATCCCAGATATAATAATAATAAGCATCCTCAGATCATGCCATGTTGAGCAGGGCTAACCGAGCCAATATTATACAAGCAAGAAATCATTATCGCACCAGTTTCCCGTGAGGCCACCGCACTAATTGTCGTACCAGTTTTTCGTAGAGCCACCGCATTGATAAATCAGTAATAGTTTCAACCTTCCTATAGAGAAAAAGTTGGCTCGGTCTTAAATATAAAAAGGTCAAATATTGTACTCCACTATATGCGAATAATATACAATATCCATGGTGACCATCCTTGTACGCCATAAAAATTATCATGGGACAGCCCATCACGCACGATCTCGGGATGTCATTCCCTCCCCATGTTCTAATCAGCTTTTATGTTACCTAATTAACCCTACAATAATATAAAATTCTCTGCCGTGGCCACAGAAATATTCTCCTTAATGATGTTGTACATAGTACAGACACATTTGATATAAATCCATTTAATATAAGGAGTCAAGTCTGGATCTACCCAAATGTAAATACAATATTAAATTAACAATAACCTAGCCACGCTATGGTTCTAATCCATTATCATTTCTGTGCCAAGAATTCAGGAATATAATAATATGCACCAAGCAGTAATCATCATGTCACGTTCAGTGTACATGTTGGCCAATGTCCCACACTCAGTGTACAATATAGCCATTATAAACAGGCAAGCAGGACAAGTGTATCAACACAAATACAATAACAAAGTCAGGATACCAACTATCAGTTGGTCACATAAATCATGTTTGATCAAGTCAGGAGTCAAAATTAATTAGGAATCACATATGATCGAGTCACGGTCATCCCCCTCTTCAAGCTCTACGAGCGCGCTCTAGACTATTAACGAATATGTATCCAGAATCGTCCATCAATGTCTCATCAATTCCTCAAATTCGGGATCATAGATCACCAATTATGGTCAAGCTCAACTAATCTAGAATAGGCATCAAGTGCACAACATGACCCATGCATGCACAATCAATCACAAAAAGTCCTGGGTCAACGCACTTTGCAAGTGCTAAATATAGGCTAGTCAGAAATATGGGCGCACTATGCGCGAGCAAGCAACTATATGACGCACAAACCTGTAACACTAGGTCCCAGAAGTCATGGCACAAAAGTCTATAACATGGTGCACAAAATTGATAATAGAGCAGCAAGAAGATGTGGCGCACAAATCAATAATTACAAGAATAGGCACATTCTACTCATGCAAGCAAACTGGGGCATAAATCAAGAGTTACAAGTAAGAGAAGTGGCGTGCTATGCAAGTGCAAAATAACTACAAGCCAAAACATAAGTCCCCAGGTGGCGCAATTGTCGAGAATACGACAATCGAGGGCCTCGGGAATCGAGATATGCCAAAGTCAAGGCTTGCTTATAGCGGCTGAATCGAGCAAGACTGCACCAAGAGTTAACAAGTGCCCCGGGTTATTAATCCATCAAAAGTGTGCCAAGGGTTGTGTGTATAAGAGCGACGCACTTTTGATATTTAATGCACAATGTTTCAATTATGCGTCGGTCTGCTCATTTGGTTAAAAGTGCGCCAATGAGGAAGTTGGTCAAAACTGTGCTGAAAAGTAGACTGACGCAGTTTTGCTTGGTTCATTCGATAATACATCAATTGTACGTCAGAGGCTAAAATCTTCCAAAAGTGCGCAAAAATCTAAAATCCTCCAAATATGCACCAAAAAGGATTTTCCCAAAAATTCATGCCCTTAACATAATTTTGCAAGAAATTGGCAATACTCTGAAAGTAACCACGAGTGTGAAATATGGGTCATATTCAATATGTGTCCATAGTACAAATTCTCCTGTATACTTTTTGTCCCTGTTCTTCTTCTCCAACCAACCCACCACTTGATGCACTCAAAGCTAAAGCTCGAGACTATGTCAGTGCTCCATTCCTCAAGCAACAAGAACCAGTAATCAAAGGAAAATCCAGACTCGAAATCAGGGAACATCATCTTTTAAAAATACCTCATTTTTAGGGTATCATTCCCTAGAAAAATATACTCATGAAAACTCTCATCATAAAATTAAGATAAAACTATTAACCACCTCAAATCTGAAAGCTCCAAGAACTAACTATAATTAGAACACTACAAAAAACTAATTACAACAACAAATATGAAGACTAAAACTATAACCGATCATGTTTGTTCGTATTTGCAAGATGTACTTGTCTATGAAGAAAATCAGAAGCAAAACATGAGAAATGAACAAGTGAGGAGAGAGAATGAGAAAAATGATATATATAGGCAAGGGGTTGTTGGTGAACCATCGGATCTCTTCAACAAATCAAAGCCACACACCCTACCTACCACCACCACACCATCATTATTAGCTAATGTGCACCAAGATTCCATTCAACTGTGTGCTTGAAGCATATCCAAAGTGCGCAAAAAATGAAAACACTAGTAAAAGTGCGTCAAGTTGAGTATATTCCAGGTATACGGGATAGGGGAGTGACATTTCTGTTTTGATAAATTGGATCATCAATGCTGTGTTGTATCTGATTGACATATACTTGTGTCGGAAGACCAACACAGAGGTCTGTGTTTGGTACAGAGCTTTGTACCCGTATCCAGTATTGTGATCGTGTCCAAGTGTAGTGTCGGGTGTTAGACTCGACATTATATAGTTTTAAAATCGAGTTTATATTCAAGTTTGGGCGAGTTTTTGTATTAACTAAGTTTTGTCTAGTTTTGATCTCAAAGGTTCTCTTTTTAATTGAATGTACCATTTAGGTATTTTTTATGAGCCAGTGTTGGTTCGGGCCAGAATCTTAGGTTGAGTTGGGCTCAGTCTTATGGGCCAGAGCCCGGTAGAGGACTGAGCCATGTTGGGCTGAACCTTGTAATTGATTAGTTTAGTAAATTTATAGTGAATTAATAAGGAAAATAATTAGTTAATTAAGTATCTTAGCTAAATAATTAATTTGTAAATTGATAAGTTAATAGTTAGTGTTTAGAGAGAGATTATTTGGTTTAAGAGAATTGTTTAGTAAAGAAAGGGTTCATTGGGTTTAGCTTGAGAATAATATGAAATAAAAGAATGGAACATAATAAAATGACATTATTTTCTAGGTGGACTAGAGGAACTTCAGCTTTGGACCGGAGGCAAGTACACTAAAAGTTGCTTTCTTCCGTTTCGTATTTTATTGCAAGTTTCGATATTTTTATTTTATTGCTTTTTCGTTGCTAGTTCCTCTTTCAATTCTGTCACGCCCCAATCCTAAAATACGTAGGACTAGGAATACGTAACATGCCAGCTACGCATTCGACCAGACTCTGGTCCGATTCGAATACGTATAAGCTGTATTAAAAGGGTCACTATCTATATAATCAAGTGAATATAAATATCTATGCCTCAATCCACAATGAACAGAATATACAAGTGTCACGACCCGCACCCGGTATAGGGGCACGAGTACGTGGGTACGTCCAGCCTACGCCGCAGAATCGGCGGTAGAACGCTGTCTTGGTCTACAATACTATCTAAATCTCACACAAAGTATATAAATACTGCCATGTCATCTCAATACCAAATAATACTCAATCACATATAAAACTGGAGGAAGATGTACGCACGATATGGAATAGAAAGAAAATAAGTACAAGTCTCAATACATCACATAACCAACTCAAAACTATATACAACTCCAGATCTCAAACATAAAACAACCAATATCTAAAATAGGAAAACTACTACAATGTATGGGAGTCTAAGAGGCCTCAGTCTCTGGCACTATCCTCGGGTGATACTCCATCTGTCAGTCCATAGTGAGTGGGACACATCCTCTCTAACCATTCATCTGAAAAATATTTTCCAGTAAGGAATGGAGCAAAGTACAACCCAATAGCAGTTCCAATTAATTGATAATGACTATAAACAGAAATAGAGAATATAATACAAGACGAGAAACAATGAATAATATCAACTATGGTGGAAGAACAGGTAAACAATGAACAATGTGGTGAAGAACTGTAACTATGCTAAGTGATTGAAATACTAGATAGATATGTGATCGGCTTGGGTGAACATTGTCTACTTTAACGTTAGATAAACATTGTCTAAGTTAACATGAAACATTGTCTAGGATTTGATCACATACCTAGCTAACATTTCCCCTTTCCCCCAACTAGTACAATGGATCCAACCATGACACGTTATGATACAAGATACTCAAGGCCATGTAAACAATAAACCTTGAACACGAAATATTGAACATTGAACATTGAATACGAAACATTGTCTAAGTTAAACATGAATGTTGAACACGAAATATTGTCTAAGTTAAACATTGAGAACACGAGAAACAATGAACAATATATATGTAACATCCTATGACTGATCCATGTATATACTAGTCCGTGTACCAAGGTGTCAAGAGTCATGTAAAACATTTCTAAATTCATGCATTATAGTAATTAGCAATTAATGGAAACTATCAGAGAATGTACTCGCCTGCCGTCCAAGCAATGAATATCAAACTGTGTTCCAACTGGTGTCACACAAATCTATATATGGAATATCACATTAATACAAGGTGTTGGAATTAATTTAAGTTAAACTAGTCAACATCTAGGTCACAAGGCCATTTCTAAGTCAAACCAATGAAATCTAGGTTGCAAGAGTCTAACACTAAGTCACTAAGTCGATACACTATAAAACTAGTCTATACTAGCTAAGCTATGATACAAGAAGTCTCTCAAAAAGCCGTATCCTAAGATACGCAAGTTTTCTTAATATAAAAATAGGTTTTATATATGTATACGAGTCAAATACTATAATATTATAGCAAAACAGTTGAAATACGATACCTTGGCCTTGCACCAATGTGTATCGCGCCTAACTCGATACCCAAAGTCAATACCTTGAGTATCATCCTAATACCTTGGTAATACCTTGGTATCGCAAGGTAACCCAAAACCTCAACATAGAGCTAATACCCAATATAAAATCCCAAACTAACACTAACTATATAATGCTAACGTATACTAGCTCCTATATTATATCTCAATACTATTAGAGAACTAACTATAATACCAAACACCCATACCTACATAAATACATATAGCTATATATTAACAATAAATAACTAACTACTCTCATACTTTGCTAACTCAAAGTAAATCCAATATAAGCTAACTACCTATACACTATCAACTTACCCATACACATCTCTAACTAACCAGATATAAATACTACATACTAAAATACATAACTGACTAATTAAATAATTAAGTACATATATCTATAAGACCTAACTAATTACCAATCATAACCCAAAACTTGATAACTAACAACCCAATATCTCCACTAAACCAAAAATCCAATTGAACTAAACTGATACCTACTGATACTGACTAATACATTGATATGGATACTGATGAAGGCTGCACTGTGCAGATACTGATACTGAAATCTCTGATACTGTACGATACTGTGCTGACACTGATGCTGATGACTCCCTGCTGTGCAACTGCTACCATGCCCCTTACTGTGCACTGATGTGTATAGCTCTCCTTCATGCTTGAGCTGCACCTCAGTTGGCTGCCTGCCCGGTGCTCCTTCCCCTTGCTGTGAATGCTATGCACCACCACAGCAACTTGCTGCTTGCATAGCTGCACAGTGTGTTTGATGTATACTGCCTCGCTCAGTGTAAAACTGTCATTGGTACTCAATGTTGCTGTGCCCAAGGCTATTGTATATTGCAGAACCCAATTGCTGTGTAGTATCTGCTCTCCGTGTGAACGAGCTGCAGTGCTCTAAGTGCAGCTGCTGAATGCATGAGAATGCACACGCTGTGTAGTTCCACTGCACAATTGCTGCAGCCCTCTTTATGTTTGCTGCTAGAAGTGTGTTGCATTTGCACATCTTGTTTCTCAAATATTTTCTGCATAGTGCAGTTGCTGAAGTTTGCTTAACTGCATAATTCTTCAATTGCTGGCTCCCCCCCCCCCCTCTTCAGTGCTGGAAAGCTGCTGCTGCTCTACACCTCTGAATGCACTGCTACTCCCCAACTGCCCGAGGCTGCTGAACTGCTCGATTCCCCAGTTTCGAGTTGCTGGCAAGGTTGCTAATGTGTGTACGAGCTGCTCTCAGGTTGCTATGAAGTCCCTTTGATGAACATCTATTGCAATGCAGCAGTTGTTGCATTTTCTGTAGTGGTCGCACACTGCTGCAGTTGGTTAAAGTGACTACTCCGCTGCACACTAACTGGGGACTGGGAACTGATAAGCACAGCAGCTACATAATGCTGCAGAACTGTGCAGTCGATGCACTGTTGCTACTGCCACTGCTCTTCCTTTCTCTTGCCTTGCTGCCTCTCTCTGTGTTTGCTGATACTGTCACTAAGCTGTTGTCTTTCCTCAGTGCAATGGCCACATGCCCTCAGTCACTCAGGTGTACGGGCACTGCCTCTCTCATTGCATGAGCAGTGACCCAAGCTGCTGATACTATACCCTATCTGAATTTCCACTGTGCACTGTACGAGGCTCCTCAGTAGCTCCCTGCAGTTGGATGGATAGTTGTTGATGCAGCTAGCTGCTCACTGATCAGTGAGTACTGATACTCACTGCGGTGCATAGTTTTCTCCCCGAGTCCACGAGCCTTGTGCAGTAAAACCCCTTCAAGCCAATACTGTGTGTATTGACACTGCCCTCCCTGTTTTGCTGAACTTGCTGCTGTACCTCAGTATGCACACTGCACAATGGTAAGTTCCCTGCTGGAGCTGCTACTTAGCCTTCCCTCTTGAACTGCACAGAGCTGAAACTCCTGCACATTGCTGTGCATCTCTGCTACAGGGAGTTGTGCACGAGCTTGGCACTAGCTGCTCCTCATTGCTGGGTAGTTGCCACTGCTCGACTCCCCTTCTTGCTGTGACTGTTGCAAGAGCCACACACTGTCTGAATGCTGCTGTGCACACACAGTGCATATTGCTAGCTGATGATACTCCTCCTCATATACACACTTACAAACACCACACATACATGTATACACACAGTGCACACATACACTCAAACACAAATACATACCCTTCTATGCATAAACACTTAATGCACACACACCTATATATGTATCAATATATATATAAACTCTTAACTATACATATATATACAATCATATATACATATACGTATATATATATATATATATATATATATATATATATATATATATATATAACCATATACACTCACACACACATAATCACAACACACATGCATACATATATATATATATATATATATATATATATATATATATATATATATATATATATATATATATATATATATATATATATATATATATATATAGACCCACACATATACAATAATCACTAAATACACTATTATATACATATGTATACACTTAATAATCATAATTATATATAATTACACATGCATGTATAACCAAAAGGGCAAAACCAGAAACACATGGAGTGCACCGCACCCGTATCATACTTCTCTATGATACGCTTGCGATACGGCTCCAACACACAATCAAACGCATCCCGGAGGATACGAACAAGTCCTGTCATGACCCGCACCCTGATATTCGGGCACGAGTACGTGGTTACGCCCAGCCTACGCCACAGAATCGGCGGTAGAATGCTGTCTGGGTCATTTCTAACTATCTAACATCTCAACAATATAATATGGTACCTGTCAATCATCTCAACTCCAATCAGAGGAGCAAAATGGTATCTCACAAATATATCCATCTCAATCACAAAAACAAACTAAGGAGGAAATAATGCAAGAATGGAAATAACGAAGGAAAGAAGATACAATCCACCAATGAAATAACAGTACATCTGTGAATCTCCACAAAAATAATAGTCTAAAACAAAATCTAAACAAAACTAGACCTCCTCGGTCACTGCTACTATGTCCTCTGTCTCTAGGGGAGTGTCCTCTAAAGTCTCACCCTCCTGAGGTCCGTAATGTGTGGGACACTGCTCCTCTAGCCAATCATCTGGAAAAATATATCCAGTCAGGATTGGAGCGAAGTACATACCTCTGTAAGCAGTTCCAATAACATAATCTAGCATATATAACAAGCAATAGAAAAATGATACAAGATGCACAAGTAGAAGAATAAACTGTACAAGTGAACAGGCAATAGGCACAATAAAGCTGGAAGTAAATACAAGAATAACTGCAAGTAGAGAACAAGAAATACTAACTATGTGTTTTAGAGTGAGAGTTCGTTATGTGATCGATTTAGGTTGCACATGAGGTATATAGGTAACTCCATTATACGTGAGGTGTATAATCGACATGCACATGAGATCAAGAGGGCTTTGATCACATAACCAACTCCTACTCCCCCTCCCCAACCAATACTCATGGATCAAATCACGACACGTTACGTACATGATCACGATAGTCACACTAGCACACGAAATAGTTGATGCACAAGAAGCACATGAAAGTCAATACCCGATGCACACGATGAAATACATGTCATTGGGTACCCGTTGCACACGGTAGGGGATAACACCTCCTGACGGGATCCATATAGCACCAGTCCGTGAAATCACTGTGTCGGGAATCAATGTATACTAATCTAGAACATGCATATATACAATATTATGAATCGAAAACAAACAGAGAAATGTACTCGCCTGAAGTCCTGAGAAAAGTGTGTCTCTCGATGCCCAAGCTGGTGTCTCACAACCTATATATGGTATGTTGTATCAATACAAGGTTCAATGATGAAAATAATTAAAGTTGAAGAAGTTCTAGGTCAATACGCCGTTTCTAAGTCAAACCAATGTATTTCTAGGTTGTAAGAGTCTAAAACTAGTCACTAAGTCAATACACTATGAAGCTATGCTATACTAGCTAAGCTAACACACCACGGTGCAAATCAAGAAGCCGTATCCTAAGATACGCCGATTTTCTAATATGAAAATAGGTTTATATATACATAAGTCATATATAATAATAATAATATCTCAAAACAATTTAATTAAGATACTTTGGCCTTGTGCCAATGCGTATCGAAATCAACTCGATACCCAATCTCAATACCTTGGGTATCGGCCCGATACCTTGGGAATACCCCGGTATCCCAAGGTAATTCAACACCTAGTATGACTAATACAAAAATATAACTACTACTATAATATCTTGTTACTAACAAACAACAATTTCAAGTATATATATACATATACTTATACTAACTACTTACTAGTACCATAACACATATCAACTACCTATCCTTAATAGCAAATCCTACTTAGATATAGCTTAACTGGTATATATATATAGATCCTAAGTGTTCCATCTAACTAATACTACTAATATATATATATCACTGCTAACAATAGAACAAATACTATATAATCTATCTACTGTAAATTTTTAACCCAAGGTCAAGCTAAACCAATACCCCACCTCAAATACCCAATACCTTGACATAATCTAGCTAGCTAACACCTACCCTCATAAATAACTTACTGAACTACTACCCAAAACACAACTGAAAACTGGACTGAACTGTGCATACCTGCACAGAGAATCTGCACTGCTACTGTGCATCACTTGCACTGTACAGATACTGCACAGTGCACTGGCTGCAGTTGTGCCTGAGCCTCCTTCCCAAGTTGCTGCACTTCACTGCATTCTCTAGTTCAGCTCTGAACTTCACTGCATTCTCCAGTTCAGTGAATATCTCACTGAGTCTTCAGTAGAGTAGCTGTACAGTCCATGTGCAGTTCATTCTTTGCTGTGGTCAGGTAATCCTGCAGATACCTTGCTGTGTTCAGTCCCTGGTGTGTATCTGTACAGAGAGAAACTGCTGCTGCCCGATCCCTTGTTGTGCTTCACAGAGTTGCACAAGCTCTCCTCTTGCTGAAGTGATGCTGTTGTTGAAACACACTGATGCTGAAATGCCACTCTGAACTGGCTGCTGCAGCTCGAGGTGAAGCTGTAGCCTTCCTAGCTATGCCAGTGCTGATGGCTCAACTGCTACCCTCTGTCCCGAGCTGCTGTCCTCCATCTGCTGAAGTACTGTTGCACACAATGCTGTGTTCACTTCTCGATGATCACTGCATATACTAACACCAGTGCACACACACACACACACAACTCAAACACCAACAATACACTGCCACAACTATGTATATATATATATATATATATATATATATATATATATATATATATATATGTATATACACATCTAGGTAACAAAGCATATATAGCTATATACCTCCCTATTCCATATACCCATATAAATCAACCCTCATCACTAGATAGGTACATACCTATCTAACCACACATAAATATATATCTATATAGATGTAAACTAACACATGTATATATATACATATATCAAATATCTAAATACATATAAATCCACACTACCACATAAATCAATTATCCTATTATACACTCTATATAACCCATAGATAGTATCTACCTAAATAAATACATATGCATATATACACACCAACATAAATATATATTTAGATCTATACACATAGTTATATGTACATATATAGATACCCTCATATATATACACATAGGCATATGTTTATACATAAAAACCCAAATTACACCATTATACTCCAAATAATATATAGATAGTATATACAAATATATTTACATATGTATGAATAGGGAAATGGGCCAAACAACAAACACATGGGGTACACCGCACCCGTATCACACTTTTCTTTGATACGCTTGCGACACGGCCCCCAACTTACAACTAAACGTATCCCGGAGGACACGTACAAGCCTAATACATATATTATGAACAATACATATATAAATTATAGTGTCTACGTGTCTGTGTCACCATATGATATGCACATGGCCCCGTGTCGGAGGAAAACCCCCAAAATTGACCGTTTCGTCAAATCGACGAGATTCGGCCCACACGTATCCAATTGTGGACACGACACAAGCTACAAACAAACAATCAAAGGTCAATTAGATCTATTAGATCCATTGACAAGCACTACATGTGCCAATTTCGGAATTCCCCCAAAATTAGCACCAAAATGGACATAACTACCACCGTAGGTCTCCAAATGATTCCAAATCAAAACCTATGGGTAACCTATGCATGTGGGGTGGTTTCTCATGGTAAAAACTCAGATCTATAGTCTATAGGAAAGGGGAAAATTGATTTATTCCTATTGGGAGATGGATTCCCAATGAAAAGGTCCCAAATGACAAGTTGCTCCTCTCCTTGTAGATCTTGGCCTCCTCCTCCTTGTTCCTTGCTCCTTGCTTGTAGATCCTTGATGTAGAGGCTTCAAAGATGAAATTAGGAAGAGATTTGAAGAGAATTGATGGAGAAATGATGGGGAATTGGAAGGGGAAAAACTAGATCTAGAATTTTGGGGAAGAACTAAAATGAGAGCACTCTCTCTCCTCTTAATTATGGCTGGTCATAAACCCCTCCCCAAGCAATGTATAAAGTCAAAAATACCCCTTGGGGCCTCTCATGAAGAAATAATTAGGGGGGAAGGTTCTAGTCTAATGGTTTAACTAATTAAACATATTTTCTAATCCATAGGCCTAATTCATGGGCTCAACTTAGACTAGTCCAAAAAGTTTGTTCATGTCCCCTAATTAAAAGGTTAAGTCCACTACACAAGTCCAAAACAAGTCTACACTAGCAATAATTATTAATACAATAAAATAAATAATTCAGTCATGCACAATTATTAATTATAATAATCCTAAAATAATTAATACCCATAATAATTACCAAACTACCCCTAGATGGAAATGTGAGGGTGACAAACCTCCCCACCTTAGAAAAATTTTGTCCTCGAAATTAAGGAAGAAACTATCTACCAAAACAAACAATATAATGCAAGAAGGGATTATACCTCACGGCTCGAAAAGATACGGATATCGCTCGCGCATCTCAACCTCTCGCTCCCAGGTACTCTCTCCTGGTGAGTGATGCCTCCACGCGACGCGCACCAACGGAATCGTCTGGTTCCTCAGCACCTTCTCTCTCCGATCCAGAATCTCCACTGGCTGCTCTGGATAGCTGAGAGTAGGGCCCACCTCTATCTCCGAATGATCTAACACATGACTGGGATCTGCCACGTATCGTCTCAACTGCGACACGTGAAACACGTTGTGCACTCCCTCCAGTGCAGGTGGTAAGTCTAGTCTGTAGGCGACTGCACCGACCCTCTCAAGAATGCTGAAAGGACCGATGAATCGTGGACTAAGCTTGCCGCCTCCACCGAAATGAATCGTGCCACGTGTCGGAGAAATCCTCAAGAAAACCAGACCGCCAACCTAGCACGAAACACAAACTTAGCACTCTAACAAGCAACAATCAAACACAAACAAGACAAAACTAAAGCTATACCTCAAACTCCAGAGGTCTCCGGTGGCTATCGGCCCAATGCCGTTGCCTGTCCTGTGCCACTCGAAGTCTGTCCCTGATAAGCTTCACCTTCTCTGCTGCATCCACTACCATCTCTGGTCCCAATAAAGCCCTGTCACCAACATCATCCCAGGACAACGGAGTGCGGCATCTCCGTCCATACGACGCCTCGAATGGTGACATCTCAATGCTGGCTTGGTAGCTGTTGTTGTATGAAAACTCTACCAAGTGAAGGTGATCCTCCCAAGAACCTCCAAGATCCAAAACACAGGTGCGTAGCATGTCCTCGAGAGTCTGAATAGTCCTCTCCGACTGTCCGTGTAAACACCCTAAATTTCAGAAATAAGATTTATACAATTTTTCCCGTATTTTTGGTGTTCTTCTGGAATTTATAGCAAAGGTAATTGGGGGTTAAATAATTTTAAGTGTGGCTTAATGGAGTCAAAATATTCTGGAAGTAAAAATTTATTGTGTATAATGGAGAACCGGACGCATGGCATTTTTCGGTGAATTTATTGGACTCCGGAGCAACGAATCGAGGACCTTTAGCTAATTGGATTGTGAACCAGACCCAAATTCGAACCAACCCGACCCGCTGTAAACCCTAGGCGGCCGCCAGCACTGTAGCAGCCTATAAGACCCTCCTCGTTTTCCGTGCTAAGCCATCTGAACCCTAGCCGCTCATCCCCATCGCCGTCGACCCCTACCTACCTCCAGTCTATCCACCGCCCGACTTCCCCAGGACCCCCTCGGCTCCAGCGTCGAACACCCCAACCCGCCATACTCCTCCGCCTCATCCCCTCTGATCGACCCCGACGGAACCACCGCACCACCGGCCCGTACTCTCCTCCCCCAACCATCCCGCGGGCAGCACAGCGGCCGCCGGCCTGTGTTTCCCCCCCGACCGTTCTGCTGTGCAGCGCAGCCCCCACCGGCCGCGTTTTTCCCCGTCGTCGGCTGTCCAGCGCCCTCAGCCGGAACCTCTGCCTCCCCATCGCCTCCGGCGACGCCGCCCTAGCCCGACCTCGCCGACCCAGAGCCCGGATCCCTCCGGCGAAGCCCCCGCCTCTGTCTCAATCAGAACCCTAGAGTAGCAGCAGACACGGACACGGGAATTCTGAACCAGGACACGGAATTGACGCGTGGACACTTGGAATTCAGCAGTCGCGAAGCCCTGTTCAGGTACTGATTTCTTCCGCCCCGCAACTCCAAATTCGATTCCGTCAGTTGCTATGCGTAGACTGTATAACCCTCTCGGTGCCCGTGCAACTCGCTCGGTGCATCGCGTCTTGTAGTGATCGTACACCGCGATCCAAAACAGGAAAAAACAACGCCCTGTTTCACCCCGGAACTGAGTCCGCCCCGCCAATCGGGACGACTTGGTCGCACGCGGTCTTTACCAAACTGTGCGCGACGTTGATACGGTCGTGTGGGTTTTCGCAGAAGTCGATTCGGAGGTGCGTGCACCCCGGAATCAACGCGTATCCGCTGACGACACCCCGTATCCGTCGATTCTGGAACACGCTGTAACTTCGTGTACACACGTCGGATCGAGACGAAACTTGCGCCATCGGATCCGTAGTAATACGCTGGTCCTGTGAGCCAAGTTTGGTTCGATTCTGAGGACGTTGACAAAATCACGTATCGTGGGCCCCACCGGCTCCACTTGACGGGTGATTTTGTGACCGGCTCATCGGAATCCAATTCTGGAAGTTCCGTTGGGTTCGTATCATCGTTCCTGACTTGTAGACACTGAGTTTGCGGAATTTGGAGACCTTTGACCCTGACCCGCTTTTCGGTGCAAAGTGGGCCCACATATGGAACCCGCTTTGGCCCGAAAATGACCTTTTTGCCCCTGTGTCCAAATTGGACGTAAGGACAGGCATTTCCAGCTACTTGACATCTTCTGAGACTGTTGGTGATATTTATTACAGCTTTTGGAGTAGTTCCTACCGGATCCACAGATACCAGGACAGTTGTTGATATTCGGACATCAGGCAAGTGTACCTTGCCAATCTATGCAGCTTAGTTATTTATTTTCCTTGCTATATATATATTGCTGTGCATGCTTAACCTAGGACCGTGTGACGTACTTAGCGTCCGATTATCAGTCGGGTGCCGACACTGTACGCAGTGCTGGGTACGGTCATCTAGAGATGGACATCCGTGACACTTTATATTCTCGTACTTGTCTTATCAAGTACCATATGACCCAGGACACTTGACACTATTCATGAGACAGGATTTTCCCGAGATATTCGTGGTGATTCTGTATAGGATACAGGACATGGACATTATATTATTAGATACTTATGACTGGTTGCATTTAGCTATGATCGCGCTTGACATGGGCATGAGACGTTGTGGTCATGATACGCGTGGTTACATTGGGTGGGGAGAGACACACAGGCTACAGGCTGTATTTATGTATATCTTCTATTATTGAGAGGTCGCAGGTTCTCGTAGCAGAGCCTGACCCACTACCGGTTATTACCGCTACCGGCTCCCCGACACAGAGCTTGTAGTGGCTCAGCCTGAGACTAGTGATGCTCTCACTTGCATTGACACTTAGATGGTTACATACTTACCCATTGTTCATTTAGTTATATATTTGCTGCACTGCTTATCTGTATTTATTGGCATGTTCTTTCTTGTACCTTGCTATGTCCCCTGAGGACCTGGATCCGGATTTTGTTCCCCAGATTTTACAGACGTGGTTTATCCCGAGATCTACGGGACTGGAGCAGGAGCTGATCCAGGAGTCGTACCACCATCTGAGGATGAGGTCTTAGCTGAAGACTTCTCTTGAGCATCCATGTTCATGCTCAGCTTTCATTTATTTATTTCAGTCTTTTATATTCTGGTCTGTTGAACCATTGTACTAGATATTTATCGGGTTGTTCCCCGAAGTACTTTGTGAGATTTGCTGATGATTTACATTCCTTATTTATTCTGTGGATCATGTTTTATATCTTGTGTGGATGAGATTAGTTGTGCCATGATTGTCGTAGACTTGTTTTACAGCTTAAGTATGCCCTGATGGATCCATTATATTGAGTTGGTCCATCGGTGCGTACTGCTGGCCGTTGCCACGCGTCTGGTCCCACGGTATTTTGGGACTGGGGCGTGACATGGTTTTTGTGGTGGCCCATGCAGGTCTACGACTAAATAGTTCGGTTTCAACTTAGGGACCGGACCAGCCTGCCCTAAGGATAGTATAAACTATAGGATCTCATCCATTATTTAACCAGTTGTTGAACTCTATATCGATCTCGAAATTTGTTACTTGAACTGCATCCTGTATTGATTCCTCTGAGCGTTCTCATAGTTTATCTTTTGATTGCAGAGCAATGGATTCCGGGAACAGAGATGATTTTCCTTTGGAGACACCACACGACGCTGTGGTTACTTATGGAGATGAAGTGACACCAGGGGATGGTGGACGAGCATCGCAGAGTGATCAAACCGGGCAGCCTAATCCAAGGTTCCGGAGAGATGATATTCCACCACCACCTCAGTTCACTCCCCAGATGCCAGTATTCCCGTCAGGACAAGCCATGGACGGACAACAAATGTTCCAGATGATGTATGCTATGATGCAAGCACAGCAGCAAGTTCAGCAAGAGGCTCATCGGCAGGAGGCCGAGTATCTGAGGACCAGCCTGGTATCCGCAATGGAGCAGGCAAATCCGGCAGCGAGGAGAACATCGACGGGATCTATCACCGATTTCCGTCATCTCAAGCCTCGCACGTTTTCCGGTAAAGAAGGGCCAACGGAAGTTCAGGAGTGGCTCACCAACATTCAGCATCAGTTGGAAGCCGCTGAACTTCCAAGAGAGAAGTGGATGACTGCAGTCAGAATGCAGTTGACTGATAATGCGCATCACTGGTGGTTAGCAGAAGAAAGGAGGCTTGGACAGGACCGAGTCACCTGGGAAGAGTTCTCCAGACTCTTCCAAGAGATGTACATTCCAGCCATTGCACGGACAGAGCTCAGAGACAGGTTCAACCGCCTTATCCAAGGCAGCATGTCAGTAGAGGAATACAATGCGGAATTTATTCGCCTGAGCCGCTTTGCCCCAACACTGATTTCAACAGAGGAAGAAAAAGCAGAGAAGTTCTTTGATGGCTTGAAGTTCGAGCTTCAGAAAGTGATTGGAACGGTAGCACCTACCTCTTATACAGATGTCCTTGCAGCAGCCCGACGCTTGGAGCGCGTCACCAGGAGGGAATCTAATTTGAAGAGGCCTATCACATCAGCACAATCCAGGCCAGCACATGGGGATTCAGCAAAGCGAGCCCAAAGGGGTATGCCAGATAGAGCAGCACAGAGAGACAGACCTCTTCCTACTTGTCACCACTGCGGCAAGGTAGGACACATTGAGAAGGAATGCCGGCGTAAATTGGGACTATGTTTGAGCTGCGGATCCAACCAGCACTTTTCCAGGGACTGTACTGAGCGCCGGGACGGAGCACCAAGACTAGCATTACCTGCACCACGACCAGCTTATCCAGCAGCAGGAGGCCAGCAGACAGGAGTTGGTGGGGTCAGACCACCAGCCCCAGGAGGGAATCAGCAGAGACCACCACTGGCACCACAGGCAGCCTTATTTCAGCAGGCTCAGCAGCAGCAGAGAGGTCCAGCTCAGGGACGGGCACAGGCTTTCCCATTAGCTGTTGAGGAGGAGGCTACAGCAGGCGAAGTCATCGCAGGTACTATTTTAGTAGCTTCATTACCTGCAGTAGCATTATTTGATTCTGGAGCATCGCATTCATTTATAGCAGCTAGCTTTGTAGCCACCCATAGAGTAGCTACCGCACCCCTTCCGAAGATGAAGAGGATTCTTACGGGAGGCGGTATTATTCCGGTTAGTGATGTCTGTAGATCATGTTCTGTAGTAGTTTGTGGCCGAGAAATGCGAGCTCAATTTCTGATATTCTCCATGCCGGATTATGACGTCGTACTTGGTATGGACTGGTTAAGTCAGTACCATGCGACTCTTGATTGCCGACTTGGGCGGGTTGTATTTAGACCGCCTGGACACCCAGAATTTGAGTTTCTCCGCGGAGCAGTAGAGCAAGGAGTTCAGCCTACTCTTAGGGTATTATCTGTAGAAGAGGAGACAGGTTACCCAAGAGTCATATCAGAGTTTGAGGATGTATTTCCTGATGATCTTCCAGGTTTACCGCCTGATCGGGAAATAGAATTCACAATAGACTTAACTCCAGGAGCTGAGCCAATCACTTCATCAGTTTATCGGCTAGCACCTAAGGAGTTAGTGGAGTTGAAGGAACAGGTAGATGATCTTTTGGAGAAGGGTTTCATTCGCCCCAGTGTTTCACCTTGGGGAGCGCCCATCTTATTTGTGCCGAAGAAGGATGGAACAGTACGGTTGTGCATTGATTACAGGGCACTGAATGCTGTCACCATCAAGAACAGGTATCCCTTACCACGCATTGATGATCTATTCGATCAATTGAGTGGTGCAAGGGTATTCTCGAAGATTGACCTTAGATCCGGCTATCATCAGATCAAGGTGAGGAAGGAAGACATCCCGAAGACAGCTTTCAGGACGAAGTATGGGCATTATGAGTTCTTGGTGATGCCGTTTGGTTTAACCAATGCGCCAGCAGTGTTTATGAGTTTGATGAACAGAGTCTTTCATCAATTCTTGGATAAATTTGTAGTGGTGTTCATTGATGACATTCTCATATATTCCAAGAGCCCTGAAGAGCACGAGGAGCATCTCAGAATCGTGTTAGAGACATTGAGACAGGAGAAGTTATATGCCAAGCTCAGTAAGTGTGAGTTCTGTATGGACAAAGTGCCTTTCTTGGGACACATCATATCAGGAGAAGGACTTTCAGTGGATCCAGAGAAAGTTGCGGCGATAGAGACTTGGCCTACACCCACATCAGTCGCAGAGGTGAGGAGTTTTCTAGGACTTGCGGGATATTACCGAAGGTTCGTAGAAAATTTCTCAAGGATTGCAGAACCAATGACGAAGCTGACACGAAAGGACCAGGAATTTATATGGACAGAAGACTGCCAGAAGGCTTTTGAAGAACTAAAGAGAAGGTTAACAACAGCACCTGTCTTGACTCTTCCTTCAGGGTCAGGAGGTTTTGTTGTTTACAGTGATGCATCAGGCAGTGGACTAGGATGTGTTTTGATGCAACATGGCAAAGTCATTGCTTACGCGTCGAGACAGTTGAAGGACCACGAGAAGAACTACCCCACGCACGATCTGGAGCTAGCAGCAGTGATATTTGCATTGAAGATATGGAGGCACTACCTTTATGGAGAGAGGGTAGAAATCTTTACTGATCACAAGAGTCTGAAGTATGTGTATACTCAGAAGGAGCTTAACATGAGACAGAGACGCTGGCTAGAACTAATGGTGGATTTTGACATAGATCTGCAGTATCATCCGGGAAAGGCGAATGTTGTTGCAGATGCACTCAGCAGGAAGCCTACGGCGTATTTCTTGACGATGCAGCCCGAGTTATTGAAGGATTTACAGGAGCTACAGATAGAGGTTATCGTACCAGGACAGAATGGCTTGATGGCTAACCTTGAGGTTCAGTCATCACTAGTGGAGAAGATTAAAGAAGCATTGCCCACCGATGCTAGATTCCGAAGACTCAAAGAAAGGACAGAAGCAGGTATTCAGACAGGACTTCGCATTCATGAGGACGGGACATTGAGGTTTGGAAACCGCCTGTATGTTCCAAATGGAGAATTGAGACAAGAGTTAATGACTGAAGCGCATAGCTCTATGTACTCTGTTCACCCAGGAGGAACCAAGATGTATCGGGACTTGAGACAGTATTACTGGTGGCATGGAATGAAGAGAGAGATCGCAAGATTTGTGGCCAAATGCTTAGTCTGCCAGCAAGTAAAGGCCGAGCATCAGAGGACTGCAGGTATGTTACAACCGCTCCCGATACCGGAATGGAAGTGGGAGCATATCACGATGGACTTTGTCACAGGATTTCCGAAGAGCCCCAGCGGAAGAGATGCAGTTTGGGTGATCGTGGATCGACTCACTAAATCGGCACACTTCTTGCCATTTAGAGTTGGACAGTCCACAGAGGTACTAGCTGACATGTATATGCGACAAATCGTCAAATTACATGGAGTACCTGTTAGTATTGTATCGGATCGAGATTCGAGATTTACATCTCATTTCTGGAGAAGCATGCAAGAGAGTCTGGGCACCAGACTCAAGTTCAGCACGGCATACCACCCGCAGACAGATGGACAATCGGAGCGCACCATTCAGATCTTAGAGGACATGTTGAGATCATGTATGCTCGATTTCAGAGGATCGTGGGAGGATCATTTGCACTTAGTAGAGTTCTCCTACAATAACAGTTATCAGGCCAGCATCCAGATGGCGCCATTTGAAGCTTTATACGGAAGGAAGTGCAGATCACCAGTGTGTTGGAGTGACGTTGGTGAACGTCAGATACTAGGTCCAGAATTGGTAACGCAGACGGTGGAGAAGGTAAAGCAGATACAGGATCATCTACGAGCAGCTCAGGACAGACAGAAACATTGGGCAGATACACACAGACGTCCCCTAGAGTTCAAGGAAGGAGATCATGTGTTCTTGAGGATTTCGCCCACTCGTGGTACTATCAGATTCGGGAGCAGAGGCAAGCTGAGCCCAAGGTATATTGGGCCATTTGACATTCTAGAGCGCGTTGGTGAGGTGGCTTATCGCCTTGCATTACCTCCATCCTTAGAGGGAGTGCATGAAGTATTCCACGTCTCACAGTTGCGAAGATACGTGACCGACCCAAGTCACGTAGTCGATCATTCAGAGATCGCAGTAGGCCCGAGCTTGAGATATGAGGAACAACCAGTTGGCATCCTCGACGTCAGTGAGAAGACATTGCGGGGACAGACAATCAGACTGGTCCGTGTAGCATGGAAACATCATTCACCAGGCGAATCGACTTGGGAACGAGAAGATAGTATGCGTCAGCGATACCCCCACTTGTTTGAGGAGGCAGTTGCAAATTAAGCAACCTTGTACTTCCATGACTTTTCTTTAGTAGCTCATTCTTGATTGCGAGGACGCAATCCTTTTAAGGAGGGAAGATTGTAAACACCCTAAATTTCAGAAATAAGATTTATACAATTTTTCCCGTATTTTTGGTGTTCTTCTGGAATTTATAGCAAAGGTAATTGGGGGTTAAATAATTTTAAGTGTGGCTTAATGGAGTCAAAATATTCTGGAAGTAAAAATTTATTGTGTATAATGGAGAACCGGACGCATGGCATTTTTCGGTGAATTTATTGGACTCCGGAGCAACGAATCGAGGACCTTTAGCTAATTGGATTGTGAACCAGACCCAAATTCGAACCAACCCGACCCGCTGTAAACCCTAGGCGGCCGCCAGCACTGTAGCAGCCTATAAGACCCTCCTCGTTTTCCGTGCTAAGCCATCTGAACCCTAGCCGCTCATCCCCATCGCCGTCGACCCCTACCTACCTCCAGTCTATCCACCGCCCGACTTCCCCAGGACCCCCTCGGCTCCAGCGTCGAACACCCCAACCCGCCATACTCCTCCGCCTCATCCCCTCTGATCGACCCCGACGGAACCACCGCACCACCGGCCCGTACTCTCCTCCCCCAACCATCCCGCGGGCAGCACAGCGGCCGCCGGCCTGTGTTTCCCCCCCGACCGTTCTGCTGTGCAGCGCAGCCCCCACCGGCCGCGTTTTTCCCCGTCGTCGGCTGTCCAGCGCCCTCAGCCGGAACCTCTGCCTCCCCATCGCCTCCGGCGACGCCGCCCTAGCCCGACCTCGCCGACCCAGAGCCCGGATCCCTCCGGCGAAGCCCCCGCCTCTGTCTCAATCAGAACCCTAGAGTAGCAGCAGACACGGACACGGGAATTCTGAACCAGGACACGGAATTGACGCGTGGACACTTGGAATTCAGCAGTCGCGAAGCCCTGTTCAGGTACTGATTTCTTCCGCCCCGCAACTCCAAATTCGATTCCGTCAGTTGCTATGCGTAGACTGTATAACCCTCTCGGTGCCCGTGCAACTCGCTCGGTGCATCGCGTCTTGTAGTGATCGTACACCGCGATCCAAAACAGGAAAAAACAACGCCCTGTTTCACCCCGGAACTGAGTCCGCCCCGCCAATCGGGACGACTTGGTCGCACGCGGTCTTTACCAAACTGTGCGCGACGTTGATACGGTCGTGTGGGTTTTCGCAGAAGTCGATTCGGAGGTGCGTGCACCCCGGAATCAACGCGTATCCGCTGACGACACCCCGTATCCGTCGATTCTGGAACACGCTGTAACTTCGTGTACACACGTCGGATCGAGACGAAACTTGCGCCATCGGATCCGTAGTAATACGCTGGTCCTGTGAGCCAAGTTTGGTTCGATTCTGAGGACGTTGACAAAATCACGTATCGTGGGCCCCACCGGCTCCACTTGACGGGTGATTTTGTGACCGGCTCATCGGAATCCAATTCTGGAAGTTCCGTTGGGTTCGTATCATCGTTCCTGACTTGTAGACACTGAGTTTGCGGAATTTGGAGACCTTTGACCCTGACCCGCTTTTCGGTGCAAAGTGGGCCCACATATGGAACCCGCTTTGGCCCGAAAATGACCTTTTTGCCCCTGTGTCCAAATTGGACGTAAGGACAGGCATTTCCAGCTACTTGACATCTTCTGAGACTGTTGGTGATATTTATTACAGCTTTTGGAGTAGTTCCTACCGGATCCACAGATACCAGGACAGTTGTTGATATTCGGACATCAGGCAAGTGTACCTTGCCAATCTATGCAGCTTAGTTATTTATTTTCCTTGCTATATATATATTGCTGTGCATGCTTAACCTAGGACCGTGTGACGTACTTAGCGTCCGATTATCAGTCGGGTGCCGACACTGTACGCAGTGCTGGGTACGGTCATCTAGAGATGGACATCCGTGACACTTTATATTCTCGTACTTGTCTTATCAAGTACCATATGACCCAGGACACTTGACACTATTCATGAGACAGGATTTTCCCGAGATATTCGTGGTGATTCTGTATAGGATACAGGACATGGACATTATATTATTAGATACTTATGACTGGTTGCATTTAGCTATGATCGCGCTTGACATGGGCATGAGACGTTGTGGTCATGATACGCGTGGTTACATTGGGTGGGGAGAGACACACAGGCTACAGGCTGTATTTATGTATATCTTCTATTATTGAGAGGTCGCAGGTTCTCGTAGCAGAGCCTGACCCACTACCGGTTATTACCGCTACCGGCTCCCCGACACAGAGCTTGTAGTGGCTCAGCCTGAGACTAGTGATGCTCTCACTTGCATTGACACTTAGATGGTTACATACTTACCCATTGTTCATTTAGTTATATATTTGCTGCACTGCTTATCTGTATTTATTGGCATGTTCTTTCTTGTACCTTGCTATGTCCCCTGAGGACCTGGATCCGGATTTTGTTCCCCAGATTTTACAGACGTGGTTTATCCCGAGATCTACGGGACTGGAGCAGGAGCTGATCCAGGAGTCGTACCACCATCTGAGGATGAGGTCTTAGCTGAAGACTTCTCTTGAGCATCCATGTTCATGCTCAGCTTTCATTTATTTATTTCAGTCTTTTATATTCTGGTCTGTTGAACCATTGTACTAGATATTTATCGGGTTGTTCCCCGAAGTACTTTGTGAGATTTGCTGATGATTTACATTCCTTATTTATTCTGTGGATCATGTTTTATATCTTGTGTGGATGAGATTAGTTGTGCCATGATTGTCGTAGACTTGTTTTACAGCTTAAGTATGCCCTGATGGATCCATTATATTGAGTTGGTCCATCGGTGCGTACTGCTGGCCGTTGCCACGCGTCTGGTCCCACGGTATTTTGGGACTGGGGCGTGACAGTCCGTCCGTCTGAGGGTGATAAGCGGTACTAAACTTGAGCTGAGTGCCCAAGCTAGCCTGCAAACTCCTCCAGAAATGGGACGTGAAGCGGCTATCCCGATCCGAGACGATGCTTACTGGAACACCGTGCAATCTGACAATCTGGCGCACATACATCTCCGCAAGTCTCTCCGTAGATGTACCCACTTTAAATGGCAGAAAGTGGGCTGATTTGGTCAACCTGTCCACGATGACCCAAATCGCATCCTTGCCTCCTGGAGAACGCGGAAGCCCCGATACAAAATCCATAGTAACATGCTCCCATTTCCACTCCAGAATGGGCAAAGGCTGAAGCAATCCGCCTGGTCTCTGTCTCTCCGCCTTGACCTGCTGGCAAACTAAACATCTGGACACGAAGCTAGCTACCTCTCACTTCATGCCATACCACCATACATGCTCCCTCATGTCTCTATACATCTTGTTGGCACCAGGATGCATAGAGTATTGGGAACGATGCGCCTCCTGCATAATCTCCTCGCGCAATGCTCCCTTCGGTACGCACAACCTGGTACCGTGTCGCAATGATCCATCATCTGCGACGGTAAAGTCCTCTGCCAGCCCGACCTGAACCTGTGCTCTGATGCTCCTCAGAGACTCATCCTTATACTGTCCGGCTCTGACTCGGTCCATCAGCTCCGACTGAACCTGAAGTCCCCACATCTGCGCTGCGACTCCCGGAACCAATACCTCAATGCCCAAACTATCGAGGTCTGCCAATAGATGCCTGTCCCTAGTCAAGCACATAGCCACGGGATACCTGCTCAAAGCATCCGCGACTACGTTGGCCTTCCCTGGATGGTACTGCAAGGATATGTCGAAGTCCTTCATCAGCTCCAACCATCGCCGCTGCCTCATGTTGAGCTCCTTCTGTGTAAACACATACTTCAAGCTCTTATGGTCTGTGAAGGGGAAAAACTAGATCTAGAATTTTGGGGAAGAACTAAAATGAGAGCACTCTCTCTCCTCTCAATTATGGCTGGTCATAAACCCCTCCCCAAGCAATGTACAAAGTCAAAAATACCCCTTGGGGCCTCTCATGAAGAAATAATTAGGGGGGAAGGTTCTAGTCTAATGGTTTCACTAATTAAACATGTTTCCTAATCCATGGGCCTAATTCATGGGCTCAACTTAGACTAGTCCAAAAAGTTTGTTCATGTCCCCTAATTAAAAGGTTAAGTCCACTACACAAGTCCAAAACAAGTCTACACTAGCAATAATTATTAATACAATAAAATAAATAATTCAGTCATGCACAATTATTAATTATAATAATCCTAAAATAATTAATACCCATAATAATTAACAAACTACCCCTAGATGGAAATGTGAGGGTGACAAGTCCAATATACCAATTGTGAACAATACGTATAGTAATTAGAGTGTCTACGTGTCCGTGTCACAATGCGATATGCACAAGGCTCCGTGTCGGAGGAAAACCCCCCAAAATAACCCGTTTCATCAAATTGACGAGATACGGCCTACACGTATCCAATTATGGACACGACACTAGTCACAAACAAACAATCATATGTTAATTTGGTCTATTTGACCAATTGAGAAACACAACATGTGCCAATCTCGGAATTCCCCCAAAATTGGCACCAAAAATGCATGTAACTTCCACCGTAGGTCTCCGAATGACTTCAAACCAAATCATATGGGTAGCCTATGCATGTGGGTTGGTTTCTTATGGTAAAATCTCAGATCTAGAGTCTAATAGAAGGGGGAAAACTAAAATATACCTATTGGGAGATGGATTCCCAATGAAAAGTCTCCAAATGCAAAGTAGCTCCTCTCCTTGTAGATCGTGGCCTCCTCCTCCTTGTTCCTTGTTCCTTGCTTGTAGATCCTTGGTTTAGAGGCCTCAATGATGAATTTAGAAAGAGATTTGAGAAGAATTGATGGAAAATTGATGGGGGAATGGAGGGAAATTGGAAGAGGGAAAAGTAGATCTAGAAATTTGGGGAAGAAATGAAATGAGAGCACTCTCTCTCCTCCTAATTATGGCTGGTCATAAACCCCTCTCCAAGCAATGTATAATGTCCCAAATACTCCTTGGGGCCTCTCATGAAGAAATTAATTAAGGGGGAAGGTTCTAGTCTAATGGTTTCACTAATTAAATCCAACCTCCTAATCCATGGGCCTAATTCATAGGCTCAAACTAAACTCATCAAAATGTTGGGTTCATGCATCTAATAAAATAGGTTAGGTCCACTACACAAGTCTAAAATAAATACTACGTCTAATCAAATGCTAAACAATACAACTAATAATTAATTACTCATGCACAAAATTAAATACAATCCTCATAAAAATAAAATTCCCGTGTCAATTACCAAACTACCCTTAATTGGAAAAGTGAGGGTGACAACAAGAGTGAGCTACATGTGCTCAAAGTCGGCCGCCAGTAACCCATAAGCTCGAATAGACTCGAAAATGAATGTGAGTCTATAAAACTAGGCTATATCAGCAGATGAATAAACAATATGAATAATAACCAATATTCCGAAAGAAAAGATGTAAGTACCTGGCACCAAATCCCTGCATGATAAAGCAACACACATCAGCAACTCCAAACTGGCTCCACAGCGGTCTATGCTGCAAAACTGGCAAGGGACCAGGTCCTCAGAGGGACGTAACAAGGTACAAGAAACAGCATGCCAAAATAAATGCAGTATATCAAATGTATCAATAGGGCAAACTATGTAACCAGCTATGTGATATGCAAAATGAGAGCATCACTAGAACTCTGGCTGAGACTACTACAGATGGGCAGTCAGAACGTACTATCCAGACATTGGAGGATATGTTAAGGGCTTGTATGTTGGACTTTGGGGGATCCTGGGAGGACCATCTACATCTTGTAGAATTTTCTTACAACAATAGCTATCAGGCAAGCATTCAGATGGCTCCGTTTGAAGCATTATATGGAAGAAAGTGTAGGTCTCCTGTATGTTGGAGTGACGTGGGAGAGCGTCAGATTCTGGGACCAGAGTTAGTGGTCAACACCGTTGAGACATTTAAGAAGATATAAGGGCACTTACGAGCAGCACAAGTCAGGCAGAAACAATGGGCAAACCTTCATCGTCGTCCCTTGGAGTTCAAAGAGGGAGATCATGTCTTCTTAAGGATATCACCTACCAGAGGCACTATCCGATTCGGAGGGCACGGCAAGTTAAGTCCAAGGTATATTGGACCATTTGACGTGCTAGAGAGAGTGGGAGAAGTGGCTTATCGACTTGCGCTACCAACTTCACTTGATGGAGTACATGACGTATTCCATGTGTCGCGGCTCAGGCGATATGTGGCAGACAGCAGTCATGTTCTCGACCATTCGAAAATCACCATTGGGCCAAGCTTGTTATATCAAGAGCAACCTGTGGGAATCCTTGATCATCGAGAGAAAGTATTGAGGAACCAGTCTATCTCCTTGGTCCGCATAGCATGGAAGCATGGCTCGCCAGGAGAATCTACTTGAGAACGCGAGGATGACATGCGCGAACATTTTCCGGACCTATTCACAGACCAAGGTATAAATTTACTTTGACTAAGTTATATCTTACACCATTCTTAACTTTCTATAGTAACTTAATTTTAATTTCGAGGACGAAATTTTTATAAGTTGGGTAGAATGTAAGATCCCTAATCCTGAAAACCCTATTTTTATTTATTATTTATTTATTTAAAGATAAATAAAAGAATAGAAAATAGAATTTCCTATTGGATCCAATCCAAAACCCGTTTAGCTGAACCCGCGTATACTCCACTTCTTAATTTTTCATCTGAGCGTAAATTCTCTCCCCCGCTTCTTACTTCTTCTCCGCGCGTAACTATAATAGCAGCAGTAGCAAATGTACGCGTATAACTCATACGCGTAAATTTTTCCTTTCTCCGCGCGTAAAAACTCAACTCGTCTAATTCTTTTCTCTACGCGTAAAACAATCCCCTGCGTAATATCTTTCACCACTTAGAATTCCTTTCACCATGCGTAAAACCATAAACCATTAGAAAATATCAGCAGCAGAAGCAAAACTCAACTTTGCTTTGTTTTCCTTTCCTACACGTGTAAGTTTTTCATTCCACCACTCCTTAACACTATTATTACTAATTTCTCCTTGACCGAAACCTAAACCAATGAGAAGAAAGAAACAGCAGCAGTAGTGTCACGCCCCGATCTCCCGCAGGCTAATCGGCCGTTCCCGCTAGGCGGGAATCACCCTCGCCAGCGCTCCCGCGGAACGATCGCTTGACCCATCCGGGCGTGATGCCGCACGAGCGTGAACCGCGCCCGTGCAAGGCCGTGATCCATTGGCTGGCGGTAAGAGTTCTAAGCCACAGAGTCGCACAGATTGTCCGAGTGCAGCGGAGTCATGAACGCATAGGCGATCGGTAACAGGTTCACTGAGTCGACAATATAGCGGAAGCATTGAAACACAAGTTTGAAGTAAAGCAACTCTTTTATTGATATAAACATGTGTTACAGGCGGCGCTTGGCCGAGATTACAAGTCGCTCAAGCCTCTCTCTCTGAAACATTAAAACGTGCCAAGTGGTTACAGGCGATGATCAGGCGATGTTCACAACATTATGTCTTCTATATGTGCTTCAGTTCCGGACGCACCGTTGCAAGGCTTCAGAGGGAACTCCTGGCCTTAGCACGCACGAAGGAGGCATCCGCACCGAACGAGGTTCTCCCGTACCCTGCAAGCAAACTGGTGGATTATCAGTACATCGAATGCACTGGTGGGGAAGCTACTCGCCCGCTCGACAAAACCAAACACGTAATACAGGTTCCGTGCACAACTATTGAGTTGTCTTTCTAGTTGCCTTAGGATCAGTTTCATGCAAACATTGAATAGCCTAACGTGTCGGGCAGTGCGCCGTGCAACATGAGAGGAAACACGACGAGACTTACCAACTTACCATCTCCTTCCCTGTCCAAGGCAAACATTGAGGCAAGCATATGTTAATTTAAGCACGGGCAAGTATAAGCCTTCAGGAGGCAAGCATATGCAACACGAGGGTCGTTTTAACATGATCGTTCAGGTGTTCAGTTGTTTCTTGATGCGATGCAGTGACTCACACGCGGATAGCCGCTAAGCGAGGATGACTTATCTATATGAACAGGGTCGCTGGCAAAGCCATTATGGACGCAGCCGAGGACAAGGATAGCATGCTACGAGAGTACACGATGCGCTGCAAACTATCATGTCCCGAACACGACGGCTACACACGAGTTCCATCCGGATCGGATCGGCCCCAGTGCCCTGGGACCGTCCGTGGAACAATACCTCGGGTCCGAGTTGTCCGCGACATACAAGGCAGGGTCAAGCCACTTTCAGGCAACACGAGTACGGGATTTATTTAGGGTCTTTCAATTATCACGGGATACACGAGAACACGCGTGCACTAGAACACGAGAACACGAGAACACGAGTGCACGGGAACACGAGTACACGAGCATACGGGATACTTGAATCTTGTTCTTTGTACAATAACTTGTCTTTATGCATTCCCCTGGTTCGGGGCTGCTTGGTGACCTAACGGTCCCGGATACTTGCAGGTTCGTTCAGGCGCGGGACGACTACTTAGTAGTCTCCCGGGTTTTGGATGAAAACAAGGCAACATTAAGCAGACAAGCATGCGTTTCTAAGGAACATAAGCAGGCACGTTGCTCGGACCGGAAGGTAAGCCGAGAGATGAAACCGTTAAGGGACTTAGCATGCAAGGGTCTGAATATAAGCAGTATTTCATTTCCATGTTCTAGCAGGCAATACAAGTCGGGATTATTCCCTTAGCTAGGTGCGTTGGATTTATTAGCATGCAGGGGTGAATCACCTAGCGACTAGCATAAATATTCCAGATTTTATGTGTGCTGGCTAAGCAAAGACAAGTTCACCGTAGCCACCCACCTTAGCGATGATTCGCCTCGGTAGAGCGATACGTCAAGCGAGCCTCTGAAAGCCGTAGTTGCAATCTCGTAGGGACAAGTCTGGATATCCTTTGCATTTTCTTTGAGGCAAAGCGGGTCGGGACAGTTGCACTTTTGCCGTTTGAAACGGCAGTCCGCTTGAGCGGAACAGGGTGTTACATCCTACCCAACTTAGAAAAAGTCTCGTCCTCGAGACTTACTAAGGACAAGCAGTGATCTAGGTTTGAGGCAATCCTAGACAAGTCGTTGTACTTGTTCATTTGGATATTCACTTGCACAAGCGTCGAAATCAGCATATCGCTTAGACTGGATCGTGCGCACCTTCGACATGCATTTCTAGTGTGAGCACGTCAACCAGCTTAGTGATAGTGAAGTCTCAGCAATCGAGTTTCACCTTTTCTTAAGTCTTGGATGGTGCACTAGTTCAAGGCGTCCCTCGAATAGATGCATTCAACCAAACTTAGAGTTAGTGAAAATCGGACAAGCTACTAGCGATACTCTCAAGGGTTCGCACAGGTTGGCACAAAGGCCACTCGCAGCATACAACCAGACAAGCAAGCATATCATTCAAAACGCATTTTGAAAGTATTTAGACTTATTGTTGGAACATCCCATCGAGGCATTGAGAGAGAGCGTGCACATAACCCACGAACGAGCTTTCGAAACAGAGATATCGAATCGAAGTCCAAAGGCGTAGAAGCCAGGCTCTGATACCACTATGTCACGCCCCGATCTCCCGCAGGCTAATCGGCCGTTCCCGCTAGGCGGGAATCACCCTCGCCAGCGCTCCCGCGGAACGATCGCTTGACCCATCCGGGCGTGATGCCGCACGAGCGTGAACCGCGCCCGTGCAAGGCCGTGATCCATTGGCTGGCGGTAAGAGTTCTAAGCCACAGAGTCGCACAGATTGTCCGAGTGCAGCGGAGTCATGAACGCATAGGCGATCGGTAACAGGTTCACTGAGTCGACAATATAGCGGAAGCATTGAAACACAAGTTTGAAGTAAAGCAACTCTTTTATTGATATAAACATGTGTTACAGGCGGCGCTTGGCCGAGATTACAAGTCGCTCAAGCCTCTCTCTCTGAAACATTAAAACGTGCCAAGTGGTTACAAGCGATGATCAGGCGATGTTCACAACATTATGTCTTCTATATGTGCTTCAGTTCCGGACGCACCGTTGCAAGGCTTCAGAGGGAACTCCTGGCCTTAGCACGCACGAAGGAGGCATCCGCACCGAACGAGGTTCTCCCGCACCCTGCAAGCAAACTGGTGGATTATCAGTACATCGAATGCACTGGTGGGGAAGCTACTCGCCCGCTCGACAAAACCAAACACGTAATACAGGTTCCGTGCACAACTATTGAGTTGTCTTTCTAGTTGCCTTAGGATCAGTTTCATGCAAACATTGAATAGCCTAACGTGTCGGGCAGTGCGCCGTGCAACATGAGAGGAAACACGGCGAGACTTACCAACTTACCATCTCCTTCCCTGTCCAAGGCAAACATTGAGGCAAGCATATGTTAATTTAAGCACGGGCAAGTATAAGCCTTCAGGAGGCAAGCATATGCAACACGAGGGTCGTTTTAACATGATCGTTCAGGTGTTCAGTTGTTTCTTGATGCGATGCAGTGACTCACACGCGGATAGCCGCTAAGCGAGGATGACTTATCTATATGAACAGGGTCGCTGGCAAAGCCATTATGGACGCAGCCGAGGACAAGGATAGCATGCTATGAGAGTACACGATGCGCTGCAAACTATCCTGTCCCGAACACGACGGCTACACACGAGTTCCATCCGGATCGGATCGGCCCCAGTGCCCTGGGACCGTCCGTGGAACAATACCTCGGGTCCGAGTTGTCCGCGACATACAAGGCAGGGTCAAGCCACTTTCAGGCAACACGAGTACGGGATTTATTTAGGGTCTTTCAATTATCACGGGATACACGAGAACACGCGTGCACTAGAACACGAGAACACGAGAACACGAGTGCACGGGAACACGAGTACACGAGCATACGGGATACTTGAATCTTGTTCTTTGTACAATAACTTGTCTTTATGCATTCCCCTGGTTCGGGGCTGCTTGGTGACCTAACGGTCCCGGATACTTGCAGGTTCGTTCAGGCGCGGGACGACTACTTAGTAGTCTCCCGGGTTTTGGATGAAAACAAGGCAACATTAAGCAGACAAGCATGCGTTTCTAAGGAACATAAGCAGGCACGTTGCTCGGACCCGAAGGTAAGCCGAGAGATGAAACCGTTAAGGGACTTAGCATGCAAGGGTCTGAATATAAGCAGTATTTCATTTCCATGTTCTAGCAGGCAATACAAGTCGGGATTATTCCCTTAGCTAGGTGCGTTGGATTTATTAGCATGCAGGGGTGAATCACCTAGCGACTAGCATAAATATTCCAGATTTTATGTGTGCTGGCTAAGCAAAGACAAGTTCACCGTAGCCACCCACCTTAGCGATGATTCGCCTCGGTAGAGCGATACGTCAAGCGAGCCTCTGAAAGCCGTAGTTGCAATCTCGTAGGGACAAGTCTGGATATCCTTTGCATTTTCTTTGAGGCAAAGCGGGTCGGGACAGTTGCACTTTTGCCGTTTGAAACGGCAGTCCGCTTGAGCGGAACAGGGTGTTACATCCTACCCAACTTAGAAAAAGTCTCGTCCTCGAGACTTACTAAGGACAAGCAGTGATCTAGGTTTGAGGCAATCCTAGACAAGTCGTTGTACTTGTTCATTTGGATATTCACTTGCACAAGCGTCGAAATCAGCATATCGCTTAGACTGGATCGTGCGCACCTTCGACATGCATTTCTAGTGTGAGCACGTCAACCAGCTTAGTGATAGTGAAGTCTCAGCAATCGAGTTTCACCTTTTCTTAAGTCTTGGATGGTGCACTAGTTCAAGGCGTCCCTCGAATAGATGCATTCAACCAAACTTAGAGTTAGTGAAAATCGGACAAGCTACTAGCGATACTCTCAAGGGTTCGCACAGGTTGGCACAAAGGCCACTCGCAGCATACAACCAGACAAGCAAGCATATCATTCAAAACGCATTTTGAAAGTATTTAGACTTATTGTTGGAACATCCCATCGAGGCATTGAGAGAGAGCGTGCACATAACCCACGAACGAGTTATTACACAGGTTGTGAGTCTCATATAGATCACGGACTGCGTGACAGGTCTGGCCCCCTGTACGTATGGGCCGTGCGATAGGGATAACTGCTGATAGAAACTTTGTATGCTAGTAGACCTGGCAGTTATTTAGAGGTTTTATCGTGTCATGGATGTGGCATGCTTAGAGCATGGGACGGGGAGAACAACAAGTAAGACATTTGGGCTCCTTTGCACTTTCCTTATATGTAACCTGTACGCTCCACCAGAGATACGCGAGATAACCCCTATACTACTTGGCGGCCTCTGTCGTTCAAAAGACGACATGCTTTGTATGCCTCTGATTCTCCGAGAAAATCATGTCAATCCCATTTATGGCCAGATAGCCCACAGGTTGGAAAGTTGTTCTCAAACTGCATGCACATAGACGGTTAGGTGATCCAGTGGATGTTTATATTTCAGTATTTATTGGCATGTTTATATGTATCTTGTTACGTCCCTCTGACGACCTGGTCCTTTTCCAGATATGGACGAGCAGGAGTACCCACAGGAGTACGGACCTGGACCAGACACTACGTACCTGGCTGAGGAGGCCTTACCCTCAGAGTACCTGTGATTTTATTACAACTGTTTAGATATGTCGCTACTTCAGTATAGTCATTTTGTAGTAGATTTGTTTCCACCTGACTATCAGACTTGATACTCATTTTGGATATTCAGTATTATTCAGCTATATCAGTATTATTCAGCTCTTTATTACTACTGATATATTGTGCTGTGGATGAGATATAGATGGTGTATGACTTGTTGTGATAGTATATAACCACTGGTGGAGTGGATATTCATGTACAGCGTACGTATGTATATGTTTCCCATATATTGGAGCTCGTATACATACGGCTGGGCGTGTTACGTATTCCTAGTCCTACGTATTTTGGGACTGGGGCGTGACATGTTTTTAGTGGTGGCTCATGCAGGTCCAGAATATATTGTCTTGGTTACGTAACTGTACCAAACAAGCCTGCGTATAGGAATAGAGAATAAGGATCTCATTCACACTGGACTGAAACCTCTTTCCTCCTTTCAAACACCCTATATTTGGATAACCAGAGTTTACGCCAGAAACCCTTTACGCTGACCAGAGATCTCTATTTTTAGAGATCAAACAAAGTGACTGTTGTTGGCGTAAAGGCCAAACAACTGCCTAGTTGGCATAAAAGCCAAAAGACTGTCTTGTTGACATAAAAAGCCAAGATATGAAGAAGACTGCCAACTTTACGCTGCGGTTATGATAACTTCTACCCACGTTTCCTTAGTCTTCCTAACCCTGCGTATGACAAATCATACAAACACCCCAGCATAAACATGAGGAATTATGAATAATAGTTAAACCAGTATAGAATAGCCTGATTAGGGCAGCGGAGGCGGGGGCGGGGCCGAGCGAGGCGGAGCGGAGATCGTGGGGTCGGGAACTGCGGGCGGAGGCGGGTCATGGCGGTCGTGGCCGCGGAGCGGGGCGGGGCACCGGGAATCGCGGGTCGTGGCGGTGATGGGAAGGTGAGCGGGTCGGATCCGGGTCGGGTCGGGTCGGGTCGGGTTTGGTAGGACCCGACCCGTTAGGGTCTAGGCCGGTCCGGTTTGGTTGGACCGGGTTCAGCCGGTTCAACCCGGTTCAGTTTGGTTTTTTTTTTTTTAAACGGGGTTTTTAGGTCTAAAAAAATGGTTCCGGGGTCCAATAAATTCCAGGAAAATTACCCTATGTCCAACATTTTATTTTACACCCAAAAATATTATTTTTATAATATTTTAATATTTAATAAAAAACATTTAAATTTATTTAATTCTGAAATACCTTGATTTTAATTAGTTAAAAATCACAGAAAAACCCAAAAAATTCTGAAAATCTATTTTAAAAATCCTGAAAAATCAGGGGGTTTACAATCTACCCCCCTTAAGAGGATTGCGTCCTCGCAATCAAAGAAATAACCGGTCAGCAGAGATGACACGGTTCATAAAACATGTTCGAAGCACGACATCATCAAAGAATCATGATCAAGGAGAATAAAGGAATGGGGGTTTAGGCAAGACACCTAGGGAAAACATCATTTTCCTAAGAATGAAAGTTATGTAAATTCAAGAGTGAATGAAATATAGTTAAAGCAAGCTTTTAGAAAAACTAGGTTATTATTAACAAGTTCCAAATTACTAGGTTTAGGGCTATGGTCACGAACTAACAGGCACGTGCTAAAGCAATGCATCTAAAAATAACTTACGCGCATTTGCTACTCCATGAGTCTGTGTGTCCTATAAGGTCATCGGAAAAGCTTGTCCCATGCCCTTGCGGTGGTGCCCTCTTCTGCTGTTGGGCCTGCTGAAAGAGTGCTGCTCGTGCTCTATGTGGCTCTTGGAATATATCAAGATGTCATCAATATGCAACCACTAACTTGTTCAGGTACAAAAACCCCTTTTATCAAACTATTGAACACAGCTGGTGCGTTGGTTAAACGACATAACTAAGAACTCCTAGTGTCCATACTTGGTCCTGAAGGCTATTTTCTGTATATCCTCTCTATGCACTCTAATCTGGTGATAACCGAATCCAAGATCTATATTTGAGAATACACTCGCATCACTCAACTGGTCAATGTGTGACAAGGGATACCGGTTCTTGATGGTTACAACGTTCAGTGTCTTGTAGTTAATACACAGGCATACCGTCTCATCCTCCTTCGGCACAAATAGTATGGGTGTAACAGCTGGGTCATAAGATTTAATACAAGTCACAAGACAACTAAGGTTTTAACCATTATGGCCTACTACACAAGGTTCAAGTTTCTTAAGGTCATAATGCAATTCTTGTATCACCATCATGAGATACATCTGATCCCTAGCATCAACCTATGTATTCCCTAAAGTATTCCGGTGCATTAGAATCAAACCCTCTTTCCTTTCTTCCAATACTTCCAAATTACTTGCTACCTTAAGGAAGGGTAATGTTTTATTAGTTCTAGGTCTTTGATACTATATTCAATTCTCATGCTAAACTCTACACTAACTCTAGCATATAGGAATAACCTATCTACTATCCTACTAAGGGTAACCGTTTTCTCAAAATTTTTATATCCAGCATATCATCTTCTGCCTTGACAAGGATCTGCTTCTAGAGGAAACACTGTGCACGAACATTCATCTCTCCGAAATAGGAAGAGATGATAAACAATAATAAGGATATCGAGGGGATTAAAAGAGTACAATTTTATGAAGTTCAAGGGCGATAATCAAATGCCAAAGAATTTTCAAGTCAGTTGTGGATTGAGATGCTAACACTGCTAACTTTGATTACAGGCTCGCTCAGTACCGAAAAGTAACTGAAACAATTTAATCGAGACCTGCATGGGCCACCACAAAAATATGTCACGCCCCAGTCCCAAAATACGTAGGACTAGGAATACGTAACATGCCAGCTACGCATTCGACCAGACTCTGGTCGGATTCGAATACGTATAAGCTGTATTAAAAGGGTCACTATCTATATAATCAAGTGAATATAAATATTTATGCTTCAATCCACAATGAACAGAATATACAAGAATGAGCTATATGTACTAAAGTCGGCCGCCAGTAACCCATAAGCTCGAATAGACTCGAAAATGAATGTGAATCTATAAAACTAGGCTATATCAGCAGATAAATAAATAATATGAATAATAACCAATATTCCGGAAGAAAAGATGTAAGTACCTGGCACCAAATCCCTGCATGATAAAGCAACACACATCAGCAACTCCAAACCGGCTCCACAGCGGTCTATGCTGCAAAACTGGCAAGGGACCAGGTCCTTAGAGGGACGTAACAAGGTACAAGAAATAGCATGCCAAAATAAATGCAGTATATAAAATGTATCAATAGGGCAAACTATGTAACCAGCTATGTGATATACAAAATGAGAGCATCACTAGAACTCTGGCTGAGACTACTACAAGCTCTGTGTCGAGAGCCGGTAGCAGTTATACTATGTAGTTATACTATATAGATTTACTATGTAGTGGGCCTAGCACTGTAGTGGCTACGACACCATAATAATAAGTATATATTTAATCAGCCTATAGCCTGTGTGTCTCTCCCCACCCAATGTAATCACACGTCTCATGTCCACGACGTCTCATGTCCATGTCACGCAGGATCATATCTAATGCAACAAGTCACAATAATAGCTAAGCATGCAATATCTATGTCATGAATCATGTAACCTTTACAGAATCACCATGAATATCTCAGGAATATTCTGTCTCATGAATAGTGTCAGGTGTCTTGGGGATGACGTACTTGATGATGCAAGCACGAGAATGTAAAGGGTTTCGATATCCATCACTAGGTGACGTTACACAACTCCGCGTACGGTGTTGGCACCCGAATATTAATCGGATGCTAAACAATGTCACACGGTCCTAGGTTAAGCAAGTACAACATATAAATAAGCCAAGGAAATAATATGTAACAAGAACTGCAAGGTTGACAAGGTACACTAGCCTGGTGTTTGGTTTCCAACTGTTGTTCTGGTACTCGTGAAATCTCCAGAAACGTCTCCGGATGTTGAAATAAATATTACCATCATGCTCAAAAGATATCAAATAGCTAGAATTGCCTGTCCTTGAGTCCAATTTGGACACAAGGGCAAAAATGATAATTTCTGGTCAAAGCGGGGTCCACATGTGGGCCGCTTCGCACCGAAAAATGTATCAGAGACAATGTTCTCCAAATTCGTCAAACTTAATGTCTACAAGTCCAGAACGATGATACGAACCCAACGGAATGTCCAGAACTGGATTCCGATAAGCCGATCACAAAATCGCCCGTCAAGTGGAGCCGTGGGGCCCACGATACGCAATTTTATCAACGTTCTCAGAATCGAATCAAACTTGGGTCACCGGACCAGCGTATTGCTACGAGTCTAATGGCGCAAGTTTTGTTTTGATATGACGTGTGTACACAAAGTTACAACGAGTTCCAGAACGGGGCCTATACGGGACGTTGTCGACGGATACGCGTTGATTCCGGTGTGCACGCACAACCAAATCAACTTTCGCGAAATCCCATACGTCCGTATTAACGGCGCTCACCTTTCGGTAAAGTCCGCACACGACCAAGTCATCCCGTTTGGCGAGGTACACTCAGTTTCGGGGGAAAACAGGGTATTAATTTTCCTGATTTTGGATCGCAGTTTGCGATCGCCACAGGACGCGACACACCGAGCGAGTTATACGGGTATCGAGAGGGTCACGCAGGGTTCGCATCACAGCAGACGGAACGAGAAATGGGACAGCGAGGAGAGAGAAACGGTCACCTGAACAGGGCTCCGAACAGGGCTGAAATCACAGGGTTTCGCTGGGCGGCACGACGCTCGCGGCGACTAGGGTTCCGGCGAGGGGGTACGGCGGCGCTGCGGCTAGGGCTCCGGCGAGGATGGGGAGGCGGTGCGTCGCCGGAGGAGGAGCAGGGTGGAGGCGGAGCAGGGAGGGCCGGGGCTCTGGCGGAGAAGCTCGGGGTTCTGGTCGTCGGGCTCGGCTCTGGTCGAGGGCAGCGAAGGCGGGGGCTGGTGGCAGCGGCAAGAGAGGCGGCGCGGAGCTGCGGTGGCGGTGGTGGAGGGTTCGACAGTGGAGGGGGAGGTGCTAAAGCTGCGGTGGTGGCTTGGCCGGTGGCTAGGGCACAGGCGGTGGGGGTTTAAATAGGGCAGCGGAGGCGGGTGTCACGACCCAATTTCGTAGAATCGTTGAGGCGTCCCCCGAATCGTGACCGCCGTGTGGGCCTGGGGTTGCACCCGCACACGGCTTTAATGATTTGCATAACAAGCACATATTCAGAGTACGCAGATAAATTGAAACACAGATTTGAAACATGGAAAAGTTCTCTTTATTGATAATGAACATCTATTACAAACTCCTGAACGAGTCAGCTAATTTGTCGCACGGGCTTACAAAAGTATTGACTCAAAATGAGATAGCAGTCCTGTACATTACATCCCTTTATAAAATCAAAATGATAAAGACCTCCGGGCTGGAGGACGGCCTTGCCACGGAGCTGCATTGTGTATGGAAAGTTGCAAGCTCCTTCTCTTCGAGTACTTCAAAAAGCGGCGCGATCAGGATGCGCCTACAGCTGGACTGGATCGGGAAGACGACTTCGGCTCCTCGCTCGGTTCGCCTTAGTGCGGAGAACCTGTTTCAACGAGGGTCAGTATGTCGAAACATACTGGTGAAGGCGAGCTAACCGAACTATACCAATCAACACGTTGTTTTAATGAAGCATGCATATTTGTGGGTTTCTATCTTGCCTTAGTTCATTTACAAGTAAGCAGCATATAGAATTTACTGAAATAAACTTGCCACCGTTCGGTGGATTTTATCTGACCGTCTGAATGACCTGCACAATACTTACCTTGCCTTCCCTGCTACGAAGACACAAGTTAGTTTACAACAGGTTTAAATATACAGTGGATCACTGGTGGGATGCCATGATGAACGATTTAGTTTTGAACGAGGATGGAATGCAGCAAAGATTCAGTAGTTGGCTACAAACCATCCCGTCCAGATGCAGTAGACTACAGTGAGTTCCGTCCGGATCGGATCGGTGCTGGTGCCCCAGCGACCGTCCGCAGGAACCAGTGACCTTGTGCACAAGTTGTCCGTGATCGAATCTTTATTGTTTATTAAGTTAACAGTTCATGCAGTTGAGGCAATGCCAGTACAAGACAAGCAGTATTTCATGATTCAGTTGTATAGCCTCTCGGTTCAGTGTATTGCTTTCAGGATAAGCTCTTTTCATAGCACAATTTAAAGAAGAGCAAACATTCTAACATGTATTTATGCATATGATAAATATTCCAAACGAACCAGCATGCAAGTAAGTGACCGTTCACGAGTTTGATTGACAAGCAGTATTATCCAAGTCTATTCTCTTTTATCTTGGTATCTTTTATTATTGCTTGGTATCGTTTGATCGGGGCAACAAGAATGCGAGTGTTTTAGCTGTGAAGCTTGGAAGCAGGGCTAGCTAATCGGGATGGTAGCCACTCACTTAGATTGTTGGAAGGGGGAAGGAAAGAGGCGCTTCACGACTCCGCTCACAAGCCGCCTACTGCTCGTTCACCTGCATCACGAACAGCTTAATCAAACTTCTTCCTCTTTTCCAAATCTCGGAATTAAAGTGCAGTTCAATGAACGAAAACAATGAAACTCATTGAAACCGTTCAAGGAAAACAAGCAAATCCCAAAACCAACTCAAAGCACGAAAGCAACAAGCGACATCGAAAACCGAGGCAATAAAAGATAGCAGCGGAGAGGTCCCTCCTGACTCTGCCGCTAAGTCGATCCCGGGGGCACGGTCCACTGAATATGGGAATCGATTCCGAAGAAACAAATCCATAACGAGGACGAGTTCTTGTTTCAATCTATCCCGATCGAACGATACCGTCTTGTGTTTCTTAGCCGCGCTCCCCGCACCGGGGGAACGGGGCGCTACAGCGGGGGCGGGCCCGAGCGAGGTGGAGCGAAGATCATGGGGCCGGGAACTGCGGGCGGAGGCGGGTCAAGGCGATCGTGGCCGCGGAGCGGGGCGAGGCGCCGGGAATCGCGGGTCGTGGCGGTGAGGGGAAGGTGAGCGGGTCGGATCCGGGTCGGGTCGGGTTGGGTAGGACCTGACCCGTTAGGGTCTAGGCCGGTCCGGTTTGGTTGGACCGGGTTCAGCCCGGTTCAACCCAGTTCAGTTTGGGTTTTTTTTAAACAGGGTTTTTAGGTCTAAAAAAATGGTTCTGGGGTCCAATAAATTCCAGAAAAATTATCCTATGTCCAATATTTTATTTTACACCCAAAAATATTATTTTCATAATATTTTAATATTTAATAAAAACATTTAAATTTATTTAATTCTGAAATACCTTGATTTTAATTAGTAAAAAATCACAGAAAAACCCAAAAAATTCTGAAAAATCCATTTTAAAAATCCTGAAAAATCAGGGGGTTTACAAATTCCCATAAATCATTATTCATTATTTATTTCCAGTTCCTACACATTGTGCATCTTGCTAGTATACATTCGTTTTATTGCATATTTTGTGACACAGTAGGACACACGGTGATTGCGTGTCGTGTTTATTGTATTTCGTATCGTGCCATTGTACCTTGTGTCGTGTCCATTGTATCTCGTATTGTGATTGTCATTGGTGTCGGGAGGGGAATACCAGTCGTATGTGGATGACCCCATTCTCCAACAATGGAGAGTAGTGGTTGCACGTCACGTGCTGAGCGCCAGAACACTTCTAGTTGTCCACCATAACAAAGGTATTCAAATCACATGTTAGATTGTTTACTTAGGCATATTGATTGTACTTGTACTTTATTGTTTTCTGTTTGTTTTATTTCATATTTTATTCTAGCATTGTGTAGATGTACTTTGCTCCGTCCTGACTGGACCGTCCTGACTGGACAGTTGATACAAATATTAGGGTGATGACACTTGAGGCTAGTTTAGCTATTGGAGACTTAGTGTAGATATCTTTATGTATTATTCATTGATGCATTTATTTGAGTTGGATGATTGTACCTTATTTATGGTTTACCGGATTTGTCTCCAGATGAGATAGACTTGTGTCATGTACAAAGATCATACTAGTGGGCTGTGATTGTGGATGCGTTTGATTTGTTTAACGTTATTAGAGCCATGACTTGGGATTGATTTACGTGGCTTGGAGATTCATCAGGTATAGACAACTGACTACCGCTGTCAACGATAGTGTATGCTGGACTTGACCATGCATGCGTACCCACCGCAGACGCGGGTCATAACAAAGACATGTTTTGGATGATGAACAAAATAATATCGAGGGAATTGCAGTAGACAAGTGGACATATGATGGACATATGGTGAATGACAGTACATAAAGATTAAGAACACAAACATGACATTTCTTTTTGATAAACGGTTGGCTTGATGAACACAAAACAAAATTTTATAAGCATATCGCTTCGACCAACCCGACATTAATTTTATCTTTTCTTTTCTTTTTCTAGGGATGAACGTTTGGTTGGCTCTTGTAAAACCCCCTTCCTAGAAAATCGTATATACCTTTTTATTTATTAATTATTAATTAAATTGTAGTAATTAGGGGCTAAATAGGAGAAATAGATTTTTAATAATTTTTATGTTAGGTGTTCGGGCACTTAAAGGACTTATGGGACCATCAGGAATTTTTCGGAATTTATTCCATGTAGGAGACCCCTTGAGCAGTTGCTAGCCTAACGATGTGCATTACCCTAATCTATAAATTTTCTTATGAGTATATATATAATATATATGTATATACAAATATATATATATATATATGTATATATATATTTAGAAAGGAAAAGAGAAGAAAGTAAAAGATTAATTAAATAAGTAACTAATAATAATAGTAATAATAATAATATTCCTAATAATACTAAAGAAGCAAACTCTTAGCAAACACTATGCCCACGAAAAGCACAGCAACAATTCCCTCTTTGTAAACCAAAAGCAGCAGTTAGTATATGCACGCCCCTTCCCCCGACCTAACCTATATATCTTATATATATATATATATATATATATATATATATATATATATATATATATATATATATATATAATATCTTTTCATAAACCCTAACCTAAATCTCCAGACCTCCTCTTCCCATCTAGAGCCGTCACCGCAGCCAGAGAAGCCCCACCAAGCCATCCAACCATCCCGTCGACGCCGACCTCGCGAACTGCAGTTTCCCACTCGAGGCACCTTCGCTCCGGCGTGATTTCCCGTCGACTCGCTCATCCAAACGCTGTTCCGTTTTCATCGTATGATCATCCCTTAACCATCTCCAATATTTGTTTTATAGCCAACCTCGGAAAACGTGTGCCCCTAGGTGAAAAATAGCGCCCAAGTTCGCCCGGACTTACCCAATTCTGAAATCGCAGAAACTTGCGATGACCACCCATATTGTCGAGTTCGTATCTCCCACCACAGAGATTCGAACTCGATGATTCTTTTTGATACCTGTAGATTACTTAACCTAGTTTATTTTCTGTTTAATAACCCTATGCTATTAGTTGCTGTGGAGATAATTATATTCGTCACAAAACTGCGCGCACCCACTTTTTCCGGTTTTCCAAAAGTTGGAGATCGGAGCGCGCCCCGCCAAACGGGACCGCCCCGCCGTGTGCCAAGTGTACCGAATGGTGCACGCAGCATAACGGGACACGTGAAAAATTCGTGGGGACTGATTCGGATGCGTGTGCGCGCCGGAATCAGACCGTATCCGCGGACACATTTCGTGTCGCCACTTTTGTGGAACTCGCGCGTATTTTGTGCACGCTTGTCAGATTGCGACAAAACTTGCGCCACTGGACTCGTGGTAACGCGCTGGTCCTGTGATCCAATTTTCACGTATTTCTGAGATGGTTGACCAGATCGCCAATTGGTGGGCCCCACAGTTGACTTTTTGGACCAAATTTTGTTCGGCTCATCGGAATCCAAATTTGGACATACCGTTGGGTTCGTATTGACATTTAGAGTTGTTTGACCCATAGTTTATCCCATTTAGAGACTGTTACCCTCGACACGCTTTTCGGTGCAAAGTGGGCCACATGTGGACCCCACTTTTACCCGAAATTACCGTTTTGCCCCTGTGTCCAAATTGGACGAAAGGGAAGTGCTTTTTAGCTATTTTGCTCATTCTAGAAACGTTGGTGATATTTATTTCAGCATCCGGAGACATTTGTTCTGTGGCCATAGCTTTTGATCCTGTGCGTTTGACTTCTGGACAGTACACCTTGCAGCTTTCTTACCAGGCAAGATACCTTGCCAAATTGTTTACAGTACTTTGCATGCTATTTATATTTCTTTTTATTTATTTCATTTCTGTATAGTTCTTGCATGTGTAGTTTTTCTCCAGTCATTACTATATATTAGATATGTTGACACACACTTGACACTTAGTATCATAGAGGACAATCATTAGGCGTATGGGCTTTTAACCACTCTGGTAAACCGTAGTATATAGTTCGCACTACGGGCGTGTGTCGCGCTGGTCGCTACCCCCGCGGTATGTCAATTTCTGGAGTCTCGCTGGTCGCTACCCCCGCGGTATGTCGATTTCTGATGTCCATTGACGTGTGTGTGAGTTGTGAGGTAGATCGAGTAGCCTACCCTTGCCCATACGTCGAAAAGTTGTCCTCATTTGCATTCATATAGATTGTCTTGTACAGCGTACTTATTTATTTTCAAATTATATGCATGTTTACTGTATTCAAGTTGGCTCGTATTTTCTGTATCTTGTTACGTCCCTCTGAGGACCTGGTCCTCTGCCAGGTGTATCTATTCTTGAGTATTTGCAGGAGCACAGATCGGATGGCTATATATGTTTCGTGGATGTTCTCTCTCCGAGCCCATGATTGTAGCTGGTATTCCTATAGTGTGTTTATTGTGTGTGGTGTTGTACTTATATTGTATATACTTTCCATTCGAGTTGGTAGTGGATTTGTTTCCATCCAACTATCATCTTTAGATACTTATGTTGAGATCTAGTTCTATAGATGCTGGTTATTCATTTATATTAATTTTCTGTGGATGAGATTTAGATTGTACCCTATGACTTGTGACATGTGTTTATACCACTTGTGGATTAATTTTCATATTACAGCGTACGTGTGGATTTTGGTTTCCATATATTGGAGTTGCCATATCCATGCGGCTGGCATGCTTACGTGTCCTAGTCCTACGTATTTTGGGACTGGGGCGTGACATATTTTTGTGGTGGCCCATGCGGGTCGAGAGCATATTGACTCGGTTACGTTACTGTACCGAGCAAGCCTGCACCTAGGACTAGAGTATAGGATCTCATCCACAATTGACTATGATTCACCCTCCTTCTCTATGTTCTATTTTGAACAATTGTATCTTGCTTGATTCCTGTACTTCCCTAATAATTCTTTGAGTATAGCCTTCTGGTAGAATATAGGAACCTCTGTTATTAGGATGATAATTAGGGTAGCACACCTATTAAGAATACAACGAGAATATAGACACACCACTAAGTTTAGAATATCTAGTGAACCTAGAATTCCTTATCTTTAGATTGTTATACCCTTACCCCTTGATGTATTAAGAAGACTTGAGAGTAGTTAGACACTACTAGAGTTAGTTAGAAGTTTGACCATATTGTTGACCCTAGTATTGAGGAACCAATAGGAAACCAAAACTCAATATTTGGACTGTACTAACCTTCATAGTTAGATAATATTAGAACTATAAACTTAGATCATTGTCTTATTATTAGTAGACAACACTTTAGGAAGCCAAGAGCATTGAATATAGTAGTTTCTTGAACATACCGCAAACACAGAGAGTAGCGTAGCATCTCCCCTTAGGAAACCTTGACATTATCTATAGCCTCTCTATTTTATTTCATATATTTGTTTCCCTGAAACCCTAGCACTCGCTATTTGTGCGACGACTAATCAGGTTCTTCTATTCTTCATCTTTCAACTCGTGCCCTCTGACACTTCTGATTGTAGGCCAAATGAATTCTTTTATGATATGATATATATTTTCCTAGAATTATAGTTGTAATCTTGAATTTTGAAATTATGTGCTTAGTAGCAAGAATTTGATAGTTGAGCTGTTCATTTAGATTATAATTTTATGGTTACAACTTAGTTTTAAATCACGTAATTGAACCCATATCTCCACATAAGTTATCTCCTCTCTCACTTGAGGGCTAGTAACCTTTCTATCTTTACTATTGACACTTGTTCTATAAGCACTATGACTAAGAGGTAAGATGACCATGACCTATGTAATAGAAGGGGATACCCTAATAAGTACCAAGACCTTTCTCGTCAACCTTAACAAGAATTTCTACGGTATCCTTAAGACAATTACAGTACTAGTTAATTTTTATAAGTTGGGTAGTATACCTCACAACATAGTATCACATAGTCTTTTGCCTTATTATTGAAGTGCGAATGAATGACATTTAACTATATGCTAGCCTAGGACGACATTGTTTTTTTTCAGACTGTAGGGCTTAGAAGCCATACCCCTGCTTTGTCAAATATCAACCTAGACAAGGAATTAGTATGATAACTGTAGAGATTGTAGAGTCTTTTATTATTATTGCTTATGTTGTTTTTGCTTCTGCGAACTTGAATTAATTTGTACCTTCTTTCATCATAATCCAGCGTATTTATGTTTGTTGTACTACCTTGATTTATGCTGCTAATATAGCCTAGTTTTTGCAAGCTTATTCTTTCATCGAGCTTGCTCATGGCACATGTATTATTGGGTGCACACAATGATACAAATGCCTAATCAGAATCGGTGTATTAAGGTCTAGCTAACCTTAGTGCGCTTGGTTCGCTCTTCGCATTACTACTTTATGTGGATTGAGATATATAGTAGTAGACAGATATACTTGCCCCTAGATATGTCTGACACATCGTATCAGTTACATAACTGTACTGATACGAGCATGTAAATAGGAAATTACCAAAAATAGGATTCAATCCACAACTGTCCTGACAACTCTCTTTTCGATTCTTTAATCTCTTTGAACCTCTTACTTGTATTCTGTTACCTTCACCTTGAGTTCTTTATTATTTCTCTCCGTCTTCCCCTATTTCGGAAAGACGAAACTTTGTGCTGGTATCAGTTGACACTGATAGTATTAGCTATACCCCATAAGGCTAAACACATGACTTAGTGACTCCCTTTTATAATTGGTTAAGGGCATATCATAGGTGATATGTTTGGTGTTAAACCTTTGAGGATTAAAAATCATGATTAAATAATTTGAGCAATTGTTTTTCTAGATGTATGGCCTTAGGTGGTAGATGGAAAAATTTTAAGTTCGGCAGATTGTGAACCCCTCACCCAAAAATTTGATCTACTTGGCTGAGTTAGTGAGACTAAGGTTAGCTTGAATCCAGTTAGAAGTAGAACACAGTATTTTATTTAATTTCGCAATAGTTATATCACTTAGCGCCCTTACTGTGCTCCGATAATTGGAGCACTACACTAGCCACTGCCTTCCTACAAATTCTACACCCTTATCCTAGACATGCCCATCATCCAATTCTCATCTTTGTGCAATTTTCCAATTGTGGGACGCTTTTATTCAAAAGAGCATTTATGTGTCCACACCATTGGACATGACACATGAAGAACCTATTTTTTTCGCTCATATGGATTTTTCCATGATTTTTTCTTTTTGGGATGTGCGACGTGCAACATCGTCCACCCCTTTAAACCTAGCCTTGCATTTTAAACAATGTAAATCTTATACCATCATTGCATTCTATCGTGGCTTAATTTTAATTTCGAGGACAAAATTTTTATAAGTTGGGTAGAATGTAAAACCCCCTTCCTAGAAAATCGTATATACCTTTTTATTTATTAATTATTAATTAAATTGTAGTAATTAGGGGCTAAATAGGAGAAATAGATTTTTAATAATTTTTATGTTAGGTGTTCGGGTACTTAGAGGACTTATGGGACCATCAGGAATTTTTCGAAATTTATTCCATGTAGGAGACCCCTTGAGCAGTTGCTAGCCTAACGATGTGCATTACCCTAATCTATAAATTTTCTTATGAGTATATATATAATATATATGTATATACAAATATATATATATATATATATATGTATATATATATTTAGAAAGAAAAAGAGAAGAAAGTAAAAGATTAATTAAATAAGTAACTAATAATAATAGTAATAATAATAATATTCCTAATAATACTAAAGAAGCAAACTCTTAGCAAACACTATGCCCACGAAAAGCACAGCAACAATTCCCTCTTTGTAAACCAAAAGCAGCAGTTAGTATATGCACGCCCCTTCCCCCGACCTAACCTATATATCTTTTATATATATATATATATATATATATATATATATATATATATATATATATATATATATATATATAATATCTTTTCATAAACCCTAACCTAAATCTCCAGACCTCCTCTTCCCATCTAGAGCCGTCACCGCAGCCAGAGAAGCCCCACCAAGCCATCCAACCATCCCGTCGACGCCGACCTCGCGAACTGCAGTTTCCCACTCGAGGCACCTTCGCTCCGGCGTGATTTCCCGTCGACTCGCTCATCCAAACGCTGTTCCGTTTTCATCGGTATGATCATCCCTTAACCATCTCCAATATTTGTTTTATAGCCAACCTCGGAAAACGTGTGCCCCTAGGTGAAAAACAGCGCCCAAGTTGGCCCGGACTTACCCAATTCTGAAATCGCAGAAACTTGCGATGACCACCCATATTGTCGAGTTCGTATCTCCCACCACAGAGATCCGAACTCGATGATTCTTTTTGATACCTGTAGATTACTTAACCTAGTTTATTTTCTGTTTAATAACCCTATGCTATTAGTTGCTGTGGAGATAATTATATTCGTCACAAAACTGCGCGCACCCACTTTTTCCGGTTTTCCAAAAGTTGGAGATCGGAGCGCGCCCCGCCAAACGGGACCGCCCCGCCGTGTGCCAAGTGTACCGAATGGTGCACGCAGCATAACGCGACACGTGAAAAATTCGTGGGGACTGATTCGGACGCGTGTGCGCGCCGGAATCAGACCGTATCCGCGGACACATTTCGTGTCGCCACTTTTGTGGAACTCGCACGTATTTTGTGCACGCTTGTCAGATTGAGACAAAACTTGCGCCACTGGACTCGTGGTAACGCGCTGGTCCTGTGACCCAATTTTCACGCATTTATGAGACGGTTGACCAGATCGCCAATTGGCGGGCCCCACAGTTGACTTTTTGGACCAAATTTTGTTCGGCTCATCGGAATCCAAATTTGGACATACCGTTGGGTTCGTATTGACATTTAGAGTTGTTTGACCCATAGTTTGTCCCATTTAGAGACTGTTACCCTCGACACGCTTTTCGGTGCAAAGTGGGCCACATGTGGACCCCACTTTTACCCGAAATTACCGTTTTGCCCCTGTGTCCAAATTGGACGAAAGGGAAGTACTTTTTAGCTATTTTGCTCATTCTAGAAACGTTGGTGATATTTATTTCAGCATCCGGAGACATTTGTTCTGTGGCCATAGCTTTTGATCCTGTGCATTTGACTTCTGGACAGTACACCTTGCAGCTTTCTTACCAGGCAAGATACCTTGCCAAATTGTTTACAGTACTTTGCATGCTATTTATATTTCTTTTTATTTATTTCATTTCTGTATAGTTCTTGCATGTGTAGTTTTTCTCCAGTCATTACTATATATTAGATATGTTGACACACACTTGACACTTAGTATCATAGAGGACAATCATTAGGCGTATGGGCTTTTAACCACTCTGGTAAACCGTAGTATATAGTTCGCACTACGGGCGTGTGTCGCGCTGGTCGCTACCCCCGCGGTATGTCAATTTCTGGAGTCTCGCTGGTCGCTACCCCCGCGGTATGTCGATTTCTGATGTCCATTGACGTGTGTGTGAGTTGTGAGGTAGATCGAGTAGCCTACCCTTGCCCATACGTTGAAAAGTTGTCCTCATTTGCATTCATATAGATTGTCTTGTACAGCGTACTTATTTATTTTCAAATTATATGCATGTTTACTGTATTCAAGTTGGCTCGTATTTTCTGTATCTTGTTACGTCCCTCTGAGGACCTGGTCCTCTGCCAGGTGTATCTATTCTTGAGTATTTGCAGGAGCACAGATCGGATGGCTATATATGTTTCGTGGATGTTCTCTCTCCGAGCCCATGATTGTAGCTGGTATTCCTATAGTGTGTTTATTGTGTGTGGTGTTGTACTTATATTGTATATACTTTCCATTCGAGTTGGTAGTGGATTTGTTTCCATCCAACTATCATCTTTAGATACTTATGTTGAGATCTAGTTCTATAGATGCTGGTTATTCATTTATATTGATTTTCTGTGGATGAGATTTAGATTGTACCCTATGACTTGTGACATGTGTTTATACCACTTGTGGATTAATTTTCATATTACAGCGTACGTGTGGATTTTGGTTTCCATATATTGGAGTTGCCATATCCATGCGGCTGACATGCTTACATGTCCTAGTCCTACGTATTTTGGGACTGGGGCGTGACAGCTCTTGATCTTAATCTATTTAATACCAAGAAAAGAAAATAATTATGGAATGTCATAAGTCATTTCCCTTTATGCATGTTTATTTTTTTTTCTTCTAGAAATTAACTAATAGATGTTAATGTTCCTTTATTTAATACCTAAAATATCTTGACCCTTTATAGAGTATCTAAAATATTGGGTCCTATTGGTATCTTGGGCCAGGATCGACCTTGAGAAGAAGTAACCATTGACATAGCCTAATGAAGACGGGGGATGTCCTGTCCCTATTTTTTTTCTTATAATTTTTTTTTAAAATTTTAGATATTAACACCTTAAAAAAAGTTGTAATATGATTTTGTAAAATATATATAATTTTTCACTCTAAGTTTAGTCGAGCTTCGCGCGACTAGATGTAACTTAAATAATGGAAAATGGTAGGTTTTAAATGGGGAGAGAGAGAGAGAGAGAGAGAGAGGGGGGGGGGGGGGGGGGGGGGGGGAGGGATGAAGATGATTATATTTTTATACTTAATTAAAAAGTTAGCGAATATTTAAATGTATAAAAGGGCGATTTATAAATCTGCATCATAACTCGCATTTATTTGGTGGACTTTAGACAAATAATAAAATGTAAAAAAACTTATGTAAACATACGGTAGATTTTGGGACATGTATGCAGTAAGCTAAAAATAGAAATACACTTTTAGAATATCATTAGTAAGGACATTCCACATTCTAGATTCTAAATTTAAAATGTTGGAATTCATTTTGTAGAATAGTAAGTCTCATCTTTAGTTTCAATTTTTAGATTTTGAGTCTCATTCCACCCATAAGAGTAATAGGTTGGACCTCCCAATTTCTAGATTCTAGATTGTAGAAATTTATTTTGCAGAATAATAAGTATTAATTTGGAATCCAACTTTCTAGATTCTAAATTTTATATTATTTTTTTTGCATCAATTTTTGACCACAAAAACTTTGGAACTGGAGCTCACTTTATCATTTGTTACTATTCTCATATACAACCCCAACCCATTCTACATTTATTTTTTTTGTTAAATTTTTGGGTCATAAATTGCATTGGAGAGTCCCAACTACTAATGGTGCTCTTAGAAGGGACTAATTAACATTTGGATCCTGAATTTTATACCATAAGTATAAATTTGATATGTCAAACTGAAAAGTTTGGACTTTGAATTTTTTTTTTCCATTATATTATGAGAACATGAAGTATTAGGACAACAACTAATATATGTTAGAGAGGAGGATATAACAAAAAAATAAAAAATAAAATATAGAATCTAAATTTTCTAATTGAACATGTTACGTCTTAAACTATAATCTCGTATGAACTCTAAGGTGTAAACGCTTATTATCCCATTTTAGAAGTATACTAAAATCCATGGCATTCACGTAAATCTGTAAAAAAAAGTGGGGTCACAATTAACATGGCATTAATTACACCATCACGTTCGCCGAAGATGTCCAAAGAGTAAACGTCCACACGTTCTAAAGAACCGCCGATTAATTTTAAAAAACAACAACTCCGAATTAAACGCGGACACAAAAACCTCCTTCAGTGCTTCCGCAGCTCCCATTGTCTCCCTGTCGAAATTAGTCGGTAAGCTCCTCCGCGGAGCACCGGAACACCCTCCCTCTCTCTCTCTCTCTCTCTCTGCACCTTCCTCCATTAAAATTGCATTTTTTTCCCCAGCAGTTTGATCTGATTCTCTGTTACGATCTTCTTCCTGCTTCCGTCCTCTTCGTGTCGGCGCCATTAATTTGGGTTTTTTTTTCCGTTTATTCTGAGCTTCCTGATTTTTTTTGGCGGCTTTCGTGATGCTCTCGGAGCTGAAGATTTCGGATTTTGTTTGAAATGGTGTCGGTTTTGAAGCTCGAGCGAGGAATTAGGGTTTAGAGGAGCTGCATTTGTTTGACGAGTTAGGGTTCGGATGCCAGTAATTTTGGACGGAATTGTGAAGTTGTTTGAAGTTATTTTTTGCTAGGTTTTGGTGGTGGAAGTTTTCGGAAATAGTAAAATATTGAAGTTTTGAGGTGGCATTTGTTGTTTATTTTTGGACAACTTCAAGCTCTGTGGTTGGAATTTTGATTGATTGATCAACTAGTTTGGTTAGGGTTTGGAGTCATGGAACTTTGATTGATCCACTAGTTTGATAACGAAGAGTTCAGAAAAAGTAAGCTTTTGAAGTTTGAGGTGACATTTGTTGTTTGGAACGTGATTGATCCACTAGTTTGGTTTAATTTGAGTAGTTTAGATTACATTGTACTTTCTTTGGGCAATTTAAGGGAGATTGTCTTTTTTGTGTGTGATTGATTTGGGAATTGGCACAAAAGAGTTGCACTTTCTTTTTGTGTGATTGAACAAGTGGATGGTGTAGCAGTGATGACAAGTATTAGACCTCCAGCCTCGAAGCAGACAGCAACATTATTAGTGAGTTGCCCAATGGCAAAACTTTCTGTTTCTAACAGTGGCTTTTGGATCTATGTTGCACTGGCACAAATACGATAGGCCACGAAATGGACACTGTGATACGGACATGAAACTGTTTTTGTCGTGTCCTAGTGTGCTTAACATCTATCTTGTTTGGTTGTAGGTTGCTGTGAAATGCAGGCCACTAACTGAGGGAGAACGGCGGAGGAGTCGTCATATCATTCAAGTGACTGATGATAGGGTTTGATAATTCACTCTTTCCTAATTTAGTAGTAGGCTGGATGTCGGCGTCAAATATGATAGTTATACTGTATATATTTTTGACAGGATTTAGTTGTTTTGGACCCTGACTTGTCGAAGGACTACCTCGACCACATCCAAAATAGAAGCAAGGAGAGAAGATATAGTTTCGATCATGTATTTGGTCACGAGTCCACAAATGGGGTATGCATAATTACTCTATTAGTTTGCGTTTTGTACTTGAATTTGTTGCATTATGGTTTTAGATTTGTAGTATCAACCAAACCTTGTGGCCTGTTATGACTAGTATTAACAGTGTGTGCTCTCCGCTGTGATGTTCTCCTGACTTTTGTATATGCATGAAGATTTAACCTTTTAAGGACTTTGTTATCCAGTATGATGCCTTGTAGAAAATCTTGTATTATCGCTAGGAGGAGAACTGCAAGTTGGCCACGAAAATAGAATAACTTTAGTATTAAGCATTTTCTCGGAGAAGAATTTAATATTTAACTTAGTGATAATAGTCCTCCTTTGATGCCACTAGAAGATTCTCGTAGCTTTCTTTGGTACTGTCACGTCCCAGTTCCAAAATATCGAGGGACTAGACACGTGGCAATGGCCAGCAGCACACACCGTTGGACAAACCCAGTTTAATGGATCCATCAGGGTATACTTAAGCTGTAACACAAAATAAAGTCTACTAAACATGCCACAAAACTAATCTCATCCATGGAAGATAAATATGATCAACAGCATAAAGAAATGAAAATCAACAACAAGTCTCAATAAAGTAAACCGGGGAACAACCCGATATAAGTCTGATACAATGGTTCAACAGACCAGAACATAAGTGTCTAAATAAAGCAGATACTGAGTATGAATCACAGATACTCAGGAAAAGTCTTCAGCCATCACCTCGTCCTCAGGAATCGGTACAGCTCCTGTGTCAGCTCCTGCTCCTGCTTCTGCTACTGTCCCGTAAACCTCGGGATAGAAATCCTCCGCTAAACCTGGGGACATCATCCGGAATCCAGGTCCTCAGGGGACATAGCAAGGTACAAAATAATACAAGCCAAAATAAATGCAGTGCAATAGTAAATGAAATAAATAGGGTAACTATGTAACCATCTATGTGTAATGCAAGTGAGAGCATCACTAGTACTCAGGCTGAGACTACTACAAGCTCTGTGTCGGGGAGCCGGTAGCAGTAGTATCACGTAATGTGCCTAGCTCTGATGTAGAGTCTACGGCCTCAAAATAATAAATACATATATAAAACAGCCTGTAGCCTGTATGTCTCTCCCCACCCAATGTAATCACACGTCTCATATCCACAACGTCTCATGTCCATGTCACGCGGGATCATAACTAATGCAACAAGTCATATAATAGCTATGAATATAATGTCTATGTCACAAATCCTGCAACCTACACAGAATCACCTTGAATATTTCAGAAAGATTCTGTCTCATGAATAGTGTCAGGTGTCCTGGGTATGACGTACTTGATATTGCAAGCACGAGAATGTAAAGGGTCTCGATATCCATCTCTAGCTGACGTTACACAACTCCGCGTACGGTGTTGGCACCCGAATATTAATCGAACGCTAAGTAAAGTCACACGGTCCTAGGTTAAGCATGTACAATATATAAATAAGTTAAGGAAATAATATGTAATAAGAACTGCAAGGTTGGCAAGATACACTTGCCTCGGATTTGAATACCAACAACTGTCCCTGTATCAATGGATTATGCAGGTACTCCTCCAAAAGCTGTAATAAACATCACCATCAGGTTCAGAAAATATCAAATAGCTAGAATTGTCTGTCCTTGAGTCAAATTTGGACACAAGGACAAAAATGACAGTTTCTGGTCAAAGCGGGGTCCACATGTGGGCCGCTTCTCACTGAAAAATGTGTCAGAGACAATGTTCTCCAAAATTGTCAAACTTAGTATCAACAAGTCCAGAACGATGATACGAACCCAACGGAATTTCCAGAATTGGATTCCGATGAGCCGATCACAAAATCGCCCGTCAAGTGGAGCCGCGGGACCCACGATACGCGATTTTGTCAACGTTCTCAGAATCGAACCAAACTTGGGTCACAGGACCAGCGTATTGCTACGAGTCCGATGACGCAAGTTTCGTTTCGATTCGACGTGTGTACACGAAGTTACAACGAGTTCTGGAACAGGGCTGATACGGGACGTTGTCGACAGATACGCGTTGATTCCGGTGTGCACGCACATCCAAATCAACTTCTGCGAAATCCCACACGTCCGTATCAAAGGCGCGCACCTTTCGGTGAAGTCCGCACACGACCAAGTCGTCCCGTTTAGCGGGGCGCACTCAGTTCCTGGAAAAAATAGGACGAATATTTTTCTGATTTTGGATCGCAGTTCGCGATCGCCACAGGACGCGACACACCGAGCGGGTTGCACGGACATCGAGAGGGTCACTCGGGATTCGCGTCACAACAGACGGAACGGAAAACGGGGCAACGAGGAGAGAGAAATGGCTACCTGAACAGGGCTCCTCAGAATACTGAAACGCGCTTCGCGACACGACGGCTAGGGTTAGGGTTTGCTCGTCGGAGACTTCGCCGGAGCTGGAGGAGACGCTGTGCAGCTGCTGTCGACGAGGTGGGTTAGGCGGAGGCGACGCTGAGGGTTCGTCTAGGTTTAGCCGGAGCTGGAGGGCAGCTAGGGCAAGGCGGCGCTGGAGTTCTTCGGGTCGTCGGCGGCGGGGTTCTGCTGCTGCGGGGTCGTCGGGCTCGCCGGGGCGGCCGGGTTCGAGGCTGAGGAGGATGGCGGTGGATGGGGGCTGCGCTCGGGGAGACGACGGGGTCGAGGTGCAGCGTCTGAGGCGGAGGAAGGTGGTGGAGATGGCGGAGAGGTGTATTTATAGGAGGAGAGGGAGGCGATCCGGCAGCCGGCTGCGGGAGGCGAAGGGGAAGAGGTGGTAGCGGTTGCGGGGTAGGCGGAGCGGCGCCGGGGAGCGGTGGAGCTGCGGTTGCGGGAAGGTCGAGCGGCTGGGAGGTGAGGCGCCACGGCGGGTTAACGGCGGAGGGCGGCGGAGCAGAATCGCCACAGTCGGGGGTTAGGGATTTAGGGTTAGCGGGTCCGGGTCGGGTCGGACGGTGGATGGGATCCGACCCGATCCGATAGGCTAAGGGTGCGGGTTTGGGTTTCGGGTTTCGGGTCGGGTTTAAATCCGACCCGACCCGCTAGGGTTAGGGTTGGTTTAGGCTCTGGTTCAACATGGTTTGGTTTGGTTCACCAATAAACCGATTTTATTTGGGTTTAATTTAGGGTTTAATAAAACTTAGTTTTTAGGTCTTTAAAAATGTTTCCGGGATCCAATAAATTCCAGAAAAATTACCCTATGTCTAATATTTTATTTTACACCTAAAAATATTATTTTCATAATATTTTAATATTATTTAAAAACATTTAAAATTATTTAATTTCAAAATACCTTGATTTTTAATTAGTTAAAAATTACAGAAAATCCAGAAAAATTCCGAAAATTCATTTTTAAAATCCTGAAAAATCAGGGAGTTTACAGGTACTCACTAGAGCAGCAATCGATAATTATTTGGTTTTAAATGAGCATTTGAACTCAAAACATTACCCGTTTGACCATGAAGTCTTACACAATATATAGTATAGTACAAGTTGTGTTTATCATCTCTAGCAGGAATGGGTTGTATATCTCCGTGTCACCATTGTTGGTGGTGGCATGTGATTCCTATTGAAACCATGCAGATTCGGTCCTCTGACATGGAACACCGGTTTTCTGGTGGCCGAAAAGTTCAAAAGTGTCTGGAACGTCAGATTCTTAACATAAGATACGGAGTGATGGCTACTCAATGAATAGAATTGCAGTTAAATAATGAATATTTTACTTTGTACTCTATTTATACCATTTATATATGTATACTTGTCATTACCTTAATTCGTAATCCTTTTTTAGCCTATTATACTTAGTTTTGAGACCACCTTGAGTTCTGGAACTTAAATATTATGCGACTCAATCTATGGTGACACTGTAGGTAGACATTTCTTTTAGTTACTGCTGGATCTTGGCGAAACTGCTCAGATGAGGATGGTTTAGTGTATGCAAAGAACCTTTTATCTATAGCTGTACCTTTTCCAAGAATATATCTTTAGTATCTTATTTCATTTTCAGATATATGCTTGAAGTACCACAAACATTTAGACTTCTGTTGAAATAATTCTAAAATTCTGATATCGTTGGTTTCAGGATGTTTATAAGAATATTTCTTCAACAATTGCTGGAGTTGTTCAAGGTCTTAATGCGACTGTATTTGCATATGGTTCGACTGGAAGGTATTGTCTTTGTGGGCATTGTTTCTCTTAATTGATAGGTGTCTTGGAATGGTTTAGTGTATGTAAGGGATGAAAAGCTTAAGTTTGCACTAGATTTTATGAAAGAACTACTAAATGGTACATCCTATTGTAGAAATACCTTATTATCAAACATAGGTGAATACAGCCCATGTAATTTTTACTCTGTAATTAAAGTTATCTACCTAATATTATCAGGAGACAAACTCTTAAAACTTTGAAGAAGCTATCATTAACGGAAATATTTATACTTTACAAAATTGTGTTCCTTAGAATTTCCTAAGCTCCATCATTCATTTCCAGATGATATTATAGCTGACATATACTTGTGAATCTTGTCCATGGCCCATGAGTCATCTTTACTGATATTATCGGAAGTAAATAAAGCCACCTTTGAAGGATGCCCAAAGATACACAGGACTGCCTCAAATACTAGAGTTGAAAAGGACAGAGAGTAATAGATGTGATCTTATAGAAAGTTTTGGCATTTTTGAGTACGAAATACGTTTAGATGGTAGGTTTACTTGGACACCATGCGTGCTTTAAAAATTTTCATTGGGTCAAGGTTTAATACTTAAATTGTGATTGCAAGTTCACTAGTCCTACTCAGATTCCTTGCTGACTTTTCAATCTCGAATTTCCTGTCAATTTTAATTTCGAATATCAAATTAGCGTTTCAAAATTCTATTGCTTGTTCTCTTTGTATGGTAGCTCTTCTATCCTCTTTAAGTGTCTTACACCTTTGAGGTATTCCAGTTTTGGGAACCATTACATTAGGCTTCGGTATGCATGATTCTTATTTGATGTGTTTGTTTTTTGTGGCTTGTGAGTTGATTGTCTGCTGATTTCCTTTTTCTTGCTTGATTCTTACATGTTTTATACGTTTGACAGCGGCAAAACTTACACAATGGTTGGAACACGTGATGATCCAGGACTCATGGTTCTTAGCTTAAATACCATATTTGATCTTATCAAAAAGGATGAGAGCTCAGATGTCTTTGAAGTCTCATGTTCCTACCTCGAAGTTTACAATGAAGTATGGTGTGAATTTTGATGGTTGTAATATTGTGGTCCTTGTAAATTTGACATTTCATATTAGACGGGGTAATATGTCCTATTTCCTCTGAATTCTAGGTTATCTATGATTTGCTTGAAAAGTCATCAGGACATTTGGAACTGAGAGAAGACCCTGTGAATGGAATAGTTGTTGCCGGCTTAAGAAGTATCAAGGTTTTTCTCAACACTATCTAGTTTTCTTTTCTTTTCCGAAATGTTACTTTTAATTTTGACGTCAGCATCATGTTGGTTCTTCAAAGTGCTTAAAATTTGATACTTTTATATAGTTGATAAGGATTTTGACTTGCTCTACATTTAAAGTGGATAAACGATGATCCACTGATTGGCTGTCATGATCTTGACTTGCTTAAATTTATCCACTGATTTGCTGTCTTGATCTTAAATGGTAATCTACCTGTGGAGTAGTTCTTAGCTTGACTTGTTTTTCTCTCTTTATTTTGTATGTATCCCTAGAGAATGTTGTGATCTGTGACATTTTCATATTCTTTTTATCATTTCAATTTCCTCAGGTCCACTCAGCAGATAAGATTCTTGAGCTGTTATATCTGGGAAACAGTAGGCGTAAAACTGAAAGCACAGAGGCAAATTCAACTTCCTCACGGTAAGCTCTCTATTGATGTCCCTGTTTATGGTGTTTCCATCCCATCTTTAGCTGAGGCTGTTGAAAAGCTTGCTAATGTCAAACTTGATTGTTAAAGTAAAACCATGAAGCTTATCATGTTACTTTTTGAGGTGCTAGTTGATTTTGCTCCACTCAAAAACTACCTTTACTTGTGTCATATATGTTTGTTCTGATTGATTTTCATGATGTGTATGATAATGTGCCATTATATTTGTGGAGAAGCTTTCTAATTTTTCTTGCATATAGTTCTCATTGAAGCAGTAATTTAACTAAGTTTGCACATTTACTATTGACTATAGTTCTCATGCTGTACTGGAGATTACTGTCAAACGAAAACAGAAAAATAAATTCCGGAGCCAAATTCTCCGTGGAAAGCTTGCACTTGTTGATCTTGCTGGCAGGTGATTATAACCACTTGGGACACTTTCTTCACTATTTGCTTTTCATTTTTATATTTACCCAGATGCATAATATCTTGTCATCTTTTGTGCAGTGAGAGGGCATCTGAAACAAATAATGGGGGACAAAAGCTTAGAGACGGGGCAAATATTAATCGCTCACTTCTTGCTTTAGCTAATTGCATTAATGCCCTGGGAAAACATCAGAAGAAGGGTCTTGCATATGTTCCTTACCGCAATAGGTAACTAGTGCTTACTGAATAGTGCAGGTTTTACTCTGCAGGCGACTAATGCTATTTTTTTCTGCAGCAAACTAACTCGAATTCTGAAGGATGGGCTCAGTGGCAATTCTCAAACAGTCATGGTTGCCACCATATCCCCTGCTGATGATCAGTATCACCATACAGTCAATACACTAAAGTATGCTGATCGAGCTAAAGAAATCAAAACACACATCCATGTAAGGGTTGTTTTCCTATAGTTAGAACAAGGATCAGGATGAGTTAGTTTGGCATTTGTAGTTTCTTTTGCACGCTATTCTGACTGCGGTGGCGAGTTGACATATTTAAACATTGGATATGTATTTATTTAAAGCACACTGTCATCTTTACAATGTTTATTATCGATCAGATAGGGAGTTACACCTTTTACCAGCATATACAATTAACAACCCTTGCTGATTTTTGTGTGCTAGTTTAGGTTACAATGATCTGGATGTATATACAATGTGGAATGGATACTCGTAGAATTTTTGAAAGCTTACTATATGTATGTTGGTTGAACAGACTGTTTTAGAGATGCATGCATGCATGCATTATGTGGGCCAAGTGTGCTCTAATTCAAATCTAGCAGAACGACTGTAATAGAATCTTACTTTCTAATATCCAGAAAATGTGTAGTTCAAATTGGCCTTTGCCAAATGCATTTTAGCCAAATTATGGGAATGTTTTGCGGCAATTTGTTTATGCATGTGCAGCAATATCATGCCGGATGCGTCTCAAACATGGGTATGGTCCTTTAGAGGAACGTCCGTGCAACCTAGTTGTTAAATCTCCATTGCATTAATTACAGGACTAATATTCTAGCTTTTAAAAATGCTTTCGTACAACCTACCTGTAAGTCATGGGTTTGTAGTTTTTATTTGATAAATGATTAACGGCTTTCTTTGAGTAGGCCGTGTAATTTTGTCCATATCTTTGTTCTGCTTGATTAGCACTTCGGATGTGTGTCAAACATGGGTATGGTCCTCGGTCCTCTAGAGGAACGTTAGTGCAACCTAATTGTTAATCCTTCATTGCATTAATTACGGGACTAATATTCTAGCTTTTTAAAATGCTTTCGTACAATCTACCTGTCTCTTAAGTCATGTGGTTTGTAGTTTTTATTTGATAAATGAGTAACGTCTTCTTTGAGTAGGCCAAGTAATTTTGTCTAAATCTTTATTCTGCTGATTCACATTTCGATGATACAACAGCAATTACGGGTCAGACTTGTTAAGTCTCAAAAATGTCTTCAAGGAGCGGTTTGCCACTGACGTCTATACTCATGAAATCAGTGCAAATTCTTTTATAAAGTATCTAAGTTCCTTATATCAGAAGAGCAAACCTGAATATAAATTAGTAATGTTAACATAAAAAATGAGTAGTAAGTCACATAACTTATGCTCTTAGATAAATTCTTAGCAGTTGCCATACAAAAGTTGCTCCTTATGCTACTATACCTTCTCTATAATGTTAAAACATATTATATTACCAGATTCTCACAGCCTATATCATTCACCATCTTATTGGAGTAGTGGCCTTGTTTATCGACACTGATTGCATTACACACTTTTTCAAGGCTAGAAAATTGTTGGAAGTATTGAATAACTTAAGATAAATTACTTTGATGAGCTTAAGATAAATTACTTTGATGAGCTCTACATTTTTATTTCGTGGAAATTATATTTGTAGTTAATACATGCACTACTAGAGACTGCTTCAACATAATATTTTTTGTTTCTTGGCATGGATAACCTTTTGGGGTTCAATCTTCATTCCCCAATGAGCTGTCAAAATATATAAATAAATCGATTTTTATGTTGCTTGTAATATTTGGTCCATTTTAGCACATGATCTATCCAATATATCATCATACTAGTTGATTTGTTCTTGAATTAAAATTGTTTTAAAACTACCATATACAATAATGAGAACTCGTGCTCCTTTAAAAGGAAGGTTAGAATGCAACTCAATAGAACTTAAAGAAACAGCCACTAGTCAAATTTATGCACAGAACAAGGCTCATTCACTCTGTACCTAAGTTCTCAATGTAAAGAGGAGTTAGCGATCTTAACATTGCAATATTGCATCACACATTGTTATTTTGGTTTAATCTGCTGAGAAGTTTTAGTTGCAATATGAAGTCTTAATCTGCTGACGAGTTTTCTTTTTGTAATAGGAAACATTTTGATTTGATAAGTAATTGGTCTGTAACTATTAGGTCACTGTACTTTGGTGACAAACTTGTTAATCCTGTGAGAACTTTGTTGTTTTCGTAAAGTTAATATATGATTGGGTGCTATTCAAGTTCTTCCGATTCATTACTTGGACATGATCTAAAAAAGAAGAAGAAAAAGTTGCATCAAACTATGTTGGTTTGTAATATCAATTTCCACAACAGTACAGTTTCCTTTGATTAATATTCCCTTAATCTTGTTAAGTGACAAATCTGACTACTAACTGAGTGACCCATTCTTATGCTTTGTCTGACAGAAAAACGTTGGTACAGTTGATACTCATGTTGACGATTACCAGAGCATGATCAATAATCTCCAGGTAAACCCATGAATATATTTTGGATATGAATGTATGCTCGCCCTTAGTGCAGTTTTGGTAATCTCATATTAAGGTCTGCATAACTGTTGTTCAGGTTGAGGTTTGTCGTCTCAGAAAGGAACTAGCACAAAAGGAGTCTCAGCTCTGTGTAAAACCTACTGAGAAAGCTGCAGGTGATGAACTATCATGGTTGAATATTTTAAGCCGTGAAACCAGTGAAAATGTTCAGGAGCGCATAAATCTACAAAAGGCTTTGTTTGAGCTCGAGGAAACTAATCTTCGGAACCGTATCGAGCTCCAACATCTAGATGATGCTATTGCCAACGAACAGGTTTGATGACTTCCACATGATCTTTAATCAATTTATATTAAGTAGTTTCACGAATTATAATAGGGCCATACTGGCCGTTGAGCAGCCTTAAACCCACAACAGCCAGGTATAAGAGAGAACCAGAATGGTTGACTGGTTTCAGATGCTTTGGCTGGTTGCAAATATTAGAAAGGACATTTGCACTGTATGACCCACAAAACACTAAAAGGGAGTCAGATGTTCATAACTTTGAAATTTCAAATTGTTCTGCTCTTGATGGTTGATCGGTTTGGCTAGAAACTTGATTTATGAATTAAGTTGTACGAGCCACTATATGAAAGGTTTACTTCGTAAGGATAAAGAGCCTATTGACTTGGGAAATATATCCTATGAGGTTGAAAGTAGGCTTCCCAATAAACCTATATGAGATGCAAAACATTGTAATTCTAACCTTGTTCTACCATTTGACAGTGGAGAGAAGGTAACCCCAGAGTAGGGGTAGTAGCATCAGTAGATTCTTTTTCTTCATCTGCATTTAGTTGGGTATTTGATTTGTGGAGTTCATGGGAGAGTCTCTCAACCGTCGTGTATTAGGATCAAGAACACACTATATTGAATATATCTTATCAACAATTAAGTCATTAATGATATGATACTGGTTACTAGCAAGTTGGTTAAAACTACATCCTAATGCCTGTATGCTTCTGCTTGAGGACATGCCTTGTGTTTTTGGCCAATTAAACGTAATAATTTTTTGGTGTGTTTCGTCTTGAGTTATCAATTCCACAGTCATCTCTGAATAAGTGTACTCTCAGGTGTTGCTTGAATCTTCTGCTGTTCTAAGGCTATGAGCATATTCTTTATTGCTAGAGTTAAGTGGTAATAGTGGTGTACACACTGCAAGACAGACACGGCTCTTTCATATATATTGTGGGACTTTCTAAAGCAATATTCCTGAAAGGGGATTTGGCATGAAACTTCACTGCTGTTTTGCCATATAATAAAGTTCATGCAGTTACCATATAATATGAGACTACATGAGAGGAAGAAAACAAACTAATAATATATACATATAATATGCATGTGCCGATGTGCACATGACACACAGGGTCCTTGTGCAGGATAGGAATGTGTTGGCCTCACTGAGGACCTCCTCCACGTCGACCCTCGACCCCTGAAGCATGTCGTTATCTTCCTTCACTGCCACTTTCAACCATATCCATTATCATTGTCGACTTCGACCTCTACGAATTCCACTTTGTCCCTTGATACTGGTCGGTTTGCTGGGTTGTTTTCATTGCCGAGATTGCCAGAACAGGGTGGCAGCTGCCAGAAGAAGTCTTCCATTGTCTACCTCCTCCTCTTTGCCACGTACTCAGAAATGACAAAAAGGAAGAGGTGGTTGGGAGGAGGGAGGGACTGAGAAAGGGAGCAGGAACTGGAAATATAATGCTATATCATCGCGAGGGATGACCTGATATACAATATATATGGCATATTGTATCTAATTGTTAGGAACTGCTGTTTCTTTCTATAAAAGGCCATTACTGATTGATTTACTTCAAGAAACTGAACATAGGTGAACCACAATAGTTTAATTGCTATTGAACTAATAACCTGCTTGCCTATCTAGGTAACCGGGAAGGATGAAACATTTTTTCAAGAATTAAGATCAAGGCGACAAGTTATTCTTGATAACATTCGTGACAATGACGAGGCTGGTGCTAGTTACAAGAAGGTGGTTTCTCTTCCTATTTCATCATTTTGCTTAAAATATTTCCTAACCTGATAGAGGCATGAACGTATGTAAATTTAGGATATTGAAGCAAACGAGAAATGTCGATGCCAACTCCAAGATATGATCGAGGAAGCCATTAGCAGCAATGGCAACAAAACTTACTTGAACATTCTTAGTCAGTACAGACTTCTAGTAAGTATAAACATCATACCTTGTCTGCCAATAAATATTGACTTGGCCAGAAAACATATGATACTAATTTTGAACATGCTGCATAAATATAGGGAATGACCAATACCGAGCTTCAGTTTGAAATGGCCATGCGGGACCAAGTAATACATAATCAAAGGGAAGCTGTGAGGAATCTCTGGAACATGCTCTTGGGATTAGGACTTGAACAGAAACAAATAATGGACTTGGCTGCTAAACAAGGGATAGTTGTAGAAGACTGGACAGTTCCCAATCCTGTATACCTTCGCATGAGACAATCTCCATCTCTTGGTCATGAGAGACTCTCCTTGCCGCATCCTGTTCTAGATAGGCCTCCACATTCTCCCATGGCTTGTGTTTTCCAGCATCATCAAGATATTAGTTCTACGTCTTATTTCAATGGACATTATGATACTCCAACTGTTTGTAGACAGGAACATCACAGCTCCTACTATTTACTTTCTCCTGATCCTCACTCGGCACATCAAGAGAACGGGAAGAACAGCTCATGCGGAAAACTGGGGTCATTCTTCCACGCTCCTGAGAAACTTGCCCAAGATGGTTTCAACTTGTATTTGGCAAATAGAAGTCAACCATGCCCACACCATGAAGTGAACTTTGCAACGGTCTCTTCCAATGTGCAACAAGAAAAGGTTCTGTTCCTTTCTCCTTTCTGTTTACTTGCAATTTTTGTTGTAGTCTTCCATTTCTCTTTGTGGAGTATTTAATATTTAAGAAATTGATAAGGAGAGAATGATAAGAGTATAGCATGGTGATAAGGAAGAAATATAGATATTCTTATCATAGATTTTTCCGTTCTAGTTCTTCTAGTGACAAAAAGTCAGTTGCCATTTTGCTCACGTTCACTTTCCTTTCCCTCACTTCCCTTGGCAGCAAGCACATCTTTGATGTTTACTTTTGAGGGGAAGGAATCAACTTTTATGTGAATACTATTCCAATAGATATCATATGTTGACGAGTAAAGTGACTTGTGATAATTTTACTAGTTATGAGTAAGTTGAAGTCATTCAGGATCAAAGATTTTCTCGACAAGAAAGAAGACTTGAGAAACCTTGTGAACCCCCAAAAGTCTGGAAGAATCCTTCCTGAAGCCCATTGTTCCAAATCCTGTGCATCTCTTCTTGAGCTTCCTCTTCCTTCTCTGATGCATAAATGTCCAGAATGAACATGTTTGTTAATATTAGCCATAAATGACAACTAGGATAATATTTTCTAGATAGAAATTCAACTGTCACCAGATCAGCACATCAATAACAAGCATGTTCTATCACTCTCTTTAGTTTTCTCATCTTGTCCAAAGATCCGTCAATTCTCTCTAGAGTCTAGGCAGTCTACGCTCTGCCACATTATGCTTCCCACTCTATAATAATAGTGCTAACAAAATTACTCCACATTCATGTTGAGAATCGGACACGTCTAACAAGCGTTCCGACACCGTGTCTGAGAGTGCCCGCAGCTGAAACTTTAGGCCAATCCACCTAAGATAACCAACCCCTGTCTAACGAACACCAAGCATAGATAAAGACAAGTATATGGCGGTGACTACACAGCTGAAACTTTAGGCCAATCCACCTAAAGATAATCAACCCCTGTCTAACGAACACCAAGCACAGATAAAGACAAGTATATGGCGGTGACTACGTCACCCGGACATATCTCAACCTTTATTACTCAGGTAAAATTATAATATTGACAAAATCAATGTTGAACCCTTTGTCCTAATAGATTCAACCCCCTCACCACACTCAAGAAGAAAATAAAGAGATTACAATTGAAATCACTCACCAACCCGTAGCAATCTCCCTGAACAAAGGCGACGACTTCCTCGATCGGATATGTTTCTTCCTTCTGTCTTGGATGGCGAAGTCCTAAGAGCAAATCACAGACTTTCTCTTAGATTTTCTGTGGACGAGCACCCCGAATCTCCAACTTGTGTTATCTTTTGTGCCTCCACCCTCCTATACTTATAGGATCAGAAATCCTATTTTAGGTCATAATATGATTTCCTAAATAAAAAAAATCTTAAAATAAGAATCCTATTCCACCTAAAATAGCCCAACACCAATTATGGACATCCAAATATGGTCAAATTAAATATTTGATACAAATTTGAAATTTAATCAAATATTACATTTAATGTAGATTTTTAAATTATATTAAATCAAATCTTTGATCATGTTTGGGCTCCAAAATTCACCAAATCCAGACTGGACCCTAGCAATCTTCCCCCTCCAGTATGATGAGAGGGTGTTGACCCAATGACTTCTCAACTGGACTCTATGCCTGTCGTCCCGCGACAGTTCATGCTCTCCCATGCCACCGATCTCCGATCTCCCAAGTTGTTTTTCATCTTCCTTCGTCTCCAGCTCCTCGACCGTCACGTAGCACCTTCTGTACCACTGAGATCTTGCCGACATCAATGACACGGTTGAGACCAAAGTCCCTGACTATCAGCTTCACCGTGAGTCTTGGCTGCCTGTCCCCGACTTTTGCCTTCCACCGAAACGTGTTAACGTTCCGACAAGCTTCTTCACCCTGGCTGGCCCAACCAAGCGGACGGTGCGATTCTCTCGAGATTCGAACTCCTGAATCTGCTCACATTCGTGTCCGAACTTGAAGCTCCCCCATACACATACGTCCTCGAGCAGAACATCACGTACTGTGCATGTCGTCAATGACCGGCAGCTCCCCGGAACTGTGTGAATGGTGACGCTCCCGTTTCAGATTGAGTTTGCTGCAAACCTTGATCTCCTCCCTGGCCTCGAATTGCTGAAACCAATGTCGCTCCGTGAAGCTTTGGCACACCATCCGTCGCCAAAATCGGATCCGTGAAGCAACCACCACCTGGAGACCGACCAGCTGTCATGGGATCGACATACTAAACCTCAATCTTTGGCTCATCATCATTCATCGCTTTGTCTCGACGAACCGAACCTGCCGTAATCCTCAAAGTATCTTTGGCTCATCACCTTAGTAGTAGGTGATTATATGGGAACCTATTTTCAAATTACCCTAACCGATGGATTTTCAGATTTTAGAAATAGTATTCTTATTATTATTGATTATATTTTATCTAGGATATTTAGAATGATTGAATGATAATTATTACATATTTATTGCTATGTATTTGAATATAGGCTTATGTTGTACTTCATTACATATAGTTTTTCTAGGAAATGAAGTGAGATGAGCTTCTAGGCTAGTTACGAATGACTTTCTAGATTAGACGTGTTGCTGCTAAGAGCAACTATAAGAAGTTATGTTGCAGAATTTTATTGTGGATACTATAGGTTGATGATATTATACCTAGAAAATAATCATGAGGTAGTGATTATCTTAGCTTTAGAACAATGGATTTAGCTACTATGTAGGTGGCCTTGAGAATTTGTGCTTGTTGGATTTTAGTGTCTAACCCATGCACCCCTTCGGGAGTGAATGTATGACATTATTTTCTTTATAGAGAGTGGAAGAATCAAACTGAGATTTTGTTGTGGCACCCTTGAGTAACCTAGGCGTATAGGTGGTGATTTTGTAGATGATGAAAAGCATGATAACATTAATGAGATAATATATGATGGTGAGAAAAATATTTAGAGGACCAAATATCTTAGTTGATTAGACTGTACGTATGTGGCAGTTTGAGGTCAAGAGAGTGGAGTAGGACTAAGTACCAAGTTGTGTTTATATATATATATAGAGATACGTTGAGTCCGTTGTTGGGGAGATGGATTTTGAATTTCGAGGACGAAATTTTCTAAGGTGGAAATATTGTAAACCCACTGACCCAAAATCTAGGTTTAGGAATTTATTTAGAATTATTTTAGAATAAATCTTGGAGTTATAATTCACTACTGTGATTTTGATTCAATTGTTGCACTTTACCGTTGTTTAAATATTTAGAGCACTACACTTGCTTTTGTCTCCCAACAAAATTCACACCCTTGACCTAAACAAGCCAATCTTAAATCCTGAGTTATATGTCGCTCATAATTACACTCTCTTGTGCTTTATTTTAATCGCACAACATTCGTCACCCAATATCTAATTTTAAACCCAAACTTGCCACCTATGTCCGTTCCAATCGAAATTGGAGACACAACCTCGACCCGTTCCTTACAATCCAATATATATTAATAATCTACTCTGAGTCTACTACGTCAATGACACTTGTGTCACCTCCGATTGAGATCCTATGTACTTTCAATTTATTAAAGAACACCTATGACACAATTTCTATTTAATTTGAAGCAACCGACTCAACCTAACCCAAAACTAGACCCAACACCAATCCAAACCCACACCCTCATGGCTCATACAAAACACCACACCAATTTTCTCCACTACAACACATCAAACGTGGCTTTTTTTCCACATCCAATCCAGTTTTCTTCTTTTGTGCAATTCCTAAACTATTAGGGACGTGTAAAAGATTAGCTAGGTGTCCACCTCCTATTTATTGGAACAAATGAAGATGACCCATTCTTGAGGCTTGACCGGTCATATACACTCCCCTCTCCTCTTTTTGCATGGTACTATGCAACTATACGTACTTTCAATCCTAGCCTCTCATTCAAACCCCCAACACATCACCACCTATTTCTTCATGATAACATGTCACCCTCTTCTTGGGAACCGCCGGCCCTAATCCCTAGGAAAGCTCTCACCCTCTTCATTAAATACACATCCTCTCTCTCATCATTTATCACACCTCCTTCCTCTCCTCCTTCATAAAACTACCACCCTCACCATCACCATCACCATTCTCCTCCTTGTACATGACCCCTCAACATCACCACCACCACCGTTATCTTCACGACAGCCACCACCACCACCATCTTCACGACAGCCACCACTACCACCACTACCATCTCCACGATCACCGCCACCACCACACCACAACCACCTTCACCATCATCCACCACCACCATCATCACCGCCACCACCACTCCACGACCACCTTCACAATCAACCACCATAGCGGCCGGCCACCACCACCACTGTCCCCTCATCACAGCAGCACCTCCACCACCCTCACGACCACCACCACCACCACCACCAATGACAGCCACCACAACTACCATCATCTCCATGACCACCGCCACCACCAACGACAGTCACCATCATCACCTTCATCCTCAGCTCCCTCTCCTTGCACCTCCACGAACATCACCTCCCCGATCACCTCCCCGATCACCACCTCCATGACCACCACCACCACCAACTGCTACTTCGTGCTATTGCTACGATAGCTGCTGCTACTTTGTTACTGCTACTGCTGCTATTTTCGCTAAGTTGCTGCCTTCCCCGACCCCCTCCGGCGACCCCCGACCATCGGCGACCACCCCTCGACGACCGACGACCTACCCGCGGCATCCCCGACCGCCACCAACCATCGTTGGCCACCCACGGAGGACCCGAGTACACTCCATGACCGCGAGCACCCAAAGCCAAGTCAGAACCAAGTTCCAACCACCTGTTTTTACGAGGCGATTTCTCCCTCCACGCTCAGCCGATTCCCGAAACGCCTTCTCTGGTATGCTCTCCATGTAACCCTCTTTTAATGTCTTCAATTAGAATAATTTAATTTGATTTCTATAGTTAGTAATTTGAGTTCCAATTCATGAGAAAAACAGTTTTTAAAACATTAAAATTCTCCGATACGGAGTTGGTCTCGTCAAATCGGGCAACCACGTCGCGTACCGATTGCACCGAAAGGCGCGTACGGTATTTTTTGATGTGTGGGCTTTCGCGGAACTTGATTCAGACGTGTGTGTGCGTCGGTATCAACCCGTATCCATCGGAAGTCCCCCGTATCGGTGTTTTGCAAATTACCCAATTACTTTGTGCACGCTCGTCGTATCGTGACGAAACTGGCACTATTGGACTCGCGGCGTTCGACTTGTCCTGTGACCCAAGTTTCGTCGAATTCTGAGGCAGTGTCCGGATCGCAGTTTCTCGGGCCCCACGATCCGTTCCAACGGGCATTTTTGTGATCGGCTCTTCGGAATTCAAATATGGACATACCGTTGAGTTTGTATCGTCGGTTAGAACTTGTTTGACCTATAATATGCTGAGTTTAGAGACCTTTGTTCCTGGCACATTTTTCGGTGTAAGACAGGCCCACCTATGGATCCCGTGTTGACTAAAAACTGTGTTTTTGCCCCTGTGTCCAAATTGGACGTATGTATATGCTTTTCTGAGTATCTCACTCATTTCGGGACTGTTGGTGATATTTTTGACAGTATCCAGAGACATCTGTTCCAGTCCCCTTCTTGTGTTGCTGCTTCCTTGGCGAGTTCGTGTTCGAATCTTTGTCTGACTTCCAGGCAAGTATACCTTGTCTTGTTGTACTGTTTAAATTCAGTTATTATTTTTCATATACTTTGTGCTCTGAATATTTTATAAGTGTGCGCTTCTGAGTATGCCTCGGGTACAATCGACAAAGACGTTGATGTTAGGACTTGTGTTTGACCTAGTGTCTAGTGGACGCACCTAAAGTTGCGGAGTTATCATTATAACTCCTAGGCCTTGTCACGTATCATTTCACGTCACAGAGTGAGTTCATGATAGGACACGGGTTTACGTACTCGACTGACCATCGGTGCGAGTAGCTCGCGTGATGGTACTTAGTATAGTTGTATTGCTCTAGGTGACTTGCATTATAGTTACGAGATGTCCACGTCGTACTTGAGACTTGTACATTGGCATTGGGTGGGGAGGACAACTAGTAGGCGTATGGGACACCCACCTCTTATTATTTATGCAGATTTTGCGTTCTTCGGAGCGATACGGACATTATTTATGCAGATACCACGCTCTTCAGAGCGTTGGACGTTATGCAGATACCACGCTCTTTAGAGCGTTGGACGTTATTATTTATGCAGATACCACGTTCTTTAGAGCATTGGACGTTATTATATATGCAGATTGTCCCAAGATGGGGGCATATGTGGCATATACTAGCCAGTCACGACGATTGGTGAATTACGTCAGCATATGTCTAGCCTACACTTTCCATACGCACTAAGTTGTCCTCAAATTGCATTCACTTAGGAGGATAGTTCACCCTGATTTACTTTACTCAGTATTTACATTATGGCATGTACTTTTTGTATCTTGTTACGTCCCTCTGAGGACCTGGTTCACTTCCAGGTTATTTGAGCATGTTGTATGATGCTTGATCTAGTGGAGTGTTGGACATCGTTGTAAGTATCATTACATCTTTCAGCTATTACAGTCATGTACTATCCATTTTTGATTCTGCTTTTATAACCTAGTGTTTATAGGCCTATATTATTCCTTTGGCCTATTCGAACGGATGTATTATTGGGCTATAGACTAATGATGCGTATCGTTCCTTCTTGAGATTTAATTACCATGGATTGAGATTTAGTTTAGCGGTTGGATATTAGAAATAGATATTTAGCTTGGTCACTTAATCTTGGACAGCGTAAGTGCACTTCGTCGGGTCCATTAAATTGGAAAGCCCTACTGAGTCGTACCAGCTGGTCATTGCCACGTGTTTGGTCCCACGTGTTTTGGGACGGGCGTGACACTTCGTAAGCATTCAATCTTTGTTTCCAAACAAACTGTGACAACCATCATCTGCCAGCCTCCCTACCGAAATCAAGTTGTTGTGCAAACTCGGTACATGTCGCATATCCTTGAGAACGAGCTTCTCACAAAGCTCCGTTGTCAAGTGCACATCACCGATGCCTACAACTGCAGTCGTCCCTTTGTTGTTTATCTTCACACGTCCAAACCTGCCGCTATGGTATGACGTGAAGATCCTCCTATATAGAGTGGCGTGATATGACGTCCCCGTGTCCATGATCCAATCGCCATCATGACACATGCCACAAGGTTCCTCTGCGTCGGTTGTAATCCCCCTGATTTTCAAAGAATTTTAAAATTGGATTTCTGGAAATTTTTCGGGAATTTTTCTAATTAAATTCAGGTTCTTTAAATTATTGAAGGATTTTTAATTGATATTAAATGGTATTAAAATATTATGAAAATAATATTTTATGGTGTAAAATAGAAAACCAGACATAGGGTAATTTTCCGGGAATTTATTGGACCCCGGATGAATTTTTAAAGCCCTAAATACTAATTAAATATTAAATCAATTTAAAACCCAAATAAACCGGGTTTATTTAACTGAACCGAACCAAACCAAATTGAACCAAACCGGGTTTATTATTAAACCAAATATCTTATCGGGTCGAATCCGGGTCCAGCCCAGACCCGACCCGCACCAACCCGACCCGACCCGCCTTAGTTTCGGATCGGGCCGGATCCATTAGAACCCGACCCGACCCGCCTATCCAACCCGACCCATTAGACTTCTCCTCTTCCCCCAAACCGTTCCCCGACTGTCCGCCTCCCCACCGCCGGGAACGCCCGCCGCCGTCGGCCGTTCGCTGCCCCGCGTCGCCTCCGCTCCTGCAACCGCCAGAGACGCTCCGCTTCCTCTCCCCGCTCACCGGACGCCGCCTCTCCACCTCCCTCGACGGCTATATAAAGCCCTAAACCCGCCTCTTCGGCCAATCCTCCCCCACCGTGCCCTAGCTCCGACGCCTCCCTCCGCCGTGTCATCCCCCGCAGACACCTCGCCGCGACGCCGCCACCGCCCTGCTGCCCAGCCCACCTCGCCAGCGCCGCAGCCACCTCCCTCCTCCTCCCTTTCCTCCGCTGCCTCCGGCTCCTCAGACCCCGCAGCAGACCCAGCCGCCGTCCAGCCTTCCGTGCGACGCCGTCCGGCCGTTCGAGAGCCGCCGAGCCAGGCCGCCGCCCTCCGCTGCAGAAGCCCTAAGCTGGACACGAATCGGACACAGCAGGACACAGAAGACCCGGACGCGAGAAAACCCTAACCCTAATTTTGAACAGTGTCGGACACAGTGCACAGGACACGAGGACTCGGTTTTTCAAGACCCACTTCAGGTAACCGTAACTTTTGACTCGTAGCTCGGAATTCAGTTCCGTAAATTGTGTTGCGAAGTCTGTATGACCCTCTCGGTGCCCGGACAAACCGTTCGGGGCATCGCGTCCTGTGGTGATCGCACACCGCGATCCAAAAACAGGAAAAAACCAGACCCTGTTTCACCCCGGAATCGAGTACGCCCCGCCAAACGGGACGACTTGGTCACGTACGGTCTTCACCGATACGTCAGCGTCGTTGATACGGACGTGTGGGATTTCGCAGAAGCTGATTTGGATGTGCGTGCACACCGGAATCAGTGCGTATCCAATGACAACGCCCCGTATCCGACCATTCTGAACTTGCTGTAACTTAGTGTACACACGTCGGATCGAGACGAAACTTGCACCATCGGACTCGTAGCAATACGCTGGTCCTGTGGGTCAAGTTTGGTACGATTCTGAGAACGTTGACAAAATCGCATGTCGTGGGCCCCACAGGCTCCACCCGACGGACGATTTTGAGAACGACTCATCGGAATCCAATTCTGGAAGTTCCGTTGGGTTCGTATCATCGTTCCTGACCTGTTGACACTAAGTTGGACTGTTTTTGAGACCTTTGACCCTGGCGCGTTTTTCGGTGCAAGACGGCCCACATTTGGACCCCGCCTTGATCCGAAAATGACGTTTTTGCCCTTGTCTCCAAATTGGACTCAAGGACAGGCGATCCTAGCTGATTGAAGTGTTCTGGATCTGATGGTGATGTTTGTTTCAGCAACAGGAGCAGTCTTTGCAAATCCAGCAATTGCCAGAGCTACAATTGGAACAGGAAATCCAGGCAAGTGTACCTTGCCGTAAAATGCAGTTAATGATTCATTTTTCTCTTGCTATATTTTCTGTGACTGTTGTACTTGCTCTATCCAGTACTTATTACCCAGGACACTTGACACAAAGCATGATATAGAAATCTTCCTGATTATTCAAAGAGGTTTTGAATAGGATATAGATTTCATGACTTGAGCTTAGATTTTATCCAGACTTGTTGCATTAGCTATGATCCTGTGTGGCATGGACATGAGACGTCGTGGACATGAGATGCATGATTACATTGGGTGGGGAGAGTATTACCATATCAAGGCTGAATATATATATTATACTGTGTTATCTGGAAGTGTCCTAGTCTCTGACACAGAGCTTTGACACCTGTACTGGCCCTTCGAGAAAACACTGCTATGGTTTCTTGTCACTGATCCTGTAGTAGTCTCAGCCTGAGTATGAATAATAACTCTCACTTGCATGATCACTTAGCTGGTTAGTTACTTACCCTGTTATTTCTTTATTTCTGTACTGCATTATATTCTGGCATGTTTTATCTGTACCTTGCTATGTCCTGAGGACCTGGATCCGGATTATGTCTCCAGATTTAGTAGACGAGATCTATCCTGAGGTGTACGGAACAGGAGCACTACTCGGAGCAGTACCTGAACCTGAAGACAAGGTGATCGCTGAGGACTTCTCCTGAACAAATGCTTCGCCCTGCTCAGTCTTATGGCAAATAAACTTTATTTCCTGCTTAATTAAAACTCTTTATTCCTGTTGAAATGAACTCTTGTAACAGACTTAATATCGGATTGTTCTCCGATTTTATTTACTTTATCTGGTTGTAGTTAATATTTCTTTTGCTGATATTGCTATCTTATATCTGTGGATGAGAATAGTAAACCCTGACTGATGTAATACAGCTTAAGTATGTCCGATGGATCCATTAAATTGGGTTTGTCCATCGGTGCATGCTGCTGGCCATTATCACGCTTCCAGTCCCTCGATATTTTGGGACTGGGGCGTGACATCGGTTGCTGCGATAATGAGATCTCCCATAGCTGTGAGATCTTCCTGATCATCCTTGCCTTTGGCCTTATCAGCTTTGAGCTTCATGCAGTTCCTCTTGATATGACCTATTTTGCCACAGTGATAGCAGTCCTCCTTGCGGTCCACAGTCGCAAGATCCCGAGAACTCTTCCCTGTCCTCGCCTGTGACTTGGGTCTTCCCTTCCCGTAGGAAACCACCAGAGCGGACTTATGCGACGATTCCACTTGCTTACGCCGGATCTTCTCGTTCAAAAAGCTGCTTTTGACTACCTCCATCGTGACAACTCCACCAAGCGCGGAGTTGCTCACCGACACCACCACCGTCTTCCAACTTTCCGGCAGAGAACTCAAAAGCAAAAGGGCATGAAGCTCATCATTAATCATCATCTTCATCGCAGACAGCTGATTGATAATACCCTGAACCTCGTTCAGATGTTGTCACTGGGGCACTCTCCGTGTACTTCGAGTTGACGAGTTGGCGAATCAGTAACGCCTTGTTGCCAGCCGTCTTCCTTTCGTACAACGAATGCAGCTTCTCCCACAATGCTTTTGCCGAACTCTTCATGGACACGTGGTGAAACACCGAGTCGTCCAGCCATTGGCGGATGAATCCAACGGCCTTCCGATCCAGTCGTTTCCGTCTTCAGCAGCTTTGTCCGATGGCTTAGCGTTGTCGTCCTCCAACGGACCATGCAAGTCCTTGCACTAGAGTAGATCCTCCATCCTTGGTTTCCAAATCGCCCAATTCTCCCCTGTGAAGGTGATCATACGAGTGTTCATCTGCTCCGTAGACATAGTTGTTAGAACCAAAACCAGTAGCTCTGATATCAGATGTTGGGAATCGGACACGAGTGTTCATCTGCTCCGTAGACATAGTTGGATGGCGAAGTCCTAAGAGTAAAGTACGGACTTTCTCTTAGATTTACTGTGGACGAGCACCCGAATCTCCAACTTGTACTATCTTTTGTGCCTCCACCATCCTCCTATATTTATAGGATGAGAAATCATATTTTATGGCATAATATAATTTCCTAAATAGAAAACCTTAAAATAAGAATCATATTCCATCTAAAATAGCTCAACACCAATTATGGACGTCCAAATATGATCAAATTAAATATTTGATACAAATTTAAAATCTAATCAAATCTTACATGTAATGTAGATTTCTAAATTATATCAAATCAAATCTTTGACTATATTTGGGTTCCAAAAATCACCAAACAATTCATACTTCGGAAGGAGGTGCCCACATGTCTCTGCTTTGCCACCACTCAATTGTCAGCACAATCACCTTTATCAAATTCCATTTTTCTTATTTCTGTGAGTCACCTTGTTAGCAACTTAGCATATTGCCAATTCAGCAAACTATTCTTTCTCAAAATGACCATGATATGATTGGTCTAAAGATTCTTTGATGATGTGATCTTCAATTATTTAGGTGTGATATACGTTGTTTCAGAGTGTTGCCTTCAATCTATCTAGCCAATGTCTACGAGATCTTGTTCTCCAGGTCTTTAACGAAGGAGATAGTACTTACATCCTACATGCCTTTGGAGCACCTTCTCTAGAATAAGAGAACGAGTCTGAGATCTTGGACCCTTCAATCACTATTGGCGAATGAATAGTTTTAATAGAAATTTAGTAGAATATTTGACTTATTTATTATTGATGTGGAGCTACATATATATAGGAGAGGCTAATCTCTCTCTACTACTATACTCCATGTGGGACTAAAAAAATTCTTTAATACTCTCAACACTCCCCTCAAGATGGACGATAGATATCAATCATCTCCATCTTGTCACATAGTTTAGAAAGACTCAATGAATTAAGGCCCTTAGTAAGATAATCTGCGACTTGCTCTTTTGAGCGAACGTGATCGAGATTTAATATTCCTTTCTCTAGTTTCTCTTTGATGATGAATCGATAGATTTCGATGTGCTTTGTTCTGTCATGCTGAACTGGATTGTTAGCTATGCTTAGTGCAGCTTGACTGTCACTCAGAAGGCACAATGTTCCCTGGTCTAGTTTTAACTCTGTCAGCAGTGCTTTTACCCACAACAACTCTGACACTCCCAGAGCCGTAACTCTATATTCTGCTTCAACGGTCGATCGTGCTACCACAGACTGATTCTTGCTTCTCCATGAGACTAGGTTACCCCCCACAAAGACACAATAACCTGAGGTAGACCTTCTGTCGTCCATGCAGCTTGTCCAATCTGCATCGCAGTACCCCTCAACACCCATGTGTCCGTTGTCCTTGAACCATAGCCCTATTCCAGGAGCCCCCTTTAGATATCTCAGAATATGAAAAACTGCATCCATGTGGTCCTTCCTTGGATCATGCATGTAACGACTCACTACACTCACATCAAATGAGATAGCATGGTGAGTGTGGCCTAGATAAATCAATCTGCCTACAAGTCTCTGATATCTCTCACGATCAACCAGCTCTCCTGCCTTTGCTCCAAATTTATCTTTTTGATCGATTGGAGTGACTGCTGATCGACATTCCAGTATACCAGTTTCTGTGAGCAGATCTAGTACACACTTCCTCTGAGAGAATCCCATCTCTTCCTTTGAAAGTTTTGATTTCAGCTGGGTAATCCCCTCCTCATCATCACCTGTGATCACTATATCATCTAAATATACTGCAAGTATGGTGACGTGGCCTCTCGCATGTCGGAAGAAGACCGTGTGATCTGCATTGGTCTGGCTGTACCCAATGCCTGTGACAGCCTTCCTGAATCTTTCAAACCAGGACCGAGGAGATTTCTTGAGTCTATACAGTGATTTCTTCAGCTTGCACACCTTTCCTATTGACTGTTTCGTGCAAAATTTCGGGAGCGTCTCCATATATACTTTCTCTTGTAGATCTCCATGAAGAAATGCATTCTTCACATCCAATTGATGAAGTTGCCACCCATGGTTTGCTGCAAGAGAAATCAGGGTTCTTATAGTGCATCTTTTCTACTGGAGCAAAAGTCTCATCATAGTCGATGCCATAGGACTGAGTGAATTCCTTTGCAACCAATCTTGCCTTGTATCGCTCTACCTTTCCTCCTGGCGTCTCTTTTACTGTGAAAATTTATTTGCGTCCAACTGCTCTCTTTCCTTAGGTAATGGAACAAGTTCCCATGTCCCATTTCTTTCAAGTATCCCAAGTTCCTCCAACATTGCAGCTTTTCATCTCGGATCTTCCTTCTCTTCCTGCCAACACTTAGGCAAAGAGATGGTGTCTAACGATGCAATGAATGCTCCATAAGTAGGGGATATATTAGAGTTGGATAAAAAAATGGGCGATGTCATGTTCATAACAATAACGATTAGGGAATCTTTTCGCATTACTGCGAGAAGTTCTCCTTAAGGGAATAAGAGAAGGACAAGGAGGATAGATCATACCATCCGAATCAGAGGGATCCAGTACGGGAGGTGCATCTTCAGAAGTTGGGGTAGGGTTAGGCGAGGGACATGGCACAATAGTGGACTGCTGCTTTCTCCTTCTGTAGACTTGGAGTTCTGTAGATTTTCTTGTAGTCTGTTCCTCCTGTACTGCAGCATCACTTTCTTCTTCCTCATTGTGAGCTTCCTCATCACTTTTCTCCCCTCGCCATCTTTCTCTTGTTTCCTTGGACCAACTTCTATCATTGGGCATGAAACTGACCCGACAATCACGCTTGGGCCTATCTCCCCTCACTCCTAACACCTCCTGTGTTAGGTGTCATCAAATGCGGATCCTTCACCTGAACCTGTGGTAGTATGGTTTCATCTCTCTGAATGTAATGTCCATGCTCACAAAAAGCCTTCGTCCCACAGGACTCCAGCAAAAATATCCCTTCCGAGTCCATGAGTAGCCAACAAAGACGCACTTCATTGTCCGAGGGTCCAATTTTTCCACCGCAGGCCAATTATTTTTCACAAAGCAGACATCTAAATACCTTTAGGGGAACAATGTACTTGTTCTCACTTGTATCATCTCAAACGGTGTCTTCCATCCTAACACCTGAGAGGGCATCCTGTTGATGAGATATGCAGCCGTCAACACGGCATGCCCCCACAAATGTTTAGGAACATTTATAACAAACATTATTGACTGTGCCACTTCTAACATGTGTCTGTTCTTCCGCTCCGTCACGCCATTCTGAGCTGGTGTATAGGCACATGAAGTCTGATGTATCTTATGGGCTGGTAAGTATTCTTCAATAGCCTTGTTGGTGTATTCTGTCCCCTCAAAGTCTCCACCTTAGCACCGTATTGTGTTGTAATCCTGCGATAAAAATCTTGAAATCATGCAAATACACTCTTACTCTTTATTAGATATACCAAGATGACGCGTGTAGTAGTCAATAAAGGTGATAAACCACTTAAAACCATTAACAGTAGTTGTAGGACAAGGTCCCCACACATCAGAATGTATCATATCAAAAGCAGATAAACATCTATTTCCAGAACTCACATACGAGCTTCTTGTATGTTTCTCAAGTTCACAAGAATCACAAACCAACTTTTGCTTATTAGCCTTTTGATACATAGAGGAATAAATCTGATTCAGTAGAATGAATGAATAGTGTCCAATACGCTGATGCTGGAGTAATAATTCTGTTTCTACAGTCCTCCTATGTGCTTCATGTACCAGTGATGCCAGTTCTGGATCCAGCCCACCTCTGTCCAAGTACCAAAGCCCTTTATGCCAAGTTCCAGTCCCCATCTCCCCGTTCCCTTCTCCTAAAAAATCACCTTAGGAATGTCAAAGAAAACAACACAATTAAGTTGAAGAACAATGACACTAATTGACAATAAATTAACAGGAAAATATGGAGCATGCAAGACATCATTTAAGAGTCATGGAAGGGGTGCATTTAACTGTGCCTCTACCCACAATGGGTCTAGCAGTACCATCAGCAGTCTGAATGTTTTCAGGCGTTGCCAGGTGAGTAATCTTGGAACTCATCATGGGCACCCGTGACATGGAGGGATGCCTCAGAGTAAATTATCCAATTTAGACTTCCTGGTCTGTGGGTAGATGCAAGGGCATGCGTATGCATACTTGTGCTTGTATGAGCATAGTAGGTGATGTTATCTCCGGAGGTGGTTGTAGTCGATGTCCTAGTGGTGTTGGCTCGATTGTCACTGGTTTGGTGCCCCGTTCCCCCTTCTCGGGGAGCGCGGCTAAGAAATACTTTCAGTATAGTTCGATCGGGATAGATTGAATCAAGATCTTTTTCTCGTTATGGATTTGCTTCTTCGGAATCGATTCCCATATTCAGTGGACCGTGTCCCAAGGATGGACTTAGCGGCAGAGTCAAGAGGGACCTCTCCGCTGCAAGTTTTATTGCCTAGTTTTCGCTGTCGCCTTGTTGCTTTCGTGCTTTTGAGTTGGTTTTTGGATTTGCGTTTTCTTGAACAGTTTCGATGATTACATTGCTTTCGTTCGTTGAAACTGCATTTCATTCCGAGCTTGGAAAGAGTAGAGATATTGATCATCTGTTCGTGGCAATGAAGGTGATCGTGCAATAGACGTCGTACGAGCGGAGTCTTGAAGCACCTCTTTCCTCTCCTCTCTCCAACCAACTGGTGAGTGGCTATAATTCGATTTAGTTGACCCTTCTTCCAAGTCGTTCACATCTAAAATCTTGCCTTCTTGATTGTTCCGATCAAACGATACCAAAATAACTAAAAGATGTCAAGATAAAATGGAATAGACTTGGATTACTTGTGCTTGTCAACCAACTTGGAAACAGTTACCTTGTTGCATGATAGTTCGCTTAGAATGTTCTTTCATAGTTTTTCAATTCAAGTTAGAATATATACTTCTTCTATAATTGTGCTATGTATAGAACACACCTTGCTATGCAATAAACTGATCAGGGAGACTATGCAAAATAGATCATGCCATGTTATTTGTCTCGTGCTCGTATTGCCTTATTGCATCAATTGATAACTTAGTATAGATGCCATTTGATCATGGACAACTTGTGCACTAGGTCTTAGTTCCTGCGGACGGTCGCTGGGGCACTGGCACCGATCCGATCCGGATGGAGCTTCACGATAGTCTTATATGCTGGACGGGATGGTTTGTAGCCTCTCATGAATCTTCGTTGCATACCATTCTCGTACAAGACTATAACTCGTCCATTATGGCATAATGCCAGTGATCCCCTCGTATATTTAAACTGTGCAAGCTAACCATGTCTTCGTGGCTGGGAAGGTCATGGTAAGTATTGTACAGGTGGTTCAGACGGGCAGGTAAAAGTCCCCGAACGGTGACATGTTTATTTCAGTAAACTTCTATATCTAATGCTTGCTTGTAAAATTGAACTAAGACAAGATAGAAAGACCACATAATAACTTGTATGCTTCATATAAATAACGTGTTGATTGGTATAGTTTTGTTAGTTCGCCTTCACCAGTGCATTTCGATGTACTGACCCTCGTTGCAACATGTTTTCCGCGCCAAGGAGATCCTGAAAGCTGCTAGAGTGACTTCCCAATCCAGTCCACCTATCAGCACCCCCTGATCGTGCCTTCGAAGAAACGTTTTGAAGTTCCAGGAGCTCGTGCACATAACTTATGCAGCTCCGTTGAAAGGCGATAGCTTCGCCCGAAGGTGTCTATAGCTTTTGAAGTTTAGTAAAAGGATATAATGTACCAGACAATTATCTCATTTTGAGTCCACTTTTGTAAGCCCGTGCGGCAATTATCCGACTCGTTCAAGAGTTTGTAAAGATGTTCATTATCAATAAAGAGAATTTTTCCATGTTTAACATTGTGTTTCAATTATCTGCGTACTCTGAATATGTGCTCGTTATATGAAATATCATGGCCTTGTGCGTTGCGCAACCTAGGCACCACGGCATCACGTCCGGGGGACGACTATCGATTCTACGTAATCGGGACGTGACATATTGGTATCAGAGCATAGCTTCAAGTTCCTTTGACCCTCGTGTCGGAAAAGTTCCTTTAACGATCTATTCTTTATACGAACTCTTGAACTCGTTTGGCCAAAATGAGATACGTTCCATACAGTGAGTCCATAATACATTATGAGCCTGATGCAGTTACCTTCTTTTAAAGGAATGACTCAAGCGCAAGGATCAGCGCTAGCACCAGGAGAGGTACAAGTCCAGGAAAGTTGTTCCGGCACCTCGGGAAGTTCCAAAAGCCTGCGAGCCATGCTCCCGGTCGACCCGATTGAGAGAATGATGTGGATGCTTGAAGCAAGCCGACAGAGGGATGAGGCTCGTCACGAGCGAGCTGAGAAGCGGGCGGAAGAGCGACAGACAAATTCGAAGGCAATCTAGAAGCCCGATTTCAGTCCAACAGAAGCAGGTAGATGCCCTGTAAGAGATCGTTCAGATCTTGAGCCCGAACCATTCCGCAATGACAGCAGCGGCACCGGTGGAGCGACCCACGCCTGAAGTCGAAAAGCCTCAAACTCCAAAGAAGAAGGATGCGACTACCTTCGACTTTGCCGACTTTAAGAATGTCTGCAATACGCCTTTCAAAGGGACTGAAGATCCGGTCGTGGCTCTAAATTGGCTGGCAGAGCTTGAGGATCACTTCAAATTGCTAGAGGTACCTGAGGAGAAGCGTGTGGCGCGTGCCCAATTGCAGCTCCGTTTGAACGCGCACGATTGATAGGACGTGCATTGAAGATCTCTCTCAGTGGCGATGAAGAGGAGACGATCGCGTGGGTTACCTTCCGTTGCGCATTTGAAGAGGAGTTCATACCCCATTCCGTTCGTCGGCAAAAGGAGAACGAGTTCGTGCAGCTTCGCCAAGGCAATTTGACAGTGAAACAGTACTCCGCCGAATTCAATCGGCTCGCTAAATTTGCAAGCTCATCATATCTACCTGATGCGGCGAGTCGTGCAAGACGATTCGAAGGCGACCTGCGACCTGTCATCCATGCGCACGTAGTCGTTCCCCAATACCTAACTATGCAGAAAGTTCTCAATCATGCCATTTTCCTTGAATCACAGTATCCTTCAGTTGCTACCTGCGCTGTGCATACTTCCAATCACAAAGCGCCCTAGCAACACGTGAGGAATCACCGCTCCAAAGCGTCCAAATAACGGCGGTCAGCAGAGAGGAAATCCAGGGCAACCATGTTCCTTCTGTAAGAAGCCAGGACACACGATCGACAACAGTCATAAGAAGCACAAGTTTTGCCTCATTTGTGGTGATCCAAACCATGGAATTCGTAACTGCCCGTGCTACTCTGAACGACGCCCTCAACACCCAAATTCTGCCACAGCACCTCAAGCTAATTGAGCTGTGCCGCAGCAAGAGCGTCGTCAAGCTCAAGGTCGGGTGTACAGTTTGACACGGGAAGAGGCCCTAGCATTGGACACCGTTGTGTCAGGTACATTGCTTTTCAATAACATACCTGCTCGCATGCTATTTGATTCTGGTGCTACACATAGCTTTATATCCACGAATTTTGCCGTAGAAAACAAGATAGAAATGACACAATTATATCTAGTCCTTAGTGTTAGCAGCCCATCGGGCACGAAGATACCTGTTCGTTCAGTATGTCAGGGCGGTCACGTCTGTATTAGGGAAAGAAAACTCGCGTTCGATGTATTAGTCCTAGATGTTCGGGATTACGACATCATCTTGGGGATGGATTGGCTCGGCGCTTGCCCGGCAACTATCGAATGTGCAGAGAAACGGGTCTTCCGTCTACCTGGAGAGGCCGAATTCTGCTACACGAGTGGTTCAGCAACAGATGCGTCAAAGACCTGCATGGTGATTTCTGCGATGTCAGCTCGGCGGATGCTTCACTCTGGTTGCGAGGGATATTTAGCGTCTATTCGGGACACGCAGCGGGATTGAGCAAACGCTGAGTCTTCTTCCGTTGTGGCGAAATTTTCTGATGTGTTTCCGAGCGAACTACCTGGCATGCCACCCGACCGAGAAATCGTATTCACCATAGATACCTTCCCAAATATTCAACCGATTTTCAAAGCTCCGTACCGAATGGCCCCTGCTGAACTAAAGGAGTTAAAGTGCCAACTACAAGAACTGCTTGACCGTAGATATATTCGTCCGAGCGTCTCCTTGGAGCGTGCCTGTACTGTTTGTAAAGAAGAAAGACCGGACGTTGTGACTCTGCATAGACTATCGGGAGCTAAATAATATCACTATCCGAAACAAGTATCCCCTGTCTCGGATCGACGATCTTTTTGATCAGTTGCAAGGGGCATCAGTGTTTTCGATGATCGATCTTCGCTCTGGCTACCACCAATTAAAGATCAAGCCAGAGGACATGCCGAAGTTAGCATTTCGCACTCGCTATGACCACTATGAGTTTTCTGTCATGTCGTTCGGAGTGATGAATGCTCCTGCCGTATCCGTGGCTTTGATGAACCGTGTGTTCCAACTATTCTTCGACAAGTTTGTGGTAGTATTCATAGACGACATCTTAGCGTACTCTAAGAATAAGGATGAACACGCAGGACACCTGCGGATGGTGCTTCAGACTCTTTGAGACAATAAGTTGTTCGCGAAGCTAAGCAAGCGCGGGTTCTGGTTGGACATCATATCTTTCCTCGGGCACATCATTTCCGCGGAGGGCATCTCAGTCGACCCAAAGAAAGTTGAAGCCATCATGAAGTGGAAGAGACCTGAGTCGGCCAGCGACATTCGGAACTTCCTTGGTCTAGCAGGCTACTACAGGAGATTCATAAAAGATTTTTTAAGGATCGTTTCGCCTCTGACTCATCTCACTCGGAAATGAGTAACGTTCGTGTGGGCGGACGACTGTGAAGCTTCATTTGTGGAATTAAAGCAACGACTCGTCTCAGCACCGATTCTTACTCTTCCGGACGGACCCGATGATTTTAAGATCTATTGCGACGCTTCAGGGAAAGGTTTGAGATCTATCCTTATGCAGAGGGACAAAGTGATAGCTTTTGCGTCGAGGCAGTTAAAGCCTCACGAAAGGAACTATCAAACGCACGATCTGGAACTTGCAACGTTGGTGTTCGCGTTGAAGTTATGGCGGTATTACCTCTATGGCGTACCGTGTGAAATCTTCACGGATCATAAAAGCCTCAAGTACCTCTACACTCAAAGGGATTTGAATTTACGGCAACGACGTTGGCTTGAACTCCTTAGCAACTTTGACTTGATGATCAAATATACACCGGACAAGGGCAACGTTGTAGCTGATGCACTGAGTCGAGTGTTTGTTGGGAGCTTAGCTATCGATGACAGGTTGCAGGTGGCTCAGTTGCGTCTCAAACCGAATTTATTGGAGAAAGTTAAGTCCGCTCAGAAGAACGACATGTTCCTAGAGAAGATGCGTAATCTTATCTCACCAGGAAAGGCGGCCGACTTTGCGGTGAGCACCGATGGAATGATGCGGGTGAAGGGAAGATTGTGTATTCATAACGATGCAAACATCAGAAAAGAGATGCTCACTGAAGCCCACTATGCGAGTTACAGTTCACATCTAGGAAGTACGAAGATATATCGAGACCTCCGCACGACATTTTGGTGGCACGACATGAAAAGGGATGTGGCGTTGTTTGTGTCGCAATGCATGGCTTGTCAGAGAGTAAAGGTCGAGCACCAGAAGCCGGACGGAGAGATGCAGAACCTTGCTATACCGGAGTGGAAATGAGAACACATAAGGATGGATTTCATTGTTGGTTTGCCAAAGACGCAACGGAAAAATTATGCCGTCTGGGTTATCGTCGATCGAATCACCAAGTCAGCTCACTTTCTGCCTATCAAAGTTTCTTGGAGTGCCGACAGTCTGGCGCAGATCTACCTCAATGAGATCGTTCGACTCCACGGTGTGTCCGTATCCATCGTCTCCGATCGAGATGGACGATTCTTATCACGCTTCTGGGAGAGCCTTCAGTCAGCAACAAGGACGAAGTTGAAGTTCAGCTCCGCCTACCATCCTCAGACGGACGGCAAGACAACGGGTAAACCAAATCCTCGAAGACATGCTACGGCTCTGCGCCTTGGACTTGAAGTCAAGTTGGGACATGCATCTACCATTAGTCGAATTTGCATACAATAATAGCTATCAATCCAGCATTAAAATGATGCCGTATGAGGCGTTGTATGGGTGGAAGTGTAGATCCCTTATCTGTTGGGATGAAGTTGGTGAACGATAAATTCTTGGCCCGGAGCTCGTAGAACAAATCGTCCAAAAGATCCGTTTGATCCGCGAACGGTTGAAGGTAGCTTAAAGCCGTCAGAAAAGTTACTCAGACACGCATTGTCGACCTCTTGAGTTCTTAGAAGATCCTGTATTGCTCAAGGTCTCGCCCATATGCGAGGAGTTACCAGATTTGGAGCAAAAGGGAAGCTAAGCCCAAGATTCGTTGGCCCGTTCGAAATACTTAAGCTTGTCGCCCCAGTCGCATATCAGATTGTCCTGCCATCGTCACTATCTGAAGTACACGATATCTTCCATGTTTCACAGCTTAGGAAATACGTGTACGACCCGAGTCATGTGGTGGATCTTGATCAACTGGACTTGAAGGCGGACTTGACGTATGTTGAACACCCTGTGCGGATCTTGGATCACAAAGAAAAGCTGCTTCGAAGTCGTTCAGTTTCCCTCGTGCGCGTGCTTTGGAGAAATTATTCGGTCGAAGAATCGACCTGGGAGCTTGAGTCTGAGATAAAGGAAAAGTTTTTCTCATTATTTCATAGTGGTAGGTTCTATTCCTAAGTTTCGTGGACAAAATTTCCTATTAGTTGGTTAGGATGTGGTGCCCCATTCCCCCTTCTCGGGGAGCGCGGCTAAGAAATACTTTCGGTATCGTTCGATCGGGATAGATTGAATCTAGATCTTTTTTTCGTTATGGATTTGCTTCTTCGGAATCGATTTCCATATTCAGTGGACCGTGTCCCAAGGATGGACTTAGCGGCAGAGTCAAGAGGAACCTCTCCGCTGCAAGTTTTCTTGCCTAGTTTTCATTGTCGTCTTGTTGCTTTCGTGCTTTTGAGTTTGTTTTCGGATTTGCGTTACAGACAACAGAACTAAAAAAACTGAAAGAAAGAAGAAGAGAAACAGAAGGGATTACAAGAGGAGATAGCAAGAGAAGAAGAGAAAAAGAGCAAACTCCGATGCCTCAAACATTGTGCATCCTTGCTTATTTATAGGCCTAATGTGGCCCTATAACCTTCTATCCCCGGTTAGTTTACCGGATCTCATTTCTTAGTGCGCTTTGCTTTTTATAAAGTAAAGCATTCATCATAAATTGTTAGAATGCTTTTTAAGTTTTCCACTTTATCTGTCAATTCCTCAATTATTCTTCTTTGGTGGGTTATCTGTTTATTGTGGTCCACCATCATATTATTCCACTTCTGAAGATGCCTTTTCTTTAGTCTTTGAATCCTTTTGCGCTGTCTTCTTATTCTTCGTTCTTTTTTGAAGAAAAAACGACAAAGGAATCTTGAGCTGATTTTAATCATAGAGAAAGGGTATGGGTCCACTGCGCTTCTATAGGCTCCTCATGCTTCCTTCTAGCCCATCAATGTCATCCTCCGGATCATTGGGCTCAATGGGATCATCTTTTTCTGCAAGTTTTTCTTCGTATACTTGCAAGGCGATTCCTCCGAGGTTGAGGTTGCTGGAGAAGTTGAACACAAGATTATATTTGTCATTATAATCTTGATTGCGGGAGATAAAGTCGATGAGTAGAATGTTCTGAGAGACTGAGGCGGAGCCCGTCCTGTCGGTGCAAGTAATGGTGATCCGAGAGAAAAATTCTTCAGCGGCAAGCTTCCGGTCTCGTTCTTCGGAGAAGCTTTGCTTTTGGAATTTAACATATGACAAACAGGGATCTTCGGTAACTTTGAATAATTCCCAAATTTGGACAGAGGGAAAGAGCTTGATGTGTTGTCTTTCTTCCCAGATTGACCAAATTCGAAACCTGAAAATTGTTTGAAATTTAGTAGAGTGGAGATTAACTGCATTAACACAAATATCCGGAATAACTCCTTCATATTCTTCCGGATTCTTGATGTTAATATATACTTCAAGAACTAGTCCCTTTTTGATGTGGGACTTATATTTGGGAACTTCTTGGAAGCAAGCAATGATGCAGAGTCTTCCCATTGGATTTCTGATCATATCTTCATTGTTTAAAAGCTGAAGTATGTCAGTGTCTTAAATTCCCAAACATTCGAATGCAGGAACTAGTAGAGTTACTCAATCTACTGACATACTTCAGCTTTTAAACAATGAAGATATGATCAGAAATCCAATGGGAAGACTCTGCATCATTGCTTGCTTCCAAGAAGTTCCCAAATATAAGTCCCACATCAAAAATGGACTAGTTCATGAAGTATATATTAACATCAAGAATCCGGAAGAATATGAAGGAGTTATTCCGGATATTTGTGTTAATGCAGTTAATCTCCACTCTACTAAATTTCAAACAATTTTCAGGTTTCGAATTTGGTCAATCTGGGAAGAAAGACAACACATCAAGCTCTTTCCCTCTGTCCAAATTTGGGAATTATTCAAAGTTACCGAAGATCCCTGTTTGTCATATGTTAAATTCCAAAAGCAAAGCTTCTCCGAAGAACGAGACCGGAAGCTTGCCGCTGAAGAATTTTTCTCTCGGATCACCATTACTTGCACCGACAGGACGGGCTCCGCCTCAGTCTCTCAGAACATTCTACTCATCGACTTTATCTCCCGCAATCAAGATTATAATGACAAATATAATCTTGTGTTCAACTTCTCCAGCAACCTCAACCTCGGAGGAATCGCCTTGCAAGTATACGAAGAAAAACTTGCAGAAAAAGATGATCCCATTGAGCCCAATGATCCGGAGGATGACATTGATGGGCTAGAAGGAAGCATGAGGAGCCTATAGAAGCGCAGTGGACCCATACCCTTTCTCTATGATTAAAATCAGCTCAAGATTCCTTTGTCGTTTTTTCTTCAAAAAAGAACGAAGAATAAGAAGACAGCGCAAAAGGATTCAAAGACTAAAGAAAAGGCATCTTCAGAAGTGGAATAATATGATGGTGGACCACAATAAACAGATAACCCACCAAAGAAGAATAATTGAGGAATTGACAGATAAAGTGGAAAACTTAAAAAGCATTCTAACAATTTATGATGAATGCTTTACTTTATAAAAAGCAAAGCGCACTAAGAAATGAGATCCGGTAAACTAACCGGGGATAGAAGGTTATAGGGCCACATTAGGCCTATAAATAAGCAAGGATGCACAATGTTTGAGGCATCGGAGTTTGCTCTTTTTCTCTTCTTCTCTTGCTATCTCCTCTTGTAATCCCTTCTGTTTCTCTTCTTCTTTCTTTCAGTTTTTTTAGTTCTGTTGTCTGTAACTGGTATCAGAGCCTGGTTGTGAATAAAGTTCTAAGGTTTTCTGTGTGCAAAAAAAAAAAAAAAAAAAAAAAAAAATCTGTAACTGGTTTTGTTGCTTTCGTGCTTTTGAGTTGGTTTTCGGATTTGCGTTTTCTTCGATGGATTACATTGCTTTCGTTCGTTGAACTGCATTTCATTCCGAGCTTGGAAAGAGTAGAAGAGGTATGGATCATCTATTCGTGGCAATGCAGGTGGTCATAATGTTTCAATTCAAGTTTCAATGTTCGTCGATGGATTACATTGCTTTCGTTCGTCGAACTGCATTTCATTCCGAACTGCATTTGAATGTTCTTTCATAATGTTTCAATTCAAGTTAGAATGTATACCTCTTCTATAATTGTGTTATGTATAGAACACACATTGCTATGCAATAAACTGATCAGGGAGACTATGCAAAACTGATCATGCCATGGTACTTGTCTCGTGCTCGTATTGCCTTAAACTGCATCAATTGATAACTTAGTATTGATGCCGTTTGATCACGGAAAACTTGTGCACAAGGTCTTACTCCTGCGGACGGTCGCTGGGGCACTAGCACCGATCCAATCCGGACGGAACTTCACGATAGTCTCATGTGCTGAACGGGATGGTTTGTAGCCCCTCATGAATTTTTGTTGCATACCATTCTCGTCCAAGACTATAACTCGTCCATTATGGCATCACGCCAGTGATCCCCTCGTATATTTAAACTGTGCAAGCTAACTATGTCTTCGTGGCAGGGAAGGTCATGGTAAGTATTGTGCAGGTGGTTCAGACGGGCATGTAAAAGTCACCGAACGGTGGCATGTTTATTTCAGTAAACTTCCATATCTAATACTTGTTTGTAAAATTAAACTAAGACAAGATAGAAATACCACATAATAACTTGCATGCATCATATAAACAACATGTTGATTGGTGTAGTTGGGTTAACTCACCTTCATCAGTGCATTTCGATGTACTGACCCTCGTTGCAACAAGTTTTCCGCGCCAAGGAGATCCTGAAAAAAGCTAGAGCGAATTCCCAATCCAGTCCACCTACCGGCACGTCCTGACGTGCCTTCGAAGAAACGTTTTGAAGTTCCAGGAGCTCGGGCACATAACTTATGCAGCTCCGTAGAAAGGCGATAGCTTCGCCCGAAGGTGTCTATAGCTTATGAAGTATAGTAAAATGATATAATGTACTGGACAATTATCTTATTTTTAGTCCACTTTTTTTAGCCCGTGCAACAATTATCCGACTCGTTCAAGAGTTTGTAAAAGATGTTCATTATCAATAAAGAGAACTTTTTCATGTTTCAACATTGTGTTTTAATTATCTGCGTACTCTGAATATGTGCTCGTTATATGAAATACCATGGCTTTGTGCGTTGCGCAACCTAGGCACGCACGACATCACGTCGGGGGGACGACTATCGATTCTACGGAATCGGGACGTGACAGCTGGTTCCAAGCTTCGTGCTCCTCCACATTTCTACCATTTTCCTCTCATTAAGGTTCATATCGGATGACCGACTCTCATTTTTTTCTTCTGCCAGGTTTGTCTTGTGCCCTCCAGAATAATTAACTCTGCCTCAATCATAGCCTCCTCTGGCACCCCTACGCCCTCCACGGCTACGTCCGCGGCCGCTGGACTGGCTCTTAGGGGTTTTGTACATAATGTGATGAAATGTCTAGATTCTCTACAGTTGTAGCACCCTCCATTGCTTCCACGTGGTCGGTCAATGATGCTGTCAACCATTCAGCAACAACATTGTTGACGATTTTTCACACAGCAAACTTCCGTGAGGAGAGCTTCATGTGCCTTGGTTTGGCCATTCATATAGCCCACTAAACCTCTTGTCTTCAGAGTCCGCATCGCCTGATGCGACCACTTCAAGTATTGAAAGTACCCATTATCTCCAGTTTCTCTAACTTTCCTATTTTGTTTGGTGAATGATCCATATCTGCGTGTGCAACACGGTAGCTAGTCTCGGTCAGCCTCCTGCAGAGAGATCGTCCACCAAAATTTTCATCTCTTGGACCGTCAACTTGCCGTAGATCGTCTCCATCGTCTTCTTCTTGTTCTCTTCCATCAGCAAGACGGTGGCAGATATAGATCGTCTCCACCTTTGATCGTCGTTCTCTCCACGTCTACTGTTCCTCTAGCGACAGCGGTGTCCCTGAGAGCCGCTGCTTATATCCCGTGCACGGCTTCTACCCGAGGCCGCATGGCCTGACGAGATGGAGGAAGAAGAAACGACTATTATAGTCTAGATCAGGAGTTCACACAAGTTCCCTCACTGATATAACCTCGATCCAACGAGCAACTATATAATTAATATTCCGATTACAACTTGCTGCTACAAAAAAAACGAAAATCAGAAAATTAAACTTCCGTTCTTCCTTGCAAACGCAGTTGTATATGGACATAACCGAATTACAACTCGCAGAAGAGAAGAAGAAGATGAAATACTGCACTGTCGGCGATGGATAGGGGGCGGGAGTCGACGTGGAGGAAGAGTGGGTGGAGGGATTGGCTCTGATACCAAATAGGAATTTAGTAGAATAAGTGGGTGTGGCTTGTTTATTATTGATGTGGAAGTACATATATATAGGAAAGGCTAATCCCATCCTCTACTACTAAACTCCATGTGGGACTAAAAAATTCTTGAATACTCTCTCAACAGTTTTTATTTGGCCTTTTTTTTGGCATGTCTAGAGACCTGCAATTTATGGTGGCCCTATTTCCCTCTTCTAACCTTTAGATTCTACTTTCTGAGCAGGAATCAGTGATTAAAAATAGGCAAAAGCCGCTAGTGGTTTCTCCTGTTGGAACTGATAGCAGTCCCTTGTGCAGAGAATTCACAAGGCACCGTTTCACAACTCAAGACCGATTCAGAAGCCCTTATGCAAATTTAGGGTCCCCTGTGACACCTGAATGCAATCGTTGTTCTTGTAGCACAATCGTAGCCTGTCAAGAGTTGTCCAAACTGCAGTCATGCTATATGGCCGCGGTGCCACGGACTTCAAATCTTCCTGGTTCTTAAACTCGTTTCTGCATAATTTTATTTCCTTTCCTTTTCTTCTTCTTCCCTCCCTTTTGTATTTCTTCTCACTTTCATGTACAGTGCATCTGTTATTGTAAAATGCTGATTCAGCCGGTGCCTTGTTTTGTTTGATGGGCTTTAAAGCGTGGGCATTCAGGTAGCTTGCTCTTTTCTGTTTTAGAGTGATAATGATGTTATTGCATGTGTTTGTTCAGTAGAATGTTGGTTCGGTTTTCATCTTTCGTTGTAAGTGATGTTTTTCCTGCTGGACGGTTACACTTGAAGCTAGAGTTACACTATAACTGTCCTGGGTTCCTTTTAGGGGTGAGCATTATTCGGTTTTGGATCTATAACCGAACCGAATAAGAGATTTAAGTTCGGTTTGAAAAGAATTTGGTTTGGTTTCGGTTTTGAAAATACTAAATTTTTTTATTCGGTTTTGGATTTTGGTTTCTGTCCAAACCGAAAACCGATTAAGACTTGCAATTATGTAAATTCTTTCAATTCTATACATATTTTATGATAAAAAAATGTGTATATTTTGAAAACAACAAGGTTATGTATGTGTTTTGAAGTCCAACTTTGGTACTTTAACTAGTCCAATTTTAGATGCAATACAACAAATGTGGGAATAAAAATTAATATTTTTAATATAGTTAATTACGGTTTCAACTTTGGATCCGGTACATTAATAATATAAATAGTTCAACTGAACAAACCAAATAAACTGAATCGATTATTTGGTTTTAGTTAGGCTGATTTTGTGTCGGTTTTGGTTTTGGATTTATAGAATTTCGGTTTATTATGTTTTGACTATTTTGGTTCGGTTGAAACCGAATAAATCGAACGTTCGCTCAAGTGACCGTTCTTTAGAGCTGACATTATGAAGAAGTTTTTACTCTTGATTGTCATTTGTGTTTCTACTCTGGATTTTGAATCTTCGTTGGCTTGACATTGTCATAGTAGTGTCAGCCAGACATGGTTTGCACGCCGGACACTTTACGGCAGTTGTTGGTTGGGGTTGTTGAGGGTTACTGGGGGAGGTCTGGGTGCCCAGGTAGGGGTGAGCAACGGTTCGGTTCGGTCCAAACCGGACCGCATTATTAAAAACCGAACATAAACCGAACCGACCTAGTGAAGAACCGAACCGAACCGCAATATTTCAAACCCGAAATAAACCGAACCGAAAATTTTTTGGTTCGGTTATTTTAGTTATTCGGTTTATGGGCCTTTGTGTAATGGGCCGGGACGGTTCATTTTACAACGAACAAAATGGCCGAATTGAACGGTCCAACTAATAAAATTATCCTTGGCCCATCCAATATATTGTTGTTTGGCCCATTTTACAACAAATAACTTCAAATCCAACCTGGGCAATCAAATATACAAACCAAATTTCAATTAAAAAAAAATTTGAAGCAAAAAATTATAACAAAACAAAATGTACACAGTAGACTACACAGTCACACACAGTGCCAGTTTTGATATTGTACAAAAAAAATTAAAAATGTACACACAAAATAAAATGTACACACAAAACAAATGAAATCTTGTTTCCAGTTTAGATAAAAAAAAATTAAAACAATGAAATGCAGCTGAGATTTAATTCCTAAGCCCTCCAATTTCAAACTGGTGCTCATCTCACTGAATCCCATATCTTCCCCTGAAGAACAACAACACAATGAAATAAAGATACAAAACATATATGCAGCCTACAGATATCAAACTGTATTTAGAAAGTGTATTTATAAGTTTATAACTACCTTGCCAGTTGCTAGTAACAAGAGTTCCGAGGTTAAACCGTTCAAATGCATAGTTCTCTTCATAAACAAGTCATCATCATCTAGTCCTAGATTATCCTGGAGGACCTGGACAACACAATAAAAAGAAGAAGAAGAAAGATAAGGCTCATTTTTGCATCATTGTTTGATGCCATGTAGTATCAGTTCTCCTATTCTCAAGCCATCATCATCATTGCCACTTTATCATGTAATATGTTAGTAAATTTCTCAAGAAAAGACTAAATAAACTAGCATCATAGATTTACCAAATGGCTGCATTTTATGCCACGCCATTGTCTGTCGCCAATGGCTGCATTTTATGCCTCGCCAGTGGCTTCATTTTATGCACCTACAACAAGAAGAAATAACAACAGAAGCTCCTAGCAATAAAGCTATAAAGCTCCCAGAAATAACTAGAGGCAGAAATAACAACAGAAGCAACAAAGCTCCCAGCAATAAAGCTCACAGTAACTAACAGCAAGATGAGAACATCAAAGCATTAAGCCATTAAGTTGGAGGTTGATGATCACCTTCTTGCGACATCTAAAACAATAAATTTGTACTTTGAATATATGAAATATAAATAACAAAATTGAGTCCAAAAATTAAGAAATACACACATTGCATGAATATGAAGTTGTTGCCATTGATTGGGTTGGTGCTACACCTATTGAACATCACACATTTATGAGTAACCTAAGTTACCTATAGCTATGCTACCTAACCCTTACCCAATTTCAACCTACATAAATAGCCCTTAGTCACTACTAGTCCAAAATGCAGTGTCTCAATGTGCCAGGGCAGAATGCAGAATCAGATTGCAGATAGGGATAGTCCCATTACAGACTCACAGAATGCAAAAACAGACTCACAGAATGCAGAATGAAGCAGTAGCTGTGAAGAATTAGAGTGCAGAGTGCAGACTGCAGAATGCAGTGTAAAGATATATTAAGTCAAAATGCAGAATGTCAATGCACTATGCAGAATGTCAATGCAAAATAAATCAATGTACCAACCCTGCATGACTGCAGAATGTCAATGCACTATGCAGATGCACTATGCAGTATTGCAGTGTGCAGTATTGCAGTGTCTTAGTATTGCAGTGTACCAAAAATAATTGTCAGTCACTAACAGATGCACTATGCAGTATTGTAGTATTGCAGTGTGCAGTATTGCAGTGTCTTAGTATTGCAGTGTACCAAAAATAATTGTCAGTCACTAACAGATGCACTATGCAGTATTGCAGTATTGCAGTGTGCAGTATTGCAGTGTCTTAGTATTGCAGTGTACCAAAAATGCAAATAACAGATGCACTATGCAGTATTGCAGTGTATAAATATATTAAGTCAAAATGCAGTATCTTAGTCACTATTCACTAATCAAATATCAATGTGCCAGAATAGCAGAATCATAGTGCAGAATGCAGATAAAGATAGTCCCATTACAGACTCACAGAGTGCAACACAGGTATACATATATTAGGAGGTCAAAATGTATAAAAACTAATCAAAGTGTACCAACCCTGCAAATAATCTTTACTGAGTTACTCTTCAAAGTACCAAAATACAAATAACAGAAGCAGGAAACAATTATGAATCAATATGCAAATTATCAATTTTTTTGCAAATTATCAAAGTACCAAAAATTCTATGAGGTACCAAAAATAAGTGTCAGTAACTAACAGATGCACTATGCAGTATTGCAGTATTAACAATTATCAATTTTTTTGCAAATTAACAATTATCAAAGTACCAAAATAATCAAAGTGTACCAACACAGATATACATATATTAGTTCAAAGTACCAAAATGCAAATTATCAATTTTTTTGCAAACCTGCATTTTTTTTGGCAGGAAACAATTAACATAAGCATACTCAGTACTCACTAGTCACTAGTAAGTAGTAACTAACAGTCTAACAGCAAGATAATGTAGGTATGGTAAGCATACTCAGTACTCAGTACTCACTACTCACTAGAAGCAGGAAACAATTATCAATTAGACATTTTTTTTGGCAGGAAACAATTAACATAAGCATACTCAGTACTCACTAGAAACAATTAACATAAGCATACTCATTACTCACTAGTAACTAACAGTCTATCAATTAGACATAATCATTTTTTTCGAATAGGGGCCAGGTAACAAGGTTACTTACAGTGAATGAGTAGTGACTTGCTGTTAGTTACTGCTTCTGCTGGTAACAGGGTTACAATTAACATAAGCATACTCAGTACTCACTAGTAACTAACAGTCTAACAGCAAGATAATGTAGGTATGTATACAACTAACAGTCTAACAGCAAGATAATGGCACAATAAAATTAAAACGTACCAAGCCCTGCACCAAATCTAGGTTAGATCTTAGATCAGGGTAATTTCTTACCAGATCTAGGTTAGATCTTAGATCTGGAGACGTATCAAGCCCTGCACCAAAGATGAAACAATAAAATAACAAAAAATTAGAAAATAAATGAAAATAAATAAATAAATATTTGCAAAAATAATAATAATGAGATATTAGGGTAATTTCTTACCAGATCTAGGTTAGATCTTAGATCTGGACAGATCTAGGTTAGATCGAGAGAGCCGATGTGTCAGATCTAGGTTAGATGGAGTTGGAGAGACTGAAGAGGAGACTCAGAGTCTCAGAGTCAGTCAGAGGGCGAGAGGGGATGCGGTGAAGACGGAAGAGGAGACACAGACAGAGTCTCAGAGCCGGCAGAGGGGTTGTGAGAGCCGGCAGAGGGGTTGTGAGAGTCGCAGACTCGGTTAGGGTTGTGAGAATGAGAGGAGAGAGAGAGAGTTTTTACTATATATACTTAGGTTTGGGTTAAGGGTATAGTTGTAAATTTACATTGCAAATCGGTTTCAGTTTTAAACCGAAACCGAAACCGAAACCCAATAACCGATCACCGACCCGTTAACCGAACTTTTAGTTTTTTATAACCAAACCCGACCCAATTTTTTTTGGACCCGAACCGAATTGCTAACTCGGTTCGGTTCGGTCCGATTTTCGATTTTAAACCGGTTTTTGCTCAGCCCTACGCCCAGGCCTAAAAATTAAATGCCAACTTGTCAACAAAGTACTATAGAAAACAAAAACCAGCAGGTTTTGTGATAACCTTAGCAAAGAGATATATCAACAGATTATACATAAGTTATGTAAATGTAAAACTAGTCGCTGTTCAGAATATACACATATACCGTCCAAAGACAGAGGAAACAAATGTCAAAAAACAAGGACTAAAATATGTCCTTGGCTAAACACCACAAAAATAAAAGTACAACATAGTGGGAGATGAAGGTAACCCATTCGCTAATCCGAGCCACAATCCTCTGAGTGTGGGCCATGCAAAACTAGTGGGGTCAAAATCCCAAACAATAAGCACCACAAAGGAAGTCAATATGATGAACAAAAATCCACAACAAATAATACAACAACGAATAGAAACATAAGTAAATAAATGCGGATCGAGACTCGTGCGGTACTAATGCACATATCTCGAGAATATGAAAGATAATAAACAAACAATATGTGGCATAGAGTAAACAACGGTGACATAAAATAAGCAACTGATGACAAGTAAAATAAACATGGACATGTGAACATATAAGATATCAGGAGCATGTGAACATGTACAGTATAGAAGTCATGTATAGCATGTGAGTGCAGGATCCAAAATATGGCATAAGCAGTAAACATGTACAAGAACAATAAACTGGAACAAGACACTATCAAGACTAGACAATCAATCAGTCAATTACGACCAATCATGACCTACAGTTTGCTATCATTAGCTAACTAGAGTTATCACAAATTCTAGTTACTAACACATACAAATTGAGGAATTCCAACGGTCGTAGGCGCTGCAGTCTATTCAAATTATCCAGACAAAATGTGACAGTATGTGAAAGTAAGTGACAATATGTGACAATATGCATCACTCGACAGTGAGTTGAAAATGTGCCCTCACGACAGAGAGCTTCAAATCCACATATGGGGTCAAGATAAAGGACTAAGTGTGTAGTGCCCCGCTCCACGTTGGCACTATGTAACAAGAGATATCGGTTTGCTGACTCGAGAAGAAGCCTTCACGAAGAGCTCCTTGTTGAAACCGAAGACGATTGATCTTGGTGAGTGGGCATAAATGCATTCTCTGATTCTTTCACGTATAATAAAGAATCTGATTTTATAATTTCTTGTTGCTAAGATGATTACTGTTCATAAAGAAGAATGCTAGAACTTAACGATGTATGCTTAATAAGAGAACTTGTATGCTTGTCAATGAAAGAACCTTGTCATGCTAAATCAAGGAAAGAATGTTGCATGCTAAGTGCACTGTCACTGCTATTGAACGAACCATTGCTATGCTAATGAACAAGAGTAAAAGAATGTCTACATGTCTCTATCGTATTTTGCTAATAAACAAGAGTAAAAGTATGCTTAAACATGTCCATTGTCGTATGCTAAACAAGAATAGAAATGCATGCTTAGTAACAAGAGAGAGCAGAATTGTTGTCATGCTTGTTCAACTGGAGATTGTTTACATATTTTTGTTATCGCTGCTATAAAGATGGATCCGTATGAAAATGTTTGTCTTGTAAAGAAACGATAAGAGGCACTAATAGCGCACCTTGAGGTACGGTCCTTGTGATCTAGTGGGGTGTGCTATTAGATAAGAGAATGCACTAATAGTGCACCCCGAGGTACGGTCCTTGTGATCTAGTGGGGTGTAGCTATTAGATGAGTAAAGAGAAGATGGAAGTGTGTGCTTGTATTTAGAACTGTGCTTGTGATATATTTTATCTGCTAGAAGTTCATGTCTTGCATCGGCCTTGGACAACTGTTAGTCATTGACGATTTCCGTTAAAAGTAGGAGGTTTCATGCATTATGGTAATTTAGTGGGGTGCATATTGAATTATGGTAAAACAAATGGGGGACAACTCAATTTTTTTTTTTTTCTGCTTTACACATAATGGAGACATTTGCTAGATTTAAAAAAATATATATACGTTAGTTTATATATTTAAAATGGAAACATTTGCTAAAATATCCTAATAAATATTATAGTTTACATGATGAAGAAGAAGAATATATACTTCTTCAAACTTGATTCACCCAAAAAAAGTTGCATGGAGCGAGGGGAGAAATACACGCTCCTCTCCCTCTCCGCAGAAAAACTAGGGAGTCCGTTGCCGCTCCTTTCTCATCTTCACAGCAAAATGGCAGAAAAGAAGAAACCTAACCCTAACTCCAACACTCTCTTCAACAGAACCAAAGCATCACCACCATCAGGAGACGATGAGGAAGCAAGCGGTGGTGGCGGTGGCCGTCGCGGCGGCGGCGGGATGCGTGATCGCCGCGGCGTGGTACCGGCGGAGCTCCCGGCGGTGGAGGCGCGCGGAGCGCATCCTCCGCGAGCTGAGGAAGGCGTGCCGGACCCCTCCGGAGGGGCTGTGGGACGTCGCCGACGCCATGGAGGCCGAGATGAGGGCCGGACTCGCCGACGACGCCATCAGCAGCCTCAAGATGCTTGTCTGTCCCATCCCCTCTTTCCCCACAGGGTGAGTTCCGAATCTCCCCCCTCCCTCCTCCAATTTAAAATCTATGCAGTGTCCATGTTGTATCGTGTCCGACACAGTAACATAACACCCGACACTTCGTACTCGGGAGGGATTGTATATAGATATATAATATATTCACCATGGTTTTATAATTTTACTAAGTTAATTTGACGTGCGTTGCAGGTAACAAATATTATTATTATTATTATTTTAATTATGTTAGAATATATTAAATATGATCTGAATGTATTTTAATTATAATTTATTATAAATATATTTTTAGATTTTTGGTTATGTGTTTAGGTAGATAATATCATTTAGTTAGTTTAAATATAATTTAAATATTGAATATATTTTAGGATTTGCTATATGATCAGGTAATCAAAAGTATTTTAGGTTAAATTTTTTTTATTTCAACCCAAGAGGAAAGAACTACGGTAGTTTAAAATGTTTTTAATTTTTTTTAAAATTAATAAGTGATTCCAAGCCGAGATTTGTAATCATGGCGGATAGTGTTTGGATACCGTATTAATATCCATATTTGGTTAAAGGTGGACAATTTTAGACGGAAAGGAATCTACTGTCACCAAGTGTAGTGCCATAATTATGTCCCCCTCCTATAGAAATGTAGGTCCTACTGGTTGTGGTGTTATTTTTTATTATTATAAAACCAGTGGGACCCACTTTTGTATATAAGGGGTCACTGGATTGTGACAGTACATTTGGGGACAACATATCCCATCCCATTTTAGAGTGTATATTTGGTTGTAGATATGACAGTTGGACGAATCTTGAATCATAACCTACGGAGTGATCTAGGTACCACAGACTCTCCAGAAATCGGTGTCTTGCCCTTGTTGTTGTCGTGTCTGACATGTCTGACGTATCAGATGCAATATGGACACTCCAAAGACATGCCATATTGCCGTTCCAGTATCATTTATGTTGGCTAGTATGTGTCAGTGCAACATAGGGAGGTACTGTAGAGTGTAGTTAGATATTCACCGTCTTTTAATTGTAATAGTAGCGGATAGTGTTTGAATACTTGAATCGAATGTTCATATTTAGCTAAAAGCATAGATGGATTTGGACACTGATTATAACTTATCATGCATATATTGTTCAAATATTTGGGCACTATTGTTAGACTCCACTTTTTACCTTTCACTCAAAATTGGCTCTTCTTGGATCCAAAGTACTATTTTTGTTTGCATGAGCAATGGATTTTTGAGTAAAATACTGTCTTTTAAAACAGTAATTTTAAATCATTTGTCTCAATGAAGGTCTTGAAGGTAGGTTTGTATTTTCCTTTGACTACTCTCAAATCCATTCATGTAGCCAAACAAAAACTAGCAAGAGTTACACTTCTAAGGTGACAACATTACTACAAACCAAACAAGTTGAAACAAGAAGTTTCATATTGCACTTTTCACAAATGAATTTTGATTTTTCAAGCCACCTTCCTCCACCCAGTCATGCCCGATGGAAAGAGGTCTAAACCTATCATTAATCTTCATTGTAATTTGTAAACAACAAGATTGTAGATGTCGAATGTTGGGTTCATGTCGGATTGGGTTTTGAAATTTTAGATGTCGGAATATGTCATAAACATATTAAAATGTTGAATTGGCTTTTAAGTACGTATATATACTAAATGCACTATCTGTGTGTCCTAAACTAACAACTAACATAACAACTAGAAGTATAAATATAAAAAATAGAAAACTATTAGTTTTAAAATGCCATATCAAGTAATTTAAGAGTGCAATTAAAACCACAAGTACAAATATGAAAAACCAATTTATTAATCTAATTAATTTAACACTTAAAATATACAAGTAAATTAAGAGCCCAAGTAATTTAAGAATCTAATTACGAGTCTAATAATTTAATGCCAACATTGTTAAAGACACAAAGTGCACTGTGGCGGAAGGGTGTACATAATGTGAGAGGTGCAAGGCGAAAGCGTGAGCCTATGAAAGCAAGTGTATGATCGATAGACAACTCTAGAGGGGGGAGGAGATGAATAGAGTGTATATGTGTGCAGCAGAATATAGTTACCAATAAAAATTTCTACTGAGTAAAAGCAGTTACCAACTAACAAATAATCCAGCAATAATTAAACAGTAAATAAATAAGGAAGAGCAAACGCAAACACCGAGATTTTATACTGGTTTTCCTCTGAGATGACTAGTCCAGTCCCGATAACTTTTGCTCGGAGTTTAACTTCACTATTAGTGAAAATACAAGCTTTGATCCGAAGGGCTTGCGACTTCGTACATACACGATCTTTTGATCCGAAGAGCTCGAAGACTTCAGACTTTCTGAAAAAATAACTTTGAAAAGCCAAGCTTGTACAACTCGAACACTTTTAATCGAAACCGCACTGACACTTAGAAGAATGGGAGTTGTCTTGCTATTTGGAAGGTTTAAAGCCCTTATAGTGAATAGAGAAGATGAGAAGAATGGATGAATAGATGAGTAAGTTTGAATGCAAATCTCTTCTCTATTTATAGATTTTTCTAAAACAGAACTCGGCCCGAACTCGGATATCCAACGTTCAAAAATTTAAACGTTGGAGCCTTGAGAATATGTCTAGCCAACAAAATCATGAATCGATTTTGGTCAACCGAATTTGGGCAGAACTCGATCTGAATTCGGTTTCCCAAATTTCAGTAGGTTCCTGGTTAAGTTTGGATTGTGTTTGAGTGGGTCTTTGGTCTTGTATAAGTTCGGGTTGGTTTTGGTATAGGTAGACTTATTTGAGTGGACTTTGGATAGGTATTCAACTAGTGCCAAAGTGCGTTACGACTCACATAAATCCTAGACTCAACAAAGATAAAAATACATAAGAAAATGTAAAACAATAAAACGTAAAAGAATAATCTTCAGCTGATGACGCAGTCTGCTGATGCAAGTATCGATTCGGAGTTTTAAGTAAATTATCGAAATTAGGTTGACTGAGACCAGATGGGTTAACAATCTCCTCCATTTTAATAATTGACAAAAACTACGACTGATACAGATTGATGATTGATTGATGTAGTAATTGCTCCCCATAATGATGGCAGTAGCTCTCCCGTAATTAAATTGATTACGAGCAAAGATAGCGACAAATATGTATTAGTGTTTCTTCTCCGTTGTCACTTCATCAAAATGTTAGTAACACAGATAAATAGAAAATGATAATTGAGATAGTAACATGCATCAACCAAAAGCAAACCAATAACTAGTTTTCATTGCAAAGAAACTGAAGTACATAACAAAATACTACTCAAACTAAATTGCATAACCAAATACTACTAAAATATTGAAGTACATCATTCAAACAGTAGTAAAGTGCTGAAATAAAAATATCTAATAAAGACAACTAAATGACAACGTCACATCACTAAGCATAATACTAAATCTAAGCATAAGATATGCGCATCACTGCTGATCATCATCATCATCTCGCCTCGAGGGTTCACCAGTCTCAACAGACCGGTTGGAATCATAACGAGCAACAGCTGGATCAAAGTATCTCTGCGCATCTCTATCGTCGATGCGGTAGCCAGTCAGAGTAGGATCACGAACCATATCAATAGGTCCGCCAGAGTGATGTGCAAAACTGTAGCGCATGTCCATAAGAGAGTTGGACAATGCCTGGAGCTGGAGAGTAGTGCGAAAATCCTGAGCACGATAACGATCGTCTTCTAGTCTGAAGCGATCCTGAAGCATAGTCTGAAGGCTCTCAAGAGTAACAACTAATGTATGTGGAGGAGGTGGAGCAGTCGGGTGACCAAGAGATGGGTCAATGGGTTGTGCAGGAGCAGGAGGCTCAAGTCTGCGATGCTTATGAAAATAAGTGGGCTCAGCTAGATGGGGACAGTCATCCAAAGGAATCTGAAAGTATTCGAAGATTAAGGGCAAGTACATTGCGTAAAGTAGGTTACGCAGTTTCTTGCGACATTTTTTCATGGAAGCAATGATTGTTTTTGGTAAACTAAATTGTCTTCCAAAATGTAAGTGATAGAGAGCGGACATCTCCAAATATGTAAGGTCATCTGTAGAGAATTGCTTGGGTAAAATGACAGAGAAAACCATGCGGTACAAATCATAAAATCAGTCATTCATGTATTTTGGCTTAAGTTTGCCAGAAGGACGAATGTTGGGTGAACACATAGAGTCTATAAATAAGTCAAAGTCATATTTTTAGGAAATTAAAATTTAGTGATGTTGCATAGGGCTTCGTCTTCATTTGGAATATGAAGTATCATCCCTAAATCATCATCATCAAATTCAATATCTATACCACCGACTCGTGATCTTACGGTACACTCTGTGACAGACAAGTTGCAATAGAACATACAAATTGCGTTCAGATAAATATGATAAGTGGAGGTGACAAGATCTTCTAGGCCAAGTGTCTGAAAGGTGGATAAGTAAGTTGAAAATACAATAAAATTCAATAGGCTTCAAGCACAAATAGCTCTATCATGAAAATTATTGAACAAACTCTACGGAATAATCAATTGAACGAAAGATAAGATCATCAAATTCACCTTCACCAGGCATAGATTGACTGAACAAGGAGAATCAAATTTCTTCTTGAACATTGGAAGATGATGCATCTGCAACTTTCCTTTTCTTCTTTGACATCTTGGATGCCATTGAAAAATAGAGAGTAGAGATAATACCTGAAAATAAATGAGGAGGATTGATGGAGAACCTTGAAATAAGGTTGGATTCAAGATTTGGAGAGTTGAAGACCTTGGAGGAAGGAGATCCAAAAGCTAGAATTTTGAAAAAAACTAGGGTTTTGAGGAGGAAGGAGATGGTCGGCTGTTGTTCTGGTGTCTCTCGGAATTTGGTGATGTATATAGAGTTAAAAAGAGTGGGGCCCACACAATTCGAATCTGGAAAAAAAATCGAAAAATCAAGTTCGGCCCGAGTTCGCATAGAACTCTGCCCGAGTTCGGTTACTTGATTTCCCATGATTTGTTTTGTGTGTAACTCAAACTTTTTAGAATAGATGCTGCAAGTTTTAACTTAAGTAGATCAAAAATTAGTATTTTGAGAGTTGAAAACAATATAATTACTTATATTATTAATTACTCTTTGTCCGAAAAAGTAATGAATATCTTGGGTTAGCTGTAGGAGCCGGATCCCAGCTAGCGGTGGTCCGTAGACATTTAAATATCGTGTCGCTTGAGGCTATTTACGCCTTTGTGACAGAAGGGTCCTTTCGGTTTATAACCAAAATTATCTTTACATATAACGAGCATTGAACAAAATATTAATACAAGTGAATTATATGATTTCATAGTCCAAAATTTCTAATTCTTGACGTATAAAGTTAAAACGATTTTCAGCTAAGGGTTTAGTAAATATGTCAACAAGTTGATGTACATGTCAACAAATTATAAACATATATTATCTTGTAATTGATGATCTCTTAGAAAATGATGTCTAATTTTTATGTGTTTAGTGTGTGAATGACATATAGGGTTCTTTGTAAGTTAATGGTGCTAGTGTTATCATAGTAAATATGAATATTCTTGTAGCATAGTTTATAGTCTTCTAAGGTCTGTTTCATCCACAAAATCTGTGCACAACGTATTGCTGCTATATATTCAGCTTCAGTAGTTGATAATGTAGCAAAATTTTATTTCTTACTAAACCAAGAGATAACGCTTTTTCTAAGAAATGACAAGTGCCACTGGTACTTTTTCGATAAACTTTGCATCCATCAAAATCAGCTCTGAATAACCAATCAGGTCAAGAGATGTGGTTTTGGGATACCATAAGCCTATCGAAGAAGTGCCTTTAAGGTATCAGAAGATACGCTTACGTGCGCATACATTAGATTCCTTAGTATTAGCTTGATATCTAGCACAGAGACAGACACTAAACGTGATATCAGGACGACTAGCACTTAAATAAAGTAAACTTTCAATCATACCTCGATACTTACGCTAGTCAACGGGTTTGCCACTTTCATCTGGGTCAAGCTTTGTTGATGTAGCCATTGGAGTGCCAATCAGTTTGACATTGTCAAGATCGAATTTCTTTAGCAGCTCTTTTGTGTACTTAGCTTGGTTGATGAATATTCCCTGTGAACTTTGCTTAATTTGTAATTCGAGGAAGAAGTTGAGTTCTCCCATCATGCTCATCTCGAATTCACTCTGCATACACTTAGCAAACTCTTTGCAAAGTAATTCATTAGTAGACCCAAATATGATATCGTCAACATATATTTGCACTAATAAAATTGTGTCATCATGTGCTTTTATAAAGAGAGTCGTGTTAACTTTCCCTTTGGAAAAACCATTTCAAGTAAGAAGGAACTGAGGCGATCATACCAAGCACGTGGGGCTTGTTTGAGTCCATACATGGCCTTACGTAACTTGAAAACGTGATTTGGATATTTAAAATCTTCAAAACTAGGGGGTTGAGCTACAAAAACTTCTTCTTTTATAAAACCATTTAAGAAAGCACTTTTGACATCCATTTGAAATAATTTGAAATTATGAAAATGTTATATCCTATCCTATTCATAAAAAATGAATTGCCACAACGCAGTCCTTCCAGTCAATGCTGGTTTTTCAAATAGATACTTCAAGGGATCCATCCTGGCGAGTAGTTTGACTGGATTGGATAAGAAAGCTTTGCAAAAGCACAAAGCATTCTAATAGATTCAAGTCTCGAAACAGGAGCATATGTCTCGTCATAGTCAATGTCTTTGCAAAAGCACAAAGCATTCTAATGGATTCAAGTCTCGTAACAGGAGCATATGTCTCGTCATAGTCAATGTCTTCTTCCTGATTATAGCCTTGAGCTACAAGACGTGCTTTGTTACGTGTGACTTATCCATCCTCATTGAGTTTATTTTGGAATACCCACTTGGTGCCAATTATAGAGGAGCCATTAGGTCTGGGAACTAATTCCCAAACTTGATTTCTCTCGAATTGGTTCAATTTCTCTTACATTGATGAAATCCAGAACTCATCAGTAAAAGCTTCTACAATATTTTTAGGTTCTATTTGAGAAATAAATGCAATACTTACAATGATATCTCTAGTTGAAGAGCGAGTACTTACTTCTTTTGATACATCACTTATTACCAAGTCTTCTGGATGATCAGCCATGAACCTCATCTTCTTTGGCAGACTTTCCAGATAGCTTGTACCGATTTCAGTATCTTCAGGTGCTTTGCTGGTTGTTATGCCAACATCTTCATCATTACTGTCACTAGTTCTTTGACTGTTAATCTCATCAAAAGTAACGTTAATGGATTCTTCAACAATCATAGACCTCTTGTTAAAGATTCTATAATCTTTACTCTTAGCAGCATATCCAAGAAGTATACCTTCATCAGCTTTTGAGTCAAATTTACCTATGTTATCCTTGGTATTCAAGATAAAACATCTACATCCAAAAACTTTGAAATAAGAAAGGTTAGGAATTCTACCAAACCATAACTCATAAGGTGTCTTCGATATAGGTCGAATTAGAACTCTATTCAATACATGGCATGCTGTATTGACACCTTCTGTCCAAAAGTATTTTGAAAGACTAAATTGGTTTAACATAACTCTGGCCATATCACCGAGAGTTCTATTCTTATGTTCTACAACACCATTTTGTTGAGTTCTAGGACAAGAAAATTCATGAGAATAACTATTAGAATCACAAAAACTTCTAAAGTAAGCATTTTCAAATTTTCCAACATGATCACTTCGGATACGAGTAATCATGAAGCCTTTTTCGTTTTGAACCTTTTTACAGAAAGAGAGAAATTCAGAAAATGCATCACTTTTATTTGCAAGAAAATAAACCTAAGTGTATCTAGAATAATCATCAACAATTACATATGCATATAACTTTCCGCCAAGACTAGTAATACGGCTAGGTCCAAATAAATCCACGTGCAGTAATTGAAGTGGTCTAGAGGTACTTACAACGTTTTTAGATTTAAAGGAAGACTTGGTTGCTTTGTTCTTTTCACAATCAACACAAACCATATCTTTCTTGAATGTTATGTCTGTCAGGCCTCTTACCAATTTCTTTGATGATAATCTTGCAATAGTGTCTATGTTGGCATGTCCTGGACACATATGCCACAGTCTACTCTCATCTTTTTTAACATATAAGCATCTACCTGCATTGTTAGTATCTTCTAGCAAATAGAAAACATAAATATTATCTTCCCTAGTACCTTAAAAAATAATATATTCATATAATCTCTCATATATAAAACATTTGTCTTTCACAAAATTAATACCATAACCATGGTCAGCCAGATGACTGATGCTCAACAGATTATGTTTTAATTCAATTACTAAACAAACATATTTTATTATAGGATAAGGAGAATTACCGATATTACCGTTAGCTATAATACCCTTTTAGATTGTTACCGAAGGAGACATCATTCTTTCTTCATCGATAGCGTTGCAAATATGGATGCATCACCAGTCATATGTCGTGAGCAACCACTATTGAGAATTCACTTGCTTTTAGCATGAGAGGACTGGCCCACCTACAACACGAGTAGATGTGACCTTTGGTACCCATTTCTTTGAGGGTCCTGAAATATTAGTTTTTGGTATCCACGCACATATATTCATATTAACTAATTTTCTAACTTTGCATTCTCGTGAAATGTGTCCTTGTTTATCACAATAATGACATGATGCAAAAGTGTTGGTGCTTGGTATAGCATGGTAATTAAAAGTATGTGAAGTGGTTTGCCGTGTCTTTCGTGGATATTTGTAAAAGAAAGCGTGATTGTGTGTAGCATATGATTTATTTGCTTTCTTTGGCAGTGTTTTGTGATGCATCACCTTATGTCTTGTGTTAGACTGAGTAGTGGGTTCCATTATTTGCTTTTCCAATCTAATATCTAACTTTTTAGAGGTATCATACACTTCTTGATATTTAGTCGTGAGTGCATCTATCCTTTGTGCAGCTAGATTATACTTCTTCTTCTCAGCTTCATATAGCTCATTGAGTTTTGCATTTTTCTTTGAAATCTTTTCAACAGTTTCTAAGGCATCATGCAACCTCAATGTTAATGTAGGTGTGTCTTCCGTGTTACTAGTGGATGGTGCTTCTCTAATCTCATTTAACAAAGAAGACAATCTATCAACTTCAAGCTTATACATCTTTGTTTCCTTCGTAGCATGCTTGTATTTATCAAGAACTTTCCTATGATCATCAAAAAGGTCACTAAATACATCTGACAGTTCATCAAAAGTAAAATCTTCATATAAGGGGTTAGTAGATACCTGATCAAAAGCCATTAAGCAGATATTTGCAGTGTCACGAGGATTTTCTTCTTCATCCTCGGAGTCACTGGCTTCACTTTCATGCCATATGCTTGTATTTGCATATTTTCGTGAAGATGATCTTTTGATTGGACGTTCAGAACGATTTTCTTTCTTTGCAGCTGGACAATCTTTCTTTATGTGACATGTCTTCTTGCATCCATAGCACACTGGATCTTCGTCGTTGTTGTCCTGATGGCTCTTCTTCTTTTTGTTCTGAAACTTTAAGAATTTTCTGAAGTTTCTGACCATTAGTGCTTGTTCCTCAACATCAGAATCATCGTCTTCAGTTTCATCGTTGGAGATTTTCTTGTGTTGTGCCTTGAAAGCTATAGTCTTCTCCTTTGATGCTGATTCTCCAAGGTCCATGAGATCCAGCTCATGTGTCATCAATTTTCCCATGAGTGTCTCGATTGACATTGTTGTGAGGTCGTTTCCTTCTATGATAGCTGTTGCTTTTGAATTCCAATTTTTCGTAAGTCCTCTCAGCACTTTTACGAATCTTTTCATGATTGGTGTAAACCTTTCCAAGAGAAGCAAGATGATTAATAATATCAAGGAAGCGTGTAAACATTTGTGTAATTGTCTCATTGGGCTTTATTTTGAATGCTTCATATTCTTCAGTGAGTCTATTGATCTTTGATTCCTTCACTTGTGAAGTTCCTTCATGAGTTACCTCAAGAAGTTTCCAGATCTCGTGTGAAGTAGTGCAAGTAGATACTCTATTGAACTCAGTACTATCTAAGGCACAAAATAAAGCATCACAGCTCTAGCATCAAGACTCGAATTTTTTTTTTCTAGATCAGTGTATTTGTCTTTGGGTTTATCTACAATAACACCATCTACCACAATTCTAACCGGCTTTTTGTAGCCATTCCCAACTATTGACCAAAGGTCAAAGTCTAGTGATCTGAGATAAAAAGCCATACGTGCTTTTCAGTAAGTGTAGTTGGTTCCATCAGATAGAGGATGTCTATTTGTGGATTGGCCTTCACCAGTGAAAATAGATTTAACAGTTGTCATGTGTAAATCTCTTAGGAATTAAAGCCTATAAAAGAGAAACTTGGCTCTGATACCAATTGTAGGATCGATAGGCAACTCGGGAGGGGGGGGGGGTAAATAGAGTGTATGTGTGTGCAGCAGAATATAGTTACCAATAAAAATTTCTACTGAGTAAAAGCAGTTACCAACTAGCAGATAATCTAGCAATAATTAAACAGTAAATAAATAAGGAAGAACAAACGCAAATACCAAGATTTTATACTGGTTTTCCTCTGAGAGAACTAGTCCAGTCCCGAGAACTCTTGCTCGAAGTTTAATTTCACTATTAGTGAAAACACAAACTTTGATCTGAAGGGCTTGCGACTTCGTACAGACATGAGCCTTTGATCCGAAGAGCTCGACGACTTCAGACTTTCTGAGAAAATAGCTTTGAAAAGCCAAGTTTATAAAACTCGAATATTTCTAATCGAAACCGCACCGGCACTTAGAAGAATGGGAGTTGTCTTTGTATTTGGAAGGTTTAAAGCTCTTATAGTGAATAGAGAAGATGAGAAGAATTGATGAATAGATGAGTGAGTTAGAATGGAAATCTCTTATCTATTTATAGTTTTTTCTAAAACAGAATTCAGCCAGAACTCGGATATCCAACGTTCAAAAATTTTAACGTTGGAGCCTTGAAAATAGGTCTGACCAACAGAATCAGGAATCGATTTTTGTCAACCGAGTTCGGGCAGAACTCGGTCCGAATTCGGTTTTCCAAATTCCAGTAGGTTCATGGTTAAGTTTGGGTTGTGTTTGCGTGGGTCTTTGGTCTTGTATAAGTTCGGGTTGGTTTTGGTATAGGTAAGCTTATTTGAGTGGGACTTTGGATAGGTATTCAACTAGTGCCAAAGTGCGTTCCGACTCACATAAGTTCTAGACTCAACAAAGATAAAAATACATAAGAAAATGTAAAACAATAAAACGTGAAAGAATAGTCTTTAGCTGATGACGCAGTCTGCTGTTGCAAGTATCGATTCGGAGTTTTAAGTAAATTATCGAAATTATATTGACTGAGACCAGATGGATCAACAACAAGGTGGACAAATATTCAAAAATATATTAATAAATTATATTTGAATATATTTAGATGACAACAACCTACAGTAGTACAAGTTTTCACTGATTGGATTCACATGGGGAAAGCATGGGTGATTAGTTGAGGTTGGGTTACAAATGAAGGAGAGGGTGATGATCGGTCAACAAAGAAGGACAACAAGGGCTTTTGGTGGTGCAAATAGAGAAGGAAAGGGACATTGTGTGTTAAAAGCAGAAACGAATAGAAAAACAAAACAGAACAAGAAGAAAAGAATATAAAAACAAAACAGAACAAGAAGAATAAAAGCATGGAAAAAAGACTTAACTATAAAACAAGAAAAGTACTAGATGTACAGTGTACGTAACAAGAATATGAATGAAGAAGAAGAGGGGAATGAGAGCATGATGTGCAAAATCAGAAAAATAAAATAGAGCATGGAAAACAGGGCAAAATTGAAAAAGAAAAAGAAATAAGAGCAAACAGGCAGAGGAAAAGAAGATTGTGAATAAGAGGCTTATCATCTGACAAAGTGTAAGAAGAAGATTATAGTTTTTTTTTCTTTTGACCGTGACGTTTAAGATTCTTTTCTTAGAAAATACATTAACTGACAGATCCAAAGGCGATCCTTGTTCACACAAATTAGTAAATAAGCATATTAAAACAAAGTAATATAGTATATGCATGAGCACACCTAAGTTCGGCATGAGCTTCACTTGGAGGCTCCAATGGGCAAGAGCCTCGTGAAGAGAGGCTTCTTCACATACATTGACGCGCCTAACGTGCTTTTAACAACCCAGTTTAATACTTTAAGCCCTTTACAGAAACCCGATAAACCAAAATGTACATCTTAAAAATCGTGTTGCTCAACGAATCGGGTTGGGCTCGATATGTTGGCTGACATATTACAAAATGACATTTTTTGGCCAAAATCTTATCGTTTACCTACGAAACCGACATGTTGGTCGGCCGACATCTACAACCATGGTAAACAAAAGTATCTTCTATATCCTTTTATCTCCACTTCGTTTCATATTTTCCTTTTTCATCCTTTCTTTTTTGCAAGCTGTGATGAGGAAATCTTTCAGGGCAAATATAGTTATGTAAATTTTAGAAGTGAGATAATGTTCAGCTTTTGAGTTTTGAGCACCAAAACCATGGAAGAGATCGAAGTGACTTGAAAGAGCCTCACTTCAAACAATTCTCCACCTCCCTCTAACCAAGCACTCCTATATGGCATGTACAAGCAATATTTCATCCGACAATGGTTGGATGTCATCAGGCACCAATGATCTATGAATCCTTAATTGTAATCAGTGTAATAATAATCCAGTTAGATTGTAAGCTGTGTTTATTGGGTTATAGCTCAGTTGGATTAAAAAATATCATAAGTAATCATTCAACCTTACTTCTACTGCCTGCCTTAATATCTTGCTCATATTGAATAAGGATATAATTTAACTCGATCGATTTAATCTTATTCTTATTTAGTATGCATCCCTAAGTGAAGTGATGATTGGGTTTAGTTGGAAATGATTGTAGATAGTTCAAAATTGAAAATGAGACAATCAAGTCTAAGGCTTCAAGCCTTTTAGGGAAATTCTTACAAGCAGCACAAATTGTACTATTAAATTTAAGAATGCTATTTGTTGTTCAAGGCTTGAAGCCAGGTGGTAGAATGGCTTATGAAGAGATAAGAAGGTAAATTAGGCTTCCTGCAACCAAGCTAAGAATTCTTCCTTCCACAATGTTTTTTTTTGCTCAAAAGATGTGCATTTTCTTTTTTGGCTTCTTCCTCATATATGAAGGATCTTCACAACTGGCTAGTTTATATATATATATATATATATATATGCCATCACCTCTAGCTCAAGTGGCTAAGGTGTGAGGCATCCTCCCTGGTGGTTGTGAGTTCGAACCACGGGAGAAGCAATTAATTTCTAGTGGGGAATTAATTGGCGCAGCGGCGCGGGCTAGGCGATCGTGTGTAGGTGCGGGCCTTCGGGCCGGAATGTAGCTTTCGGGCTGAGTTTGTAGGCCTTTGGATCGGATTAGTCGACCTTCAGGCTGAGTTTGTAGGCCTTTGGACTAGAGTCTGTAATAAAAATTACCATATATATATATATATATATATATATATATATATATATATATATATATAAGGCAGTTTAGTTTTTAGCTTGAGTACTTTCTGGATTTATGTAATTGTACGATTAAACTATATACTTCAGCATGTCACTGATCTGGAAACGGATAAATTAGATGCAATTCAACTCCTCCATCGGAGGTGATACACTTTTATCCAGACATGATCATTGTTTTTAAATGCAGAAATGAAGAAGGGCAATTCTATGGACTGGAGCTAGGCCGAACAAAGGTCCGTGTGTTGCGTGTGCAACTTGGAGGAAAGACTCTTGGTGTTGCTAAGAAAGAACTTATGGAAGTGGACCTACCATCATATCTGATGGTTGGTAATTCAGAGGTGAGACTTATAATATTTTCTGTATGTTGACTCAGTTCCAAGTTCAAGCAAAAAGTATCAAATATATACTAAGTAGAAGTCTTGTACTAATTTCAGGAACTATATAACTATCTTGCTGAACAAGTAGTAAAATTTATTTCAGCAAGTCATGGAAGTTCCAGTGCTCCAGATGGACAATCCAAGGAAATTGGGGTTACATTTGCATTTCCTGTTATCCATAACTCTGCATCCGAAGGGGTTTTTGTTGAATGGAATAGGGTTTTTAATATTAAGGAGACTGTAAGTTTCTTCATTAACTGTTGCTCTGTGATAATTCGTGTTGCTATAAGTGTTATAATATTGAATCAAGATTTAGGGGATCTTATTATAGTTGTTATGCTAAGAAGTGAATGTGTTTCACATTGAAGAGAAAGCTGATGCTTGCACACACATACCTTACCTGCCATTGACTAGTGGCTCGTTCAAAAGTTTCATCAAGCTTATTCCACCCTTTTATCGCAAAATAAAAAAGTTTCATTAACAAAAGGAACAGCTATATTGATCCTTGTGAAGCTATAATAATATTCCATACTATCTTAGTCTAAGTTTTTATATCCAAGTAAAAATACTACTCAAAATTAGTGGATTACTCATAACTGTTATGGAGAAGTAAATTGTTACATTATGTCCACTATGTATCATCCACTAAAATAACACTAAAATGAAATTGTGAGAACTTACAACTAGTACCAACACATCATCTTGTGAAACCCCAAGATTTAGGCCCATATTGGATATGGGATGAGTTTACATTTGAATCCTTGGATCTCATGCGCACATCCTGGTTAACCAATTTCCAATGTGGGTGAACGGTGCACATGTAGCCAATGCAAGGGACATGTTTTAACGGGGCTGTGGGGTGGAACATGACAAACGGTATTGGAACGACCTATGTGAATTCGTGTTCCCTTGGGTGAGAATGCATCATGTGCATGGCCTGCGACAGGGACACGAATGACTGGGGGAGACTATGAAACGGTGAAACCCAAGATTTAGTCCCACATCGAATATGAGATGAGTTTGATTTTTTTTTTTTATAATAATTTTTGAGCGTTCGAGTCTCACGTGTACATCTATGTTAACCATTTTGGCAAGTAAGCCAAACGATAATGCACATATAGCCCATGCATGAATCATATCATGACGTGCCTGGCTGGGGCGTGACACGTGCACTGGTAGAGTGATATTGCATGAACAAACACACTGGTAAGGAAGTTTGAGAAACTTAAGATACTATAAAACTTGGATATAGCTCACTCATGTGGTTTGTAGTATATATATACATCTAAAGCATAGTTACTATACTAAAAGGTTTAAATTACACTTGTCATTACTTGAAAATTTATAAACGAATAATCGTTCTACATCCTAAGTAAATCGCTTTTATCAATCAAAAAGAAGGAAAATTGTAATGAGTAAGGGTTAATATGTCTAGGATGAGTAAAATTAAGGGTTTCAAAAATTCAAGATAGGAAAAAGGTTATATTTTTATTGAGCATTGAACTATCTAGTAGGCAATGAATATCAGGCATGGCTACATCTTTGAAGTATCCATTCTTCATGGCAGTACTTGCATGTGATTTTCATTTGTTAGCAGTAGCAATTGCTTTCGTGCACAAAACCTGACTAGCATATGAACTGGCTTCTTCTAGGACACTTGGCAATACTGTGAGAGGAAAGGAAGAAAAGATAACAAATGTAAGGTGTTGAAAAAGAAGATACATCTAAAACATAGTTACTATACTAAAAGGTTTAAATTACACTTGTCATTACTTGAAAATATATAAACTAATAATCGTTCTACATCCTAAGTAAATCGCTTATATCAATAAAAAAGAAGGAAAATTGTAATGAGTAAGGGTTAATATGTCTAGGATGAGTAAATTAATGGTTTCAAAAATTCTAGATAGAAAAAAATGTTATATTTTTATTGAGCATTGAACTATCTAGTAGGCAACGAATATCAGGCATGGCTACATCTTTGAAGTATCCATTCTTCATGGCAGTACTTTCATGTGATATTCATTTGTTAGCAGTAGCAATTGCACTCGTGCACAAAACCTGACTAGCATATGAACTGGCTTCTTCTAGGACACTTGGCAATACTGTGAGAGGAAAGGAAGAAAAGATAACAAATGTAAGGAGTTGAAAAAGAAGAAAAAGTTTAGAAAACCAACAATATGCAATTATGAAAAGTAGAAGTTATCAGATCCTTCCTCTGTGTGTGTGTGTGTGTGTGAGCAACTTTTCTGTGCATATTTGTATTGCTTCAAAATACTGACTCAGACTGGTCATCATAATCCAGCACTCTTCCATCTGAAAGGGTTAGCTATGCATGTCATAACTCCAGAGAGAGTTAACTAATCATTTTGTGATATACCATCAATTTGTTGTCAACCATGTATGGGGCTGCCAGTTCATAGCCAAGGCAACGATAAGCCAAATGGCATTATGGGAGTTGATTTAAAGTACATAATATTCCGATCATGACATTTATTTTCACTACATTAATTATTCAAATAGTGCCTTTTTGTGTTGAGAGAAGCATAAAAATAAATGCCTTTCTTTCCATTTGACGACCTGGTAAACTTGTTGTATATCTAAGTTCTGAAACCTTAGTAATGGAATCAGGTGAAAAGGGATGCTTTGACAATGATTAATGCCGCCATGGAGAAACATGGTTCTGAAATGCGTGTTCCTTCCCTGGTAACATCTCCACCCATGAGTTAAATGCATTTTATTGAACTACTTTTTAGCTATTTATATGGATAAATAATGTTTTCTGCCTTACATTTTCCCTAAGGTTAATGATGCGGTGGGAACGTTGGTTGGAGGTAAGTACTGCAGCAGTGACATTGTTGCTGCCGTCATTTTAGGTGATGGGACAAATGCTGCGTACTTGGAGCGTTTTGATTCTGTTCCCAAGTGGCGTGGACCTCAAACTAAGCATGGAGAACTGGTCAGTGCAATCTAGCAGTTAATGATGAATCTTCTTTCTCTGTTGGCATTTGTTTATAATGTAGTCAATCAAAACACTGTAGTATTGATAGTCAACTGTGATTTATTTTATTTTATTTTATCAATGATCTGAGACAATAATCTTTCTATTCTTCCTCCTTTTCCAGGTCATTGACATGGAATGGGGAGATTTCCTGTCGTCTCATCTTCCTGTCACTGAATATGATGTTCACTTAGATGCTGAAAGTCCAAGGCCTGGAAAATATGTATGAACTTTTCACTTTTGTTCTATGCGAATAAAACATAAACAATTTTCTGATTTTCCCACCGAATTCTAATCCTGCTTCTTTTTCAGATCTTCGAGAAGCTCATATCTGGAGCATACTTAGGAGACATAGTTAGAAGGGTTCTTTTTAAAATGGTCGAAAAAACTGCTCTATTTGGGGACGTTGTCCCTCTAAAGCTAAGAATACCATTTGTTTTAAGGTATGCCTTCTCTAATTTACAATGCCAAATAATCAGAATACTATCTTGTAAAACCATTGGCAAGCTACGAACTTACAAATTGAGGGCTTACTTATGGTGAGTCAGATCTTATGAAATGAATAGTCAACACCATCATCCGAGCCTACTCCCATCAGAATGGGGTCAGCTATGGAGCATAAGAAAGCTCCATGAAAGAGTTGACACATTTTTTTTGGCCAGCAGTCGTCAACCCTCTATGTTTGTGCCAAATTCCTAATCTAGGTTGCTATGAGCATGAGAGAAATAGGTCCATGCCATAAAATATAGACGGCTAGTCGGCAGGCATTAGACCTACCTTTTGGCTAACTTAACTCTAGCATGATATATAATCCTGTGAGCTTGGACGATCAAAGAGTTTCAAGGCTGGCTATCTTAGTTCTCCTGGAAGTTCTAAAACAGCTACAGATGTAATATTGTAAATCTTATTAGCTTTTGTTTGTTGGCTCCCATCTTGATACAGTTGCTACTGGAGTTATGTTATATATATACCAAGCCAACACTTCTGTTCTATATGCCACTTCTCTTAATCCATTTTCAGCTTAGTTGCGAAGACTTATGTCTACTGTATTGTTTAGGAAAGATGAAATTATCTCGAAACTTGGTTCTTTTCAAGGCGAAGATCATAGAATCTTGAAGACGAGCGAGAAATTTAGAGTCTAGTTGATGTTGAATATTTCTGTCATGAAAAAGCATTGACTATAAAAATCTTAAAGCAAGCTGTCTGAACAGTAAAGCAGTGCACTTCTGCTTCGCATTAAGTGGAAAAGAGTGTCAAACAATTATGCTTTCTGAATCAGGTGCCCTTTTAGAATTATACAATCAAAGAACAGGATGAAAAAGGTGAAATCATCTTGAAGATAACGTGCATCTGAGTTCAGTAAAGGGTGGTGATTAATGCTAATGCCATAATTTTTCATCAGCAGATCAGTCCTGAAAAGATCTAGAAATACTTTGCTCATCTGATCCATTATTCTGTATCCTCAATAGGAGTAAAGATATCCTTCTAGTAGGAAGAGGTAAAATTAACCTCCTCGGTACACCTTTTACCAGTCTTTGCAGTTATCTTGACGATGATTTCAGTGCCAGTAGCAAGAGAGTGCAGAGGGCTAAGTACCTTCTATGTTGGGAGGGGCCTGCCTGATAGCCTTCTCTATCATATTACCAGATGGTTCCCTAATAAAATATTTCTGTTCTTTAATATGTAGTCCACTTCTCTAACACAAACACACTTTGTAGTTTCCTTATTCTTATCCCTTTATACTTTGCAGCCGCGAACTATCATTTTTCTACTGCTGTTTTAGAAGTTGATCCTTCACATACATAACATGGCTACTAAAGTGTTTAATATATCTTGTGCAGAACTTCTGATGTTGCGTCCATGCATCAAGATACATCTGCAGATCTTGCTGTGGTTGGAGAGATCTTGGAAAGATCTTTAGGGGTATGGTACCTATATAAAATTTTACGATATAGTTTTGCTTATGAAATGAAATGTGAAATCTTTTTAATTTGAGGGAAAAGATAGGGAAAATCTGTATTAATTATTTTCTCCCACTTTCATTTTCTTTTTCACTCTCTCCACTAACCAAACATGCAAAACTGATTTCCTTTTTCTTTTCCATTCTTCTATTTTCTCTCAAACCAAACACAACCTTTGAGTCAGACATCATGGTTTTTTTGAACTACAATATTTCTAAGTAATTTATGTCAATTCTAGTAAATATTGTGACAATGATTTTTTAAAATCGAATTTCTATTCTCTAGTAGATCTTGCTTGTCATAAGTTATTAACTAAGAGGTATCATCTTCCACTTTTTCATGATTTCATCCTTGGTGGTGTTCTTATTTTTCCATGTTATTTTTCCATGAGTAATGACTGATTCATTTGCAAGACAAAACAACATTGATTCTTTTACATGATATTCTTTCTTCTGTTCTCTTTTATTTTTTATCACAGATTCCAAATACTACTTGGAGGATGAGAAGGCTCGTCATTGAGGTGTGTGATGCCGTCACAATGCGTGCAGCACGTTTGGCTGCGGCTGGTATCGTGGGAATTCTCAAGAAGATTGAGAGGGATGGAACTGATAGAAAGGCTGTGGTGGTGGTGGAGGGTGGACTCTATGAGCACTACCGCCTCTTCCGAACTTATCTGCACAGCGGTGTGAAGGAAATGCTTCGAGGCACGTTTTCGGACAATGTGGTCATCGAAAATTGGAGCGATGTGTGTGGGATTGGATCTGCATTGCTCACCACTTTAAGCTGAGCCTTTTTTCTGCAGCTGCACTCTTTTCTCCAGTTCATTTTTTTTCCTCCAATACAGGTCTATGTTAGTGATCCTGGGTGAGTGACTTGTTCTGCTGACTATCCGAAAAACTAGTTTTTTTTTTTTTTTTTTTGCCATAAGACAAATGCCTAAAAGTTCTGTATCTTCCTACTGCGCTTCTGGGAGTAGAGTTGGAATTTAAAATAGCAATCTCAGATATAAAATTTTCGAGTTGGGACTATACAGCCTGCTTTTTGTGAGTTCTGCTGTTTCTCTCCATGGAATCCCCACTTGACTGGAGTCATATTTCCAAGAATACAATTTGCTTTTCCTGTTGACCTTACCCCTTCTTCTTCTTTTTTGACACAGTTGAACTTGCAAAAACCCATGCCTGTACGTTACGTTCCTATACTTCCAGCTGCAGATTATGGTCTACTTAGTCTCAGTGTTCTAAAAATTGGCATGTTTGGTCGTCTAGACGCTAGGCGTCCTTAGGCCGAACCGAAATTTTTCTAATCGACAATATAATGAGGTTATGTGTTTTGGACCCTGTTCGGTGCCTAGGCGTTTTGTGTAGGTGTTCGGATTTTAAAATTGTTTGTTATTTTTTTATGCTTATTTATATTATGGGTATGTTGTTTGAATTTTAAGATTGAATTTGGATACATTAAAATTTCAAATTTATATTATGGATATGATGATTTTTTTATTATGTTTGTTTCATTATGAAATAATGTTGATAATATTTTCATGAATAATGATAATGATAGAATACTTGTTGGCAATTTCTTTATTAAGCGTGTTTCATTATGATATAACACTATATAAGCTGTTACAAGGAAGTAGGAGAGGAAAAAAAAAAGTATAATACCTGTTCGACACCTAAGAGGCACCTAAACGGCGTAGGCACTAGACTCCTCCGCACCGAATTTATATAGCAAATTTTAGAACATTGACTAGTTTCGGATTTTGTTAGAGCTACAGTCCATTGCTGTTGTTTAAAGTTTAAGCGATGTATCACAGGCCAACTTGATACATAACATTCATTGGTTTGTATACTTCAGTACGTGGGTTCAGTTTTCTGATGCCAATACAAATAGAGGAAAATGTACGAGATGTTGACAATTCCTCCTGATCATATCACCTGCATATATGTTTGCAGCTCCCAATATTTGTATTGACATTATAAAAATTGCGGCATTAGACATAAAATGTCCATTTGTCCTATTTTTGTCATGGGGATCCGAATCATGTATTTGTAGATTTAGGGATACACGGTACATTTGTCCTATTTTTGTCATGTTTTCATCCCCATTCCCACCCTTTCCGTGATTGGAATAATCTAAGTATATCATCCTAAATTCTCACCATTGTTCTTGAGCTGTTCTGCAGTTATAGGGTCTTCACCGTACTATCAAAACAACATATTTTAGGGTAAATACAATTACAAATAAAACATTAAAATGGAATGGAGGGTAGTAGTAATTAAAAAGAGAGAGGAGGTAACCGAATTAGCAATTAAGATTACAGAGGTAAATATAAATAACTCAAATAAAAATGGTGTGATCCAGCTTTTAATTCATAGAACGAGACCATGAACTGAAGGAACTTATTGGGATTCAGTAATACTAGCCTCAAATATGGAGTTTTGGACTTTGTAAGAGCATCTTCAACCCTGTTGTGAGTTTGGAAAAAATAGTTCCTACATAGGAATCACAATTTTTTATTTCAAAAATCATTCTCCATTGTGAAGTTGACATAGAAATGACATGGCAATAACAATGTGAAGTTGGTTGTCTAGATCTAAATATTGGACTTACTTTACTTTCACATTATCAATTATGAATAAAAATATTTATAAAAAAAAGGAAAAAGTGAAAAAATTGTCTTAAAAGTTGAAAAAAAGTAGTTTTTATTGTCTTCTCAACATTTTTGCATTGGACAACACTTTTTTATCTTATTGTCTTGTGTGAATATAATCTTGCCACATAGGAAAGACATTTGTCTTGTGCCTTATGTCACATAGGAATCACAACACAAAACAAGACAATAGAGTTGGAGATGCTCTAACATCAAATTAAAACCAAAAACCAAAAATATTTATTATGGAGTGGAGAATATTTATTACATACATGGATAGGAAATCTAATTAGTGAAATGTTGCATAAAAATAAAAAAGAATCAAACAGACGGATGTACAACATGACATGACGATATATATTTCAGTAAATCTGTATGTTTTGGGATAAATTTTATTTTCGGTACATTATTTTTCCGGTACACAAAAGCTGAGAATTGCCACAGTTGGTATTTCAGACATGGCAAAACAGTATACAACAGCTTGTACATGCTATTCAGATTTATAACTTCAGCACCTGGTCCATCTTTTCCTTCTGTCATTTTGTAATGAAAGAAACCCCCTTCTGAATGCTTCCTGCCAACTCTCTCTTTGCCTTTTCCAAGCCAACCCTGTGACAATTGAAGCATCTAATGAATCTAAAAACATGTTTCAAGAAAAGCTGGGGAAAGTGATCTAAAATTTGATGCATATTTAGCATTCTCTCGTACCAGTGGCCGAGATTTTGTTAGACCACCAATATTGGTTGCTGAGGAAGATCAGTTAATACTAGTATGATACTGTTTGGGGGAGAGTCCTTACCTTTTCCTATAACAGGTGACGCTAGGATGGGCAGGGTTAGAGCCAGACTAGTGTCATAATTTCGTTCGAGCAAGTTAGGTTATTTAGGGTGAAATCAAAGAGAGTTCACTAACGGCGGTTTTAGTTCAGATTAGGCAATCATCTAATCAGAGGGGTATGGCTAGAAATACAAATCTTAGTTGAACAAAACTTTTACTAGCAAACTGCCCAAAACTTAGACCAATCCAAGTTTTAGACCTCAAGTTTTGAATGTCAAACATGAACACAGGAGAGGTAGACAGGACTAGTAATAGAAGAGGCAGTTTGATTAGAAAATCAGACCTTTCAGACTCATTCAGTGGTCCAAGAGGGAAGATTTCCTCAGCTCCACCACGACCTAGTCGTACTTTTGTTGCAAAAAATGGTAGTTCTGTCACCTGTAAAAAGAGATACAAATATGAAAAAACAATTTACAAAAATCATTATAGAGAAGACTATATAATGGAATAAGTTGATTGAGCACAAGAACCTGAGAAGCCACGAATGAGCACTCTACAACATCAGCATCACCTCTCAGTCCTCGCAAGCAGGCATCGGCAAATTTAGAAGCTGCATATGCCTGCAGCAAAACCCTCAAGAAGTTAACAAGGAGTTCCTGGACAGAAGTCCATCACATGCAAAGAGAACAAGGAAACTAACCATTGACAATGTTGCAGAGCCAGCCCCAGCTTTTGCCTGCATCAGGAAATGCCACAAGTTTCAGATGTTATCATAGTTACTTTCATGAAAGAGTAGTCCATAAGACAAGTAAAAAAGATTAAAGTACGTATTAGTTACGCTCAAGTACTGGAAACAAATTTGCACAATGCTTTGCAATGGCTTACAATGACATATTATGACTAGAAAGGAAACAAAGTAGATTAAGATCATCAGTGATGACATTCCACTTAAAGATCACAATGACCCATTGACTTGACCAAGCATTTTTCTAATATCTTCAATTAACTAATTTCTGATTGACTACGTATTTGGAACAAAAATAAACATCAAGTGTTAACCAACACCTGGCTATGTGGACCTACAATGGGAACATGAAAGATAAGAGCAGTCGAGATTCAAGAATGCGACCTGTATATACTGTTGGGTCATCTTCTCCAGTTTCCAGTGCCCTACACCAATCCTCTTATGAAACCAGCACTTTTCCTAGTACTCACTTTATAGGTTGTTTCCTACAACTGCACAATAAGAGACTATTTCCAAGATGGTTCATAGTTCATTATGAAACAATGTTAACATTCTAGCTTATAGCACGAAGTCAACTGGTTCGATGACATATAAAAAAAAATTATTTTACCACTTTCATGGTTGAATATCATGAACCATGTACCTATTTTTGCATCATTTTGTCTCAATGTCCTAGAGAACGGATTAAGAAAAGATTGATGAGCAAAGTAATTGATCATTAATTGGCTGTCAAATAAGAATTTACATGCACCCGCAATTAAACCACCATTTAATCCAATCAACATGTCACCTGACCTGGACTGCTTGCATAATGAAATCATTTAATACAACTTTGTTTAGACTAGCTTTTCAACTACATTCAACAGTTAGTAACTTCTAGACCCAGGTGTCTTTGATCAATAAATTAACGTCATCATCTCATCCCTATCCAGCAAAGGCACCTTCGACAATTCCTATACAAAAATATTCATCCACAGGTTACTCCATCTTTCCTCCTCCAATGGTAAATAAACAGAATCTTATCCAATCACTAGTTTTATCTAATGAAAACAATTCATGCATCTGACAGCTTATAGATTATGTACATGTTATGAATGGACTCCACCTAGAAGTGTGTATATGTATAGCAGATCAGAAAATTTGCTATAAGTTCCAACTTTGCACCTTGCAGATGTGGTATTTGCTTCACAGGTGCAAATACTTTGATACTGAAACAATATTGTTTTATGCAAAACTGTCGAGTGAATACTTTGATACTGAAACAATATTGTTTTAAGCAAAACTGTCGAGTGAATACTTTGATACTGAAACAATATTGTTTTATGCAAAACTGTCAGAGTGAATGTCATTACAAGCAAGCAAGAAGTCAAGGTTATCATCAACCCAATATCTAAGAACAAAGACAAGCATGCAGATTGATAATTATGTTAAAAGAAGAAGCTATAATCTAGAGCAGATGGAATAAAACAACAGTTTCTATTTATATGTTTGCGGGGAAATGCTAATTTACCTCAACTACTTCTGTTCCCCCATTTTGTATGCGGTCGGTAAGATGACTAATTTCTTCAGAAGTGAAGGAACATGGGGGTTTGACCTACATAGATACAAATCCAATATCATAAAGCATTCATATGGTAATTTTTAAGCCTCGATACATCTAGGAACATAACACTGATAGAAGTCATGAGAATGGAAACAAATAAAGATCAGTGATTTTACATCAGGAAAAAAGAAGATAAAATATGTTTTTTTTACCTGCGACAATAGGGGTAATATTGTAACCCCTGCATGTCCACCAACCACAGGGACATCGACCTCCCTGGGGTCAATTCCCAACACTTCAGCCTGAGAATACCATGAATTAGATAAGTAAATGGTTATTTGACAGCAATATAACAAGAGAGAACAAATATCAATCGATTTCCCAGCACCATGACCAGAAGGGTCTGAAAATGTAACATGGCAATTAAAATTACCAAATTTCTCATATTAGAGCTATTCAACAAAATAGATTCTTACCACAAAAGTATTGGCCCTGACTACATCGAGTGTTGTCACTCCTAAAAGACGCTTGGGATTATACGTGCCTGCTTTCTTGAACACTTCGGCTGCAATAGGAACAGTGGAGTTCACTGGATTGCTGATCACATTCACAACAGCATCGGGACAGCATTTAGCAATTCCCTCACAGAGTGTTCGAACAATTCCAGCATTGATGTTAAACAAATCATCCCTAGTCATTCCAGGTTTCCTAGGGACACCAGCGGGAATAATCACAAGGTCCATTCCTGTTAAAGCATTCTCTAGTTGTTGCTGCCCTAGAAAGCCACGCACCTGCAAGATCCCAATCATAACTATATCAACAAGTACTTCTAACAGATAACCTACAAGAATGCTAGACCCCAAATGATTCCAGGTAATCATGATACAGGAAACAAGCCAAGAAGCACAATATTTCATAATTAGATGCAATTTAAATAAAAACTAAAAGGACTTCATCTTCAGATTTCTATTCGTCCTTCAACCAAACAATCAAATTTAGTATCAATAGAAGACGACAAACTTCACTTCTAAACTCGACCTAGAGATTCTTATTAAATTGTAGGAGAAGAAGGAGATAATGATATCTATACCCCGTCTTCCGCTATGCCAATTATTTATATTTCTGTATAATATAAATATTCTTCGTTTAGACTCTTCATAGTCCAGGGAACTTAGGGAGTGCACATTGATTGCATGAGCTTAAACTGCATATCAAAGAGGTATGTCTACCTATATGTCAACTTGCCGTCTAGGTTTGATAGTACAACACTCTCATGATTTGGCACCAATACAGAGTTGCATGTTAGGTTGACGGACGGTCATAAAAACTAGTCAATTTTTTTCATTAAGCTTGCTTATTGTCACGGACTTAGTGATTTTTCTTTCACTTCGACCCGTGAGGCGCACAAACTTCCTCCTCGAAGACCCGTACAAGCCTTCCCCTAAACGCTTAGTTAGGTCGCTAAGGCAAATATGAGTAAAAGTGGAGCAAAAGAGAGAAATTGGAATATTGAAAATTTTATTATACTAGAGAGTTTACAATTTTTTGGGTGGTGAGGAGCAAATGAGTCTACCCCTTATTTATAGTGCCTCTAAGGCTTACAAGAAACTTCTGGAATAGAAATATTCCAGGGATTATTCTAAGAAATATTCTATGAATTATTCTATATTCTAAGAATATTCCATATTATTATTAATGCCAAATAACTAAAAATGAAGCCTCTAGAATGGAAAGATATGTGAATTATTCCATAATGTGCTGGAGGATTCTGGAAGCTTCCCGCAAAACCCCTGGCAGAGGAGGGTTATGCAAATAATCTCGGTGGGCCACTAACTTTTGTGCGTTACATTATCCCCCACCTATTTTGTCGACACCTATTTCGTCGACCGGTGCACCAAGTCTCCGAAAGGCTTTCACCTCCGTAGTCACTGTCGCCACGCGTCGTTCCTTCTTTTTATTTTCCGTACGGCCCTCCCCAGGCTTGTCCATTTTTTCCTCAAGATCGAAAGCAAACTGGTTCACCGCATCACCTTTTTCCATGGTCTGTACCCTCGTTGGCACAGAAAGAGGCTTGAACAGTCGATCTGGTCGCAGATTCACCTTATCTCGTGGGCGCACATAGTCCTCCATACCTCCACGCATGTGAGTCCTGTTGCGATTCTGTCAACCCGAATGTCCACCACGATCCTCGAGCGACTCCTTGCATGAGCCACTCCACTTTCGTACACATATCTTTGCCGCACCTGCCTTCTCGCAGTCCACGACATGCTTCTCCTGACATTTGTCCAGCTTGGTAGCAAGATCCACCTCCCTCCACGGAAGTACTTATCGGGATTGTCCCTTGCAACATCATTGGTCTCGCTTAGAAGATCTTCCTCCTCGAAGTTCTCCTTCATCTCTAGCACCGCTAAGTAGTCCATCTCCCTTTTGTTACCCTCCTTGAGCTGAATGACAGAGAGAACTTTTTCCTTTGATGATTCACCTCGTGCAACACTCACCATGCACGAAGATCCCTCCTCCATAAAGCTGACGACTCCCAAGTGTGACATTGGAGTCGCCTTCGCCGTGATTAGAAAATCCATGCCAAGTATCATCTTGAAGTCGTCCAATGATGTAGCAGTGAAATTGGCAACACCCGACCAATATCCCACCTCTATGGGAACTCCCTTGGCTACCCCCTGCACGGGGAGAGCAGCTGAGTTGACCACCTTCATTCTGCTTGAATCTTCTTCCAACGCTAGACCCAAGCGACGGACCTCCGCGTCCGAGATGAAGTTATGAGTGGCGTCTGTATCAACCAACGCCCGTGTGCTCATGTCATTGATCCTCACGTCAACGTACATGAGCTCCCTGCTCGGAGTCTTCGACACAACGGACTTGGCCTTAACGGCGTTTAGTAAGCGCAACGCTCCCATGTGCGCTCCCACTTCGTACTCCTCGTCCTCCACCTTCTCGCTTTGGACGACATTGACACGCTTGCTCCTGTTCTGGCAATCCCACGCATAGTGATTTTTTTCCATATATGAAGCACGAAACTATTCGTTCAGGTTGGACCTTTTCACTCTTCTTTTTCTCGAACGGACCTTCTTTAGGAGAGATCTCCTTCTCTCCCCCACCATTCTCCTTGGTGGTCTTTAGCTTGGCCTTGGCATCATTGTCGTTCCACCTGTACTCGACGAGCCTCTCGGCTGCTGCCATGGCGGCGTTCAAGTCTTGCACCCTCTGCTGTTGCAATTCTTGAGCCGTCCATTGTTGAAGTCCATCGAGGAAGAAGAACAAGCGATCATCCTCGTCCATGCTAGATATCGCAAGCATCAAGCGTGTGAATTCTGCAACGTACTCTTTGACTGTTCCGATTTGTTTGAGTTGTTGCAAGCCCCGCCTCGCCGCAAACTCCACATTCTTCGGGTAGAACTGAGACTTGATCTCCTTCTTGAGATCCTCCCAAGTCTCAAACGATCACAAACCCTTCTCTATTTCCACGCACATACGACGCCACCACAACATAGCATCATCGGTAAAATATAGTGAAGCAATGTTTACCTTCTTAGCCTCATCCTCGATGTTCAACGCCTTGAAGTATAGCTCCACGTTCCACAAGAAGTTTTTCACTTCTTTGGCATCTCGTACCCCACTAAAGGATTTCGGCTCGGGAATCTTTCTTCTCGGTGCCTCCCTACTCGAAGGTCTACCGTTTGCAACGGCCCTCTCCAAAATGGCAACTTTGGTTTTGAGTTCTCCGCAACTCTCGACCACGGTCTTTAGCTCTTTGTAGCTTTGGACCTTTCCGCGCAAGTACTCAATCTCAGCACGATGTGCTTTGAGCTCCTCCTCAATTGCGGATCGGATCTCTTAGATTTGCTCCCGGAATATTGCCATAGACGAAGCGACATCACTTTCCAGCCCATTGTAGAACTCTTCTAGCCTTGTGTTGCTTTGCTCCACGGGCCCCATGTGCATCCCTATGTCCCTCGAACCCGTCTCCAAGATCTCGAGACGTTCTGCAAGATCGCAAGGGTACGCTCCGTCGTAGGCTCCTTGTTCTTGCCCCTCTTGTTGGTCCTGGCGTTCCTCTCCTTAGACGACGCGGGCCTCTCCTGGACGCTCTCGGATGTCGACATGGCACCAACCAACCTTCGCTCTGATACCACTTGTCACGGACTTAGTGATTTTTCTTTCACTTCGACCCGTGAGACGCATAAACTTCTTCCTCGAAGACCCGTGCAAGCCTTCCCTTAAACGCTTCGCTAGGTCGCTAAGAAAAATATGAGAAAAAATGGAGCAAAAGAGAGAATTGAAATATTAAATTTTTTATTATACTAGAGAGAGTTTACAATTTTTTGGGTAGTGATGAGCAAATGAGCCTCCCCCTTATTTATAGTGCCTCTAAGGCTTACAAGAAACTTCTGGAATAGAAATATTTCAGGAATTATTCTAAGAAATATTCTATATCCTAAGGATATTCCATATTATTATTAATGCCAAATAACTAAAAATGAAACCTCTAGAATGGAAAGACATGGAGATTATTCCATAATGTGCTGGAGGATTCTGGAAGCTTCCCGCAAAACCCATGACAGAGGAGGATTATGTAAATAATCTCGGTGGACCACAAATTTTGTGCATTACATTATGCTCCATTGCCGACCCCATCCTGATGGGAGAAGGCTTAAACAATGATGACAATGATCCAGAAGAAGGCAATATGCAGTAGTTCTTATAAAGTGTGACGGCCGGACCAGACGGAAGGAACTCCAATTAACGTTGATGCGGAAAATGCACCTATACTTATTTTTTAAAGATTATAAATGCAAGAGATGATCCTTGTGACGAAACGATGATTAATCTGCTTAGCATCCCTTCCACTGTAGCTATTTCACTAACTACTAGTACTATATATATATATATATATATATATATATATATATAAGAAGGTAAATTTTATATAGAAACCACGATGATTACAATTATGATCCCGACTAGATTACAAAATGAGTTATCTGGAGTCTAGGATATCTATGTCAGCATCAATACTTCTTTGTACAACAAAAATACTAAAAAAACGACCCTCAAAGATATGGCGAATATATATATATAAAGTGGTTAGAGTGAGGTATATCCCTATGAGGTTGCTAGTTCGAGCAACAGGGGGTTGTGCATCCGAGAGCGGCTTGTGCCAAGTGCGATTGCGGTGCTGGTGCAGGAGGCCTTCGGATCGTGATGTGGCGTTCGGGCTGTGTTTGTAAGACCTTCTGACCAGATTTAAAAAATTACCTTTTTTGAATATATATATAGTTCATTGGAAATGCCAAATTCCTAAATACTTCAAAAGAAAGAAGAAGGGGGAGATTAAGAAAAATTACCACAGCACTGGTGTTCATATGACTGATATCAGCAGTGACGCCGGGTGCGTTGACGACGTCGTACAGATGAAGAACCGACACAAGAGGGTTCATCTTCATCAGCAACGCCAGCGGCTGGCCGATCCCGCCTGCGGCTCCCAGTATCGCTACTTTGAATCCCGGCGCCCCTCCTTTCGATCGGCAATTCGCAGGATCCAGCGAGGAGCTCTCCCCCATCTACAATCGAGAGAGAGAAAAAAAAATCATAGTAACAGAAATCAATACACTAAACTGCTACATAGAACTCTGGGATCAGAGCTTCAGAAACCACCTAAATTCCCAATTCAAGATTCTATCTTTCCTACAGAAAACAGCATAAAACTGGAAACCCACCGATACCCAGAAATCAAATCAGAAGAAAAAAGCATACTAAAAAAAACCCTAACTTCTTCCAGAAATTGGAAGTTTATGTAAACTACTCGCACCAAGATCCAGTCTTTCTTCCAGAAAGCAGCATAAAATCGAAAACCCAATAATGCCCAGAAACCAAAATACATAAAAAAAAAAACACGAGAGAGAAAAAAAATCCTAAGAAAATGAAGGAACCTGAAGTTTGGGAGGGTTGAGATGGGCGAAGATCCTCGCTATGCGCTCAGAAACATCTGGAGTCGGCTTCATCGTCTCTAATAAAGAAAAAGAATGGGATCGAAGGTGGAAGAAGAGATCAAAGTGAGGAATTTTGTGATATTGGACGAGGAGAACGTGGATGTGAAGAAAAACGAAGATGGTTGTAATAATAATAAATAAGAAAGCAATAAAATGTTGATGATGTGGATTTGTTACGGGGAGTGTTGGGAAGCGTGTTTGTTGATGATATGGATAGGCTAATCACTCCACATTTTACTTACCACAACTCATTACTTCAGGACAGTTCAGATTTTTAAATTTTTTTACTTAGGACAACACAATCCTAACTCCAACCCCAACCTCCGGAGGAGGAGGCAGAGATGAAGGAGGCGGAGGCGGAGGCTGGAGGAGGAGGGGGCCTTCGTTGCCTCCGTCGTGCGCAGCCTCCCGCGCGCGTGCCCGCACCTCCATTGCTCGGAGCCCTCAGCGTGCCTGTGCGCAGCCCCCCGTGCTGTGCGCCTCCGCCGTGCGGCACCCTCACGCGCGCGTCTGCCTATGCCTCACACCGCCCCAGCTCGCGCCACTCCCGCTCGCCCCCGCTGCTGCTGTTGCTACTGTCACTGCTGTTGCTTCTTCTTCTACGCTTCCTTCTTAAGACTGTAAACAAAATTTACAATCCTTCCAATATGAGTGACTGTCAATTTTTTTTACAATCATAGTTATTTAGGACTGTCACAATATTGACAGTCTTCCCAATTGGAAGAATTGTCAACATTGTGACAGTTCTGGAAAAAAAATTTGGCTAGCCTGGAGCAAATTTTTCGTTGGCAAACTTGTAAATAAAAAAATTAAAAATTTGAACTAGCCTAAGTAATTGTTGGAGTGCCTTTAGAATTAGCTTATGGATATTGATGATTATCTTGGCTCTAATGTTGGGGGAATAATCCTAGAAGATTTTTGTAGTCTTCTCTGTATAAGAGTTTTCTCTTCTCGTTATGTTGGTCTACTCGTGAGAAGTCCATTTCAACTCTTTTCTTGGACTTATTGGTATGGATTTTACAAAATTTTAGATTTTTTTTATTTATTCGAGTTTAAAAAAAAAAAGATCGGTGGTTCAAGCTATAGACAAACACGTTGTGACGGAAGCCATTGTCGAACTCTACTTGCGTAACAAAGCTTTTTTAACTCGATTAGCTTGACGAAAATAAATCTGCATTTGTGTAAAATTCAAACCCATTCCAATAAGTCCATTTCAACTTCTTCTTTTTTGACTTATTGGAATGAGTTTGGATTTTGCAAAATTCTAGATTCCTTTTGGACAATCTATTCGAGTTAAAAAAAAAAAAAAAAAAAAAAATGGATTTCGTCGTGACTAAATCCTAACCCACCACCACAATCTTTCTTCTATCTCCTTAAACCATAAAACAATTAATATCACAACGGCTTCTGTCACACCTTGCTTGGGTCTTGCCTCCATGGTTCAAGCCATAGTTTTTAGCAAGTAAATAGTTTTCCTACAATTTGTTATAGTTGCTTATAATTGTGTTCTATTGATTATAATTACTTTAAAGTGATTATAAGTAGTTACAAATAGTTATACTCGGTTTGGAGATAGATATTAAATATTTAATTTTAAAATTATATTTAGTTGGATAATTCGAGAGATGGAGAATATGTGGCGTAGATTAGGGGTGAGCAACGGTTCGGTTCGGTCCAAACCGGACCGAATTATTAAAAACCGAACATAAACCGAACCGACATAGTGAAGAACCGAACCGAACCGCAATATTTCAAAACCGAAATAAACCGAACCGAAAAATTTCGGTTCGGTTATTTTAGTTATTCGGTTTATGGGCCTTTGTGTAATGGGCCGGGACGGTTCATTTTACAACGAACAAAATTGTCGAATTGAACGGCCCAACTAATAAAATTATCCTTGGCCCATCCAATATATTGTTGTTTGGCCCATTTTACAACAAATAACTTCAAACCCAACCTGGGCAATCAAATATACAAACCAAATTTCAATTAAAAAAAAATTTGAAGCAAAAAATTATAACAAAACAAAGTGTACACAGTAGACTACACAGTCACACACAGTGCCAGACTGCCAGTTATGATATTGTACAAAAAAAATTAAAAATGTACACACAAAACAAAATGTACACACAAAACAAATGAAATCTTGTTTCCAGTTTAGATAAAAAAAAATTACAACAATGAAATGCAGCTGAGATTTAATTCCTAAGCCCTCCAATTTCAAACTGGTGCTCATCTCACTGAATCTCATATCTTCCCCTGAAGAACAACAACACAATGAAATAAAGATACAAAACATATATGCAGCCTACAGATATCAAACTGTATTTAGAAAGTGTATTTATAAGTTTATAACTACCTTGCCAGTTGCTAGTAACAAGAGTTCCCAGGTTAAACCGTTCAAATGCATAGTTCTCTTCATAAACAAGTCATCATCATCTAGTCCTAGATTATCCTGGAGGACCTGGACAACACAATAAAAAGAAGAAGAAGAAAACTAAATTGTGGCTCAGATAAGGCTCATTTTTGCATCATTGTTTGATGCCATGTAGTATCAGTTCTCCTATTCTCAAGCCATCATCATCATTGCCACTTTATCATGTAATATGTTAGTAAATTTCTCAAGAAAAGACTAAATAAACTAGCATCATAGATTTACCAAATGGCTGCATTTTATGCCACGCCATTGTCTGTCGCCAATGGCTGCATTTTATGCCTCGCTAGTGGCTTCATTTTATGCACCTACAACAAGAAGAAATAACAACAGAAATAACAACAGAAGCTCCCAGCAATAAAGCTATAAAGCTCCCAGAAATAACTAGAGAGGCAGAAATAACAGCAGAGTGCAGTAACTAACAGCAAGTCAGCAGAGTGCAGTAACTAACAGCAAGTCAGCAAGTAACAGGTAGTAGATATTATATAACAAGCAATAACAGCAGTCAGCAGCAGCAGTAACTAACAGCAAGTCAGCAAGTAACATGTAGTATATATTATATAACAAGCAATAACAGCAGTCAGCAGAAGCAGCAACTAACAGCAAGTCAGCAAAGATGAGAACAGCAAGAAAATAGCAGCAGTAACCAGTAAGCCAGTAACAGCCTAACAGGTATCGAAAAATATTACACATTGTCTTCCAAGTTTCCAACTAAAAGTTTGTGTTCCCAAATATCCCTCCAAAAGTCCAAATTTAAAGACCAGAATTAATCAAACCTCGCTTGTTGACGTTGATATTGATTCCACCGTCAACTTACCCAAATCTAAATGAAAAAGTTAAAACAATTAAGAAGTTAAAACACACAATAAAAGATACACTAGAAAAAAATTCATGCTAAATAATAAAAAAATTACCCATTTCAACTTTATACACGTCTTCAAACTCCTCTTCAACAATAGATACTATAGGTCGATCAGAAGGCCTACGTAACCAATCTTGACAACAAATAAGAGCTTGAACTATTTTTGGAGTCAAGGAGCTCCTATATGAATCAAGCACACGACCACCCGTACTAAAAGTGGACTCGGACGCCACAGTAGATATGGGAACGGCCAACACATCCCGAGCCATCTTCGAAAGGATCGAAAAAGGGGGAGAATTAAGCTTCCACCATCCCAAAATATTAAACTCATCACTCTCATCGTCATCATCATCTACCGTGCTCTCATCTAAATATCGATCAAACTCCGATTTAGTATCACCACCACCCAATTCCATCTTATGTTTCTTGAATTGAGCTTTCATAAACTTCTTCAATTGCAAGTTGTGCACCGGTTGATTTGCACAAGAAGGTTCAACTCTTTCACTATTAGTAGCAACACCACCACTTTGAGAAGAGCTTATGTTTTTGTACTCATTGAACATGGAGTACGCAATACTTTTTACTTTCTTTTTCATGGAATCGCTCTTCTCCGGTCCATAGAGATGATCAAGAGCATATTCCACGTATTCCAACTTATGTCGAGGATCTAGAATTGGTGCAATAAATATCACCATATTCATTTTCTCAATGTCCCCCCAATACTTTTGATATTTTTCTCTCATTTTGTCGGCCATGAGAGATAAGTCAAAGTCCTCACTCTCCCTTGAAGTACGCAAAAGAATATCAATGGATGTGATTTCGTCAAAGAAATTATTCCAAGTGATATATAAGGATCCCGAGATACGCAAAGTAAGTTCATAAAAGTGTTCTAAGAAAGTGCACATTCTTCTTGCATTAGCCCAATCGTCCTCGGTAGGAAACCCACCATTCTCTGCTAGTTCTAGTTTGAACCATGGATCTTGTCCGGCGAATCTCTCAAAAGCACTTTCAAACTTTTGTGCCGTGTTCAACATCAAAAATGTAGAGTTCCAACGGGTGCTCACATCAAGACACAACATTTTTTTGCTTTGTATCTTTTCGGCTTCAACACACTCCTTGAACTTTTGAAATCGACTAGGAGAATGTCTCACATATCTCACCGCATTTCGAACACGAGCAACCGATGGTGACATCAATTTTAAGCCGTCAACCACAACTAGATTAATTATATGTGCAATGCATCGCATGTGTAAATATTTGCATTGTAGAATGCCATTTCCCCAATTCTGAATTTTCTTGCTTAAATAAGAAATAGCAACATCATTGGAACTCGCATTTTCTACCGTGATAGTGAATATTCTATCAATACCCCACTCTAGCAAGCACTTCTCTACCGCTTTCCCGATGGCCTCACCTTTATGACTTGAAATTGGACAAAAGTTTATAATTTTTTTCTTCAACTCCAAATCATCGTTTATATAATGTGTCGTAAGACACATATAATTGATTTTTTGTAACGATGTCCAAGTATCCGTTGTAAGACAAATCATTTGCTTGGACTCTTTCAAATATGTTTTGAACTTACTCTTTTCAATAGAGTAAATATCATAAGAATCCCGAGCCACTGTCCATCTTGACGGAATACGAAAGCTAGGACACGCCACATTAATAAAGTTTTTAAAGCCCTCACACTCCACAAATCGAAACGGAAGCTCATCAACGATAATCATATGTGTCAAGGCCTTTCTTACCTCGTTTTGATTAAATTTCCAACTAGTTAGTATTTGCTTGCCCTTTGCAATTGATTGCAAGTTGAGTATTGTTTGACTAGGTTCATGATTCTTTGGATTCAATGGACATGCATTCCAGTGGGTTTTCACACTAGTACTCCCATTTAGCTTACTATGGCAATGGTATTCTTTTCCGCAATGGTTGCAACTTGCTTTTGGACGACCATCCGGGTCAAGAAATTTTTTAAAATCTTTCCAATGCGGAGCTCTTTCCTTCGAAGGCTTTCTTGTAACCGGAAGCTTCAAATTTAGATTAGATACAGGAAGAGGCTCATTTGTGGTTTGAGAACTAGTTGGTGGTTGATGATCACCTTCTTGCGACATCTAAAAAAATAAATTTGTACTTTGAATATATGAAATATAAATAACAAAATTGAGTCCAAAAATTAAGAAATACGCACATTGCATGAATATGAAGTTGTTGCCATTGATTGGGTTGGTGCTACACCTATTGAACATCACACATTTATGAGTAACCTAAGTTACCTATAGCTATGCTACCTAACCCTTACCCAATTCCAACCTACATAAATAGCCCTTAGTCACTACTAGTCCAAAATACAGTGTCTCAATGTGCCAGGGCAGAATGCAGAATCAGATTGCAGATAGGGATAGTCCCATTACAGACTCACAGAATGCAGAAACAGACTCACAGAATGCAGAATGAAGCAGTAGCTGTGAAGAATTAGAGTGCAGACTGCAGACTGCAGAATGCAGTGTAAAGATATATTAAGTCAAAATGCAGAATGTCAATGCACTATGCAGAATGTCAATGCAAAATAAATCAATGTACCAACCCTGCATGACTGCAGAATGTCAATGCACTATGCAGATGCACTATGCAGTATTGCAGTATTGCAGTGTGCAGTATTGCAGTGTCTTTGTATTGCAGTGTACCAAAAATAATTGTCAGTCACTAACAGATGCACTATGCAGTATTGCAGTATTGCAGTGTGCAGTATTGCAGTGTCTTAGTATTGCAGTGTACCAAAAATAATTGTCAGTCACTAACAGATGCACTATTGCAGTGTGCAGTATTGCAGTGTCTTAGTATTGCAGTGTACCAAAAATAATTTTCAGTCACTAACAGATGCATTATGCAGTATTGCAGTATTGCAGTGTGCAGTATTGCAGTATTGCAGTGTGCAGTATTGCAGTGTCTTAGTATTGCAGTGTACCAAAAATAATTGTCAGTCAAAATGAAGTGTCTTAGTCACTATTCACTAATCAAATATCAATGTGCCAGAATAGCAGAATCATAGTGCAGAATGCAGATAAAGATAGTCTCATTACAGACTCACAGAGTGCAACACAGATATACATATATTAGGTCAAAATGTATAAAAACTAATCAAAGTGTACCAACCCTACAAATAATCTTTACTGAGTTACTCTTCAAAGTACCAAAATACAAATAACAGAAGCAGGAAACAATTATGAATCAATATGCAAATTATCAATTTTTTTGCAAATTATCAAAGTACCAAAAATTCAATGAGGTACCAAAAATAAGTGTCAGTAACTAACAGATGCACTATGCAGTATTGCAGTATTAACAATTATCAATTTTTTTGCAAATTAACAATTATCAAAGTACCAAAATAATCAAAGTGTACCAACACAGATATACATATATTAGTTCAAAGTACCAAAATGCAAATTATCAATTTTTTTGCAAACCTGTATTTTTTTTGGCAGGAAACAATTAACATAAGCATACTCAGTACTCACTAGTCACTAGTAAGTAGTAACTAACAGTCTAACAGCAAGATAATGTAGGTATGGTAAGCATACTCAGTACTCAGTACTCACTACTCACTAGAAGCAGGAAACAATTATCAATTAGACATTTTTTTTGGCAGGAAACAATTAACATAAGCATACTCAGTACTCACTAGAAATAATTAACATAAGCATACTCAGTACTCACTAGTAACTAACAGTCTATCAATTAGACATAATAATTTTTTTCGAATTGGGGCCAGGTAACAGGGTTACTTACAGTGAATGAGTAGTGACTCACTGACTTGCTGTTAGTTACTGCTTCTGCTGGTAACAGGGTTACAATTAACATAAGCATACTCAGTACTCACTAGTAACTAACAGTCTAAGAGGAAGATAATGTAGGTATGTATACAAGTAACAGTCTAACAGCAAGATAATGGCACAATAAAATTAAAACGTACCAAGCCCTGCACCAAATCTAGGTTAGATCTTAGATCAGGGTAATTTCTTACCAGATCTAGATTAGATCTTAGATCTGGAGACGTATCAAGCCCTGCACCAAAGATGAAACACGAAAATAACAAAAAATTAGAAAATAAATGAAAATAAATAAATGAATATTTGCAACAAAAAAAAAGAGATATTAGGGTAATTTCTTACCAGATCTAGGTTAGATCTTAGATCTGGACAGATCTAGGTTAGATCGAGAGAGCCGATGTGTCAGATCTAGGTTAGATGGAGTTGGAGAGACTGAAGAGGAGACTCAGAGTCAGTCAGAGGCCGAGAGGGGATGCGGTGAAGACGGAAGAGGAGACACAGACAGAGTCTCAGAGCCGGCAGAGGGGTTGTGAGAGCCGGCAGAGGGGTTAGGGTTGTGAGAATGAGAGGAGAGAGAGAGTTTTTACTTTATATACTTAGGTTTGGGTTAAGGGTATATTTGTAATTTTACATTGCAAATCGGTTTCGGTTTTAAACCGAAACCGAAACCCATTAACTGATCACCGACCCGTTAACCGAACTTTTGGTTTTTTATAACCAAACCCGACCCAAAATTTTTTGGACCCGAACCGAATTGCTAACTCGGTTCGGTTCGGTCCGGTTTTCGGTTTTAAACCGGTTTTTGCTCAGCCCTAGCGTAGATAGAGTGGTTTGAGAGGAGAGAGAGGAATGCGGCACTGAAAGAAATTTTTATTCAGTTATTACTGGCATAAGTTGGAATAATTTGTTATAATTGCTATAACTTGTTATAAATAGTTTTAGCTCTAACAAATGGGACTATTTGATTATATTAAAAAAAAATATAAACGGTTATAATCATTACATTTTGGTCAGGGAAATAGATTTTAAGTACATCATTTCATAAAAATAATATTTAACTAAAAATTGCATTTGGGAAAGTGAATGAGTCCATAACTAACTTTTAAATAGAAAGGTGTAACAATATTTTCAGTTGATTTAAGAAGAACTTGAATTAAAGAATGAAATGGACATAGAAAGAAAACTTAAAGATAGAGCTTTTAATATAGGACTGTCAAGTTTTCAAAAGAAAATGGATTATTAACATTTCTCATATTATGTGCCAGTCTAGGCTGAGGTAGTTGTACATGGCCCCCTTTTCCTTGTGAAGCGTACATGTATGTGGTGGGCAAGCTAAGAAAATATTTGTTGTACTTGGAAGCATGCTGGCTTGCTAAGATATATATATATATATATATATATATATATATATATATATATATATATATATATATATATATATATATATGCACGTATTGCATGAAATAACGTATCTTATACTACTTGAAAAGAGTAAATAATAATATTATATATTATCATATTATTTTATATTATTGATTAAAAAGACGTTGCTGTAATTATTCTAATCTTTATTAAGATTACTTAAACAAACTAAAAGACAACAGTCTTAATTATTCTAAAATTATTATTATCTTAGTATTATTATATTATTTTATATATTATTTTATAACTCCATGCAAGATACTATTTAGAAAGATCAAAAAATAATTTTCGTAATTACCTAACTGTCCTTATTAACTTTAATGAATAATTTTAATTAGTAAACATATACAAGGTATGTTTGAAAAAATGACTAAATAGAGTTTAGACACTTTATTTTATACCGGCTTAGAGTTTAAGCCTGACGTCTAATTAGAAAGTTTATACCCTGGATTTTTATCGTCTTGCTCTCCCGTCTTCGCTTCAAGAGGTACATTATATGTTTCACGTATCTCAGTTGTGTCGGTATATTCCGAATATGAGCCATATTTTAGATCATTCAGAGCTGGTACTGACCTTTCGTATGAGGAGAGGTTCGTTTCCATTTTGGACCGAAGGGAGAAGGTTTTCAAGAATGGACTATCCATTTAGTCCATGTAGCTTGGGGGCATCACTCAACGGGTGAGTCAACTTGGGAGCGCGATGATGATATCCGAGATCGTTACTCGTATTTGTTCGACTAGGGAGGTATACTCTTCCGTATACCCCGTATCTTATCCTTAGCTTGTGTGTGTGATTGAATTTCTATATTAGGTTAATTTTAGTTTCATTATGCATACCCTGTTGTTTATTTCCAGTATAACTGAGTTTGATATGGATTCCTGATAACATGATTTTTTTTGATTTTTTAGCATGCCTGGTTGTGCCTTATTGAAATTTTGATGACAATTTTTTTTTTCTAAGGAGGGGATAATTGTGGGACTCATCTCACAATATCTGTATTAATATATGGACACGGATTCTTGTAATGTACATTGCATTTCTCGATTTTCTTGGATTTTCTATGTTGATAGTTTTATTGTATTGGAGATTTACTAATTCATGTACCATGGGTATTGTGTGATACGCCTGTTTTCGAGAAATTATTAATGAATGATATAACATATTGATATTTTGAGTTTATAATAACAATATTTATCATCAGACTACCAGAGACTTGTAGCATACCTATTGGCATTGCCATAGATCCGTGCATAGAAAACAGATTTCTGAAATTTTTTGAAACTGAAATTTGACAGTCAGAGAGGTATATCGTCGGTATACTATAGTATACTTTCGCTATACTACAGTATACTGCCAGTATACTGCCCGACTAGAGATGACTCATATTTGGGTCCTAACCGGCTTTACCCTTTGAACCATTGGTTTCTTGTGTTTTCTTGAGTGGTTGAGATTGAGTAGGAGGGAGATGGATTGATGAGGTGATGGTTTGGATGGTTGGGTCCCACTTCATTTAAAACACTAATATTTTCTCTCTCCTCCTTTTTACTCTTTCTTCTTCTTTTCTCCATTTTCTCACCACTTTTTCTCTACTTTTGAGCTTGGAGCTAGAGCTTGGTCTTGAGACCTAAGAGTGTGGTTTCAGAACCCCTCTTGATGGTGGAGTCGAAGATAGGCTTGAGAGCTTGACCTAAGCAAGTACATATTGCCATGGATTGAACCTAAGATTTAGAATTTTATCGTATTATCATTATTTCTTGAATATTATTACATAGAAATATTTCTTGCATGATTCTCTACTAGTTTAGTTAATAGCTTTGTGCATTTTCATGGGTTTTGGTCTTCTTTATGGCTTATTGAATTTCTAGATCTACCCGTGATATACGGAATTATGATCTTGATATCATGTATGATACTCACTTTTTTTGTGTGGATCTTAGTCCTATATCCTATATGGGTCTTACTGTAGCTTTGTATCTTAAATATTTTAAGTTTGCTGGAATCAGAACATATTTCAGTTTTTGAAAACCTATTTTTGTAGTATTTTAAGAAATTAATGTATCAAATCTTAAAATTTGTGAAATATAATACTTTAATGTCATGAAAAATTTAATTTCATGCGATTTTGACCTTTGAACCATTGAATTTTGATTTAAAATAGGGTTTTTTTGACCAATACAAGCTTTACGAAAATTCTGAATTCTCGTTGTTGTATCAGAGAAGTATACCGACATTATACTATAATATACCACCGACATACCATTTTTATGCACTTAAAACTTGTTGTTTCCATCCAGTATACCGTCGATATACTGTAGTGTATCGTCGGTATATCATTTTTGGCTAGTTTTGGCTGTTTTTGCTATTTTTCGACTACATTGGTTCCTTAACATGATATTGTGATCTTGTATAGTTAGGGAGAGATTGTACATCCTATATATTTGACATGAGTACATGTCTATATATTATTCTATTTCATGATCCCTAATAGTGGCTCATCGTAGCGCACTAATGACTCTAGATTCCTATATTGTCCTTATGTGGCTCGTAGTAGCGCACTCCATGTTTCTTGATTGTATTTCGTGGTTGTTTTATTGTCTTGTGTCCTATTTTCGCTTGTCAAAGCTATTATCCAATCTTGCATTTTCCTCAAGAGGAAAACTCATGTATAGGAAGAATTTTCGGATACCACAGCCTAGAATTCTAAATGAAAATGTTAAGGTTTAGTAACTAGACTTGTCATCTAGATTCATTGGAAGAAAAGTTTTCCTGGTTGCATGCAGGTTGTTTTCTTCTCTTGTGCCCTATTTTCGCTTGTTAAATCTATTATCCAATCTTGCATTTTCCTCAAGAGAGAAACTCATGTATAAGAAAATTTTTTGGATACCACAACCTAGAATTCTAAATGAAAATGTTAAGGTTTAGTAACTAGACTTGTCATCTAGATTCATTGGAAGGAAAGTTTTCCTGGTTGCATGCAGTCCCTTATTCCGCGTCACTTTTCTGGATAGATTTGAAGCTATCCGTCACGCGGGGCACACTTTTGGCTCACCGTTGAGTGATGCATCTTTATATGACATGATATTAAATCACCGCCAAGTGATGCCTATATGAGAACACTTGAGGGTGCTTGATACACTACTTACACATTGTCGTTGTATTGACATTGACATGACAGTGACTTAACCTGCGCTCAAAATAACCTGAATAGATTGCAGCGCGTGTGACCAATAAGAGAACCTCAAATTGCATGTGTTAGTAACTAGGATTTGTGATAACCTTAGTTAGCTAATGTAGCAAGCCATACTTCTTGATTGGCCATAATTTATGGATGGAGTCCATTCTTGTCTTGTTTATGTACTTGTTTATATTCCTACTCATGTCTTAGTTTCTATACATATTTACTGTTTATGCCATATTTCGTATTCATGTACATGCTTCTGGTTACTGTTCTTGTACCTTACATGTTCATAGGTCCCTATTTATTTTACATGTTCCCTGTTTAATTTATGTCACATGTTGTTTACTTTATGTCACATATTGTTTGCTTACCATCTTTTCATATCAATCCTTATTATGTTGTGCATACTGGTTTTAGTTCACCCTTATGTCTTTTGTCATGTCCCGGTTCCAATATACATGGTACCAGGCCACGTGGCAATGGCCAGCTACGTGTCCAAGTGGACTCCAGTCAAAATAGAATACGTATAAGCTGTTCTAGATTTTTATAACAAATATAAATCATCTTTCTAACTTAATCCATAAGAAAAGATCATAAGGAAAGGAAAATATATGATTATCAGTATGCAACCCAATAATCATACTCGTCTGAATAGACTTGAAAGAAAATAATATGAGTCTACCAAATACTAGGTTATCAAGCAGATACAAATATCAAAATAAAATAAATACTATGGAAGAGTAAATACCTGAATGAAGTGGGTACTCAATATCAATCCATCAAAATGACCTCTATAACCCGCTCAGCTAACCTGGAAGGGAACCAGGTCCTCAAAGGAACGTAAAAAAGATACATAATATACAAGCCATAATGCAATAAGTATAAAAGTCCAGGGGGTGTTCTATCAATTAAGTGTAAATGCAATAAAGATAATGTTTGATAAATGAAGCTCTCTTTAAGGGGTACATGTGTTGTAACCTCTGTTATTGAATTTCGTATTTCTGGATTTTTGGTATTTAAATTATTTTCTTGAAAAGTTTACATAGACCGTGTTTTGTATTTTTGCGTATCATACTTGTTGTACTTTTCATGATTGAATTTTTATTTTTGATATTATAAACTACCCTTGACTAGTAGAATAACCATTGGCATTACCATAGACTCGTGTGTAGAACGGATACCTTGATTTTCCTGAATTAATGAATTTACCATTTGACCTGCATACCGACGATATGCTGGTCTGTACCGCCGGTATACCGTTCGGGATATTTTTCCATTCTTTGATTTTTTCATGATTTTTTTAGGTATTTTGATGAATAGTGTTTAGATATTTTTGTGAATAATGTTTTGATATTTTGGTGAATAATGTTTAGATATTTTCGTGAATAGTATTTGTCACGCCCCAGTCCCAAAATGTCAGGAACTAGGCCACGTGTCACTGGCCAGCTGACACGTCACTAAGGGTTTAATCCATTTCGAATGGACCCAAAGGAACGTGCTACGCTGTCCTAAAATTCTACAACTATAAAACAGGTAAATCTATCTCATCCACAATAAAATGTCAGGGAAATAAGTGCTGAATATATATAAAAAACTGAGTCTGATAATGTCAAAGTACACACTGGTGGGTACAAGCCCACTACAAAAACTAATAATAGCACAGAAAAATTAGATAGACTAAGTAGTGTCTATCTGAGCAAAACATCTCCATCTCCAGGTGGCAAGTCTCTAGGGTCAGGCATACTCTGAGGGTGTCTCCTCTAGCTCCTCCTCGGTAGCACATCTAGCCTCCTGATCAGGGCCGTACACAGTGGGGTAGAAAGCCTCGTCAAGATCTGGCAGGGAACCAGGTCCTCAGTGGGACATAACAAGATACAGAAAATGACATGCCATGTATGTAAATGCTGAATAAATAAATAAATAAATAAACACAGGGTGCTAACCATCTAAGTGAAATGCAAGTAAAGACCTTGTAGTACGCATGGGAATGTGTCGGCTAGACATATGCTGACTTAATTCACCAATCGTGGCGACTGGCTAGTATATGTGTCATATGCCCCCTGACTCAAGGGCACTCTGCAATCGACCATCATGGTACGAAGGTATAAAAACATTTAAGGAGGGGGTGTCCCATACGTCTACTAGTTATCTTTCCCAGCCCAATATAACTACATATCAAGTCGTACTTATCTTGATTTTATGCTAATCCGTGATGCGGGTCACACGTACTGGTAGCTAGTCAAATACGCAGCTCGCATCCCAATATGTATTGCAATCCTTGTTGCGTGTTCCCGTGATAGGGACTAGGAGAATATCAGGATATCCTCACAGTTGTTGGTGGGTCTGTAAAACTAAGTTAATTATACTAATTGTCAACATATCAGTTGCCTGTACCTGAGGCAGTCTCAGGTACTCATAGTTATATGAAAATCAGAAACAAGAGCATATAACCATATTTGAATTTAAACAATAAATTTGGCAAGGTATACTTGCCTACTCCCTGATAGTACTGAAAACCTGATCTCATAGTCAGGGTTGAGGGTGCTTGTGACAGGGGGTCACTGGTGGTGCTGGAGTTGGGTTCTGTTAAAACATACAGGTTGGTGATTATCAGGGTATAATATAAAAGTATATTCATACATATATATATCATATAGATATAGTATATAGTAGTAATATATATATAGCATATATATATATAAAGCAAAGAAAATGCAGGAATGTAAATATATATTTTAGCAGGGTATAACCACTGTTATATATAGTAATATAATATTATCAGGGTGTATCCACTGATATATAATAATATAATAATCAGGGTATATCCACTGATACATAATAATATAATAATTAGGGTATATCCACTGATACATATAATATATATAATAATAAAATGAAATGACAGTACAGAATTTAAATATAACTTAGGTACTGTATTTATATAGTACTATATGATATATATAGATAATATATATATATATATATAATGAATTGAAAGACAGTGCAAGAATTGTAAATTAACATATATATGTAGGCTGTATTATCCAGCACAGATATTATAAATATATATATATATATATAATATATGTACTGTATATCCAGTACTATGATAATAATTATATATAATAATATATATATAAATAAGTGCATATAAATAAATAAATAAAAGAAAAATGCATAGTATATATACATACATATATACTATAAATATAATAGTAATAATATAACATATATATAATATGTTATATATATACATATAAATATACGTAACATTCATATAAATATACATATATTTATATATATTACATATATATATATAAGTAAAACAGAATTAAAATACATAATAATAATATATAACATATAAATAAATATGTTATATACATATATATACTTATATATTATATATAATAATAATATAGTTATATAGTATACATATACTGTATTTAATATATACTGTATTTATACAGTATATTAAATATAATATCTATTATATATTATTATATATATAGATATACATATATATATACATATATATATATACATATATATATATACATATATACACACATATATGATTTTGTACTATTATACGTATATATAGGGTTTAGGAGTATACCTACTGACAGGTGGGACCTAGAGGTCGTCGACGGCGGGAGGACGGCGGCGGAGACGGCCGGAGGTGGCCGGAGGAGCAGCAACAGCAGCAGTGGTTGCTAGCAGCAACAGCAGATGCAGCAGCTTGCGGGGGCTGCCGGCGGCGGAGCAGTGGCGGAGGCGGCGGTGCAGGCGGAGGTTTCGACGGAGGGAGGAGTGGTGGTCAGGTTGGTGGTGGTGGCGGAGGTCCACGACGGCGGTGGCGGTGGCTGGAGGCGACCGGAGGTGGAGGGGTCAGTTAGGTTTAGGGGAGTGGGAAGGAGCTGCGGGGGTTCTAGCCGGCGGAGGAGGTGTCGTGGGGCGGTGAGGGGTGGTGGTCCGGTGGAGGGGAGAGTGGCGAGTCGAATGGTAGGGGTGGTGGCGGAGCACGGTGGCGGAGGGTGGCGCAGGGGGTGGTTCGGGTGGTGGTGGCTGCTGTGGGCAGTGAGGGAGTGTGGGGTTGCGGGGGCTGCTCACGGCGGAGGAGATGGCCGGAGACGGTGGGGCTTGGCCGGAGGGGAGAGGGGGTCAAGGAGAGGGTATGGCCGGAGTTGGGCGGCCGGTGGTGGTCAGAGGTGAGGGCTGTGGGAGTTTTTAAGGGAGAGGGTTAGGGTTTATATAGGGTTTAGGTGAGTGGCAGAAATGTAAATAAGTGGAAGTCTTTGGGTAATTTGGTAATTTTAGGTTTTTGGATATTTTTGACTGAATTTTCTGGATATTTGGGTGGGTCCCATGCCACCTATTGTCTAGCCAATGAGGGTATGCCACCTCATATGCATTTTTGCATAAAAACCCCTAACTTTTCATAATTTGCACATAGGTCCCAAAGTTGGTATTTTGCGTAATTTCACAATTTGCCTGATTTAAAATACTGATTCCCCGAAATACTAATTTGTACAGAAATGAGGGAAACAGCTGGAGAAATGGTTTGGGGAGTGTGGGGGTGATCCTGGGCAGAGTCAGGGTCTGATTCTGAGTGATACAGATCCTCGTATTTATTAATTAATAAATACTGCGCACGGTGTTCACTAATTAATTAGGGGCAGTTAGGGTCATAATTTTTCTACGGTGTCAATACACTAATTGTAGTATAATTAGAGTAGAATATTAACGTATTTTTGTTTGGGCAAAACAGGTGCCTACTGGTCCTCAAATCCCTAGGGTACAGAGGTGGGTAAAGAGCAGTAATTTAATTAGGAAATAAATACGAATGTTTTGTAACGATATTTGTGCGACTAAAATGAAGTACCAAACAAGGTATCTGGGAGTTGCACAAAAAGTAGAAAAAGTAGGCTAACATGTCTAGGGCAGTTATGTGGATTTTGTTTAGGGTTAATAGCTAGTGTAGTGCCCTAGTTAATTGTGTAATGGACAGGTGCACAATCAATAGAATATATAATAAATTTTTAAAAAGTTGCAAAAATTCTAGTTAGTCAAAACTAATCCTATTTTAATGAAATCTGGTCGAGGGAGTTTACAATCTACCCTCCTTAGAACATTTCGTCCTCGAAATAAAAACAAACATATAATGAGAATGAAAGATTGATTTAGGACATAAAATGATTATTGAATATTGAGTTTGAAATATTTGGACATACCCTGGTTTGGAAATAGATGGGGATAACGCTGTCGAATATCCTCTTCTCGTTCCCAGGTTGATTCACCTGGTGCATGATGTCTCCATGCAACACGAACTAGAGGAATAGTCTGGCCTCGCAACACTTTCTCGCTACGGTCCAGGATCTCTACAGGCTCCTCCTGGTATGATAAGCTCGGCCCGATGGTGATCTCTGAATAGTCCAGCACATGACTCGGGTCTGGAATGTACCTCCTCAGCTGAGATACATGGAAGACGTCATGTACTCCCTCCAAGGTCTAAGGTAGAGCTAGCCTGTAAGCAACTTCTCCGACGCGATCTAGCACATCGAAGGGTCCAATGTACCTTGGACTCAGCTTTCCTCTTCCTCCAAATCTGATAGTTCCTCTGGTGGGTGAGATCTTCAAGAACACATGCTCTCCCACTTGGAATTCTAGAGGTCGTCGGTGAATGTTGGCCCAGTGCTTCTGTCTGTCTTGTGCAGCTCGTAGGTGTCCCTGGATCTTCTTTACTTTCTCCACCGTACGAATAATTAGTTCTGGCCCCAAGATCTGTCTCTCGCCAACATCGCTCCAGCATACTGGGGAACGACATTTCCTTCCATACAAAGCTTCAAAGGGAGCCATTTGAATGCTCGCTTGATAGCTGTTGTTGTAGGAAAATTCCACCAGGTGTAGATGATCTTCCCATGATCCGCTAAAATCAAGCATGCAGGCTCTCAGCATATCTTCTAGGGTCTGGATGGTGCGCTCTGACTGGCCATCTGTCTGCGGATGATACGAGGTGCTGAACTTGAGGCGGGTACCAAGGCTTTCTTGCATACTTCGCCAAAAGTAAGATGTAAACCTCGTATCCCTGTCAGATATTATGCTGACTGGTACTCCATGCAGACGCACTATCTCCTTCATGTACATATCCGCCAAGACTTCTGTAGATTGTCCGACTCTGAAAGGTAGGAAATGAGCAGCTTTGGTGAGTCTGTCTATAATCACCCATACAGCATTACGACCACTAGGACTTCTTGGGAAGCCCGTAACAAAGTCCATCGTAATGTGTTCCCATTTCCATTCGGGTATTGGGAGGGGTTGAAGTAGACTGGCAGATCTCTGATGCTCAGCCTTGACTTGCTGACACACCAGACATTTAGCCACAAAGGGTGCTATCTCCCGCTTCATTCCATGCCACCAGTAATATTGTCGCAGATCTCTGTACATCTTTGTGCCTCCTGGATGTATAGAGTATGTTGAGCTATGAGCTTCTGACATCAGCTCATTACGAAGTTCTCCATTTGGAACATAAAGACGATCACCACATCTTAGAGTCCCATCTTCGTGTATGCGACATCCTGTCTGGAGTCCAACCTCTGTTCTTTGCCGAAGCCTCTGAAATCTTGCATCTGTTGGTAGAGCAGCTTTGATTCTTTCGACCAAGGTTGATTGTAGCTGGTAGTTTGATAATTGGCCGTCTAGTCCTGGCATAATGACCTTTATTCCTAACTTTTCTAGATCTCTCAGCAGATCTGGTTGGGTGATCATAAAGAATGCCGAGGTTCTTCTGCTTAGAGCATCAGCTACCACATTTGCTTTCCCAGGATGGTACTGTAGATCAATCTCGAAATCCGTCATCACTTCGAGCCATCGTCTTTGTCTCAGGTTTAAGTCTTTCTGAGTGTAGACATATTTTAAGCTCTTGTGATCGGTGAAAATCTCCACTCGTTCGCCGTATAGATAGTGTCTCCATAGCTTCAGGACGAAGATGACTGCGGCAAGCTCCAGGTCGTGAGTGGGGTAATTCTTCTCATGAGTCCTCAGTTGTCTTGAGGCATAAGCTACAACCTTCCCATGTTGCATTAAGACACAACCAAATCCTTTTCCGGATGCATCGCTATAGATTACGAAACCTCCGGATCCAGATGGTATAGTCAAGATAGGGGCTGTAGTCAGACGCTTCTTCAGTTCATCAAAAGCTTTTTGACATTCCTCAGACCATATGAACTCCTGCTCCTTGCGGGTAAGACGGGTAATCGGCTCCGCGATTCTTGCAAATTTTTCTACGAACCTCCGGTAATATCCGGCAAGTCCTAGAAAGCTTCTCACCTCGGAGACGTTGGTCGGAGTTGGCCATGTCTCTACAGATGAAATCTTTGCTGGGTCTACCGAGATGCCTTCTCCTGTGATCACGTGTCCAAGAAAAGCGACACGATCAAGGAAAAACTCGCACTTGCTCATCTTAGCATAAAGGCTCTCTCGTCTCAGCGTCTCTAGCACTAGTCCCAGGTGCTCTTCATGCTCCTCGTGGCTCTTTGAATACACCAGAATGTCGTCGATGAAAACTACCACGAACTGGTCCAGATATTGATGGAAGACTCTGTTCATCAGGTTCATGAATACGGCAGGTGCATTAGTTAGTCCAAACGGCATCACCAGGAACTCGTAGTGACCATAACGAGTCCTGAATGCTGTCTTTGGAATATCTTCTCTCCGTACCTTGACCTGAGATAGCCTGATCTCAAGTCTATCTTCGAGAATACAACGGCTACTGTCAGTTGATCGAACAGGTCGTCAATTCTCGGCAAGGGGTATTTGTTTTTGATTGTCAAAGCGTTGAGGGCTCTGTAATCAATACACATACGATATGTCCCGTCCTTCTTTGGTACAAACAACACTGGTGCTCCCCAGGGTGATGCACTAGGACGAACAAATCCCTTGATCTGTAGTTCCTCCAGTTGAAGCTTCAGCTCGTCAAGCTCTTTCTTCGCCAGTCGGTACACATTGGAGGATACTGGTGCAGCTCCGGGTATCAGCTCAATAATGAACTCCACTTCTCTGTCAGGCGGTAGGCCTGGCAATTCTTCTGGGAATACGTCTTCGAACTCTGCTATAATTGATGGGAGTGCTGTCTCCATCGCCATGTAAGCTCTAGGAGTCTGGCCTACTCCTTGCTCGATGGTGCCTCGAACGTATTCGAACTCCGGGTGATCTGGGGGTCTAAAGATAACACTTCCCTTTCGGCAGTCTAGGATAGCATTGTTCTGGCTTAGCCAGTCCATGCCTAAGACAACGTCAAAATTTGGCATTGGAAGTACCAAAAATCGCGCTCTTAGTCCTCTACTGCAAACGACTACCGGGCATGTTTCAATAATGTTGGTAACTGGAACAATGCCTCCTCCAGTAAGTATCTTCCAGCACTTAGGTAGTGGGGAAGTGGATAGTTTGTGCATGGCTACGAAACTACTAGATATGAAAGATAGTGTAGCCCCAGAATCGAATAATGCGGTTGCAGGTAATGATGCAACTAAAATGATACCTGTGATAGTTTCTCCTTCTGGCTCTTCTGCAACTGCAGCTAAAGTAAAGGCCTGCCCGTGCCTTTGCCCTCCAGATTGTTGTCTGGTTTTGAACTGGGCCTCCTGTGTAGGCAGGGGTGCTCCTATCTGATATCCCCCAGATGTTGAGGATAGCATCTTCTGGGCTTGTGCTCCTGGCTTCTGCCCTTGCTGAGGTGCTGCATCTCTGCGTTGTGGGCAGTCTCTGGCCATATGATTTTTAGCTCCACATAGCAAGCATAATCCTAGCTTCTTTCTGCAGTCATTGGCAAAATGCCCCTTCTTGCCACAAAAGTGACAAGTCGGGAGCTCCTTCTTCTGATAGGGCCCCGTTGTCTGCTGCGTCTGATATTGTAGACGACGGATAGGTCCTCCTGCTCCTTGCTGGTTTTTGGCCAGGAAGGTTGGATTAAAGCGTCTTGTTCCTCGGCCAATTGCTTCTTGTACCCTGGCTTCTGTAAGAACTTCCTCGTAGGAGATTCTCGATTGCGCCGTCGTATATCTCTGGAGCTCTAAGGTGAGGCCGCGGTGAAATCTCTTGGCCTTCTCCAGCTCGTTCGGTATCAGCATGGTACCGAATCGACTCAGTCGGCAGAATTCTGCATCGTAGGCATCGACGGACATATTCCCTTGTTCCAGGTGCAGGAACTGGGAATATAGGGCATCTCGGACTGTTGCGGGGAAGTACTTGGCATTGAAGTGCTCCAAGAATTGTTCCCAAGTCTGGTCTTTGCCGATGCTACGCTCTATGGATTCCCACCAGTGATGGGCGTTGCCGAGAAGTTGGGCCCTCACGGCAGTCATCCATAGGTCGGGGGTGAGTTGTGAGCCTTCCAGCAGCATCTCTGTATTGGAGATCCAGTCTGAGATCTCCTCTGGGATTTTGCTGCTTTAAAGGTCCTCGGGCTCATCTGGTGGAAACCTCGGACTGTGCCCACGGGTTGGACAGGTGCTGGTGCCGGGGCAGTGGTTCTCTCCAAGGCCGTCATCAAAGTCTATCTCAGAGCTTCAGTCTGTTGCCACTGAGACTGTCTCAGTGCTTCAGTTTGTTGCCATTGAGTCTGCAACATAGCTTGGAGGAACTGCAATATTTGAGGTTGGCCCTCAAGTGATGGTATCAGGGCAGGAAAGGCTGGAGGTGGAGGCAACGGTGTCTCCGCCTGCGGTGTTGGTGTTGTCTCCTGGCCAAAATTCTGGTGATTGTACGGGGTTCCTTGGATACTTGGCGAGGTGTTTGTGGCTTGGTCAGCCCCATCATTCGCAGGTTTCCCGGGTATGTCCATAATTCTGAAGAAAATAGAATAATTAAAAAAAAACACAAAGGAGAATATGAATGATAAGCAAGCAGGATGCAAATAATAAAAATTTTAGGATGGTGTCGGTATGGATGAGACCTAATATTCCTATCTTATTGCAGGCTTGCTGGGCATGTCATCATACCACTAGCAATGAAAACTAGACCTGCATGGGCCACCACTAAAACCGTGTCACGCCCCAGTCCCAAAATGTCAGGAACTAGGCCACGTGTCACTGGCCAGCTGACACGTCACTAAGGGTTTAATCCATTTCGAATGGACCCAAAGGAACGTGCTACGCTGTCCTAAAATTCTACAAGTATAAAACAGGTAAATCTATCTCATCCAAAATAAAATGTCAGGGAAATAAGTGCTGAATATATATAAAAAACTGAGTCTGATAATGTCAAAGTACACACTGGTGGGTACAAGCCCACTACAAAAACTAATAATAGCACAGAAAAATCAGATAGACTAAGTAGTGTCTATCTGAGCAAAACATCTCCATCTCTAGGTGGCAAGTCTCTACGGTCAGGCATACTCTGAGGGTGTCTCCTCTAGCTCCTCCTCGGTAGCACATCTAGCCTCCTGATCAGGGCCGTACACAGTGGGGTAGAAAGCCTCATCAAGATCTGGCAGGGAACCAGGTCCTCAGTGGGACATAACAAGATACAGAAAATGACATGCCATGTATGTAAATGCTGAATAAATAAATAAATAAATAAACACAGGGTGCTAACCATCTAAGTGAAATGCAAGTAAAGACCTTATAGTACGCATGGGAATGTGTCGGCTAGACATATGCTGACTTAATTCACCAATCGTGGCGACTGGCTAGTATATGTGTCATATGCCCCCTGACTCAAGGGCACTCTGCAATCGACCATCATGGTACGAAGGTATAAAAACATTTAAGGAGGGGGTGTCCCATACGTCTACTAGTTATCTTTCCCAGCCCAATGTAACTACATATCAAGTCGTACTTATCCTGATTTTATGCTAATCCGTGATGCGGGTCACACGTACTGGTAGCTAGTCAAATACGTAGCAATGTAACTACATATCAAGTCGTACTTATCCTGATTTTATGCTAATCCGTGATGCGGGTCACACGTACTGGTAGCTAGTCAAATACGTAGCTCGCATCCCAATATGTATTGCAATCCTTGTTGCGTGTTCCCGTGATAGGGTCTAGGAGAATATCAGGATATCCTCACAGTTGTTGGTGGGTCTGTAAAACTAAGTTAATTATACTAATTGTCAACATATCAGTTGCCTGTACCTGAGGCAGTCTCAGGTACTCATAGTTATATGAAAATCAGAAACAAGAGCATATAACCATATTTGAATTTAAACAATAAATTTGGCAAGGTATACTTGCCTACTCCCTGATAGTATTGAAAACCTGATCTCACAGTCAGGGTTGAGGGTGCTTGTGACAGGGGGTCACTGGTGGTGCTGGAGTTAGGTTCTGTTAAAACATACAGGTTGGTGATTATCAGGGTATAATATAAAAGTATATTCATACATATATATATCATATAGATATAGTATATAGTAGTAATATATATAGCATATATATATAAAGCAAAGAAAATGCAGGAATGTAAATATATATTTTAGCAGGGTATAACCACTGTTATATATAGTAATATAATATTATCAGGGTGTATCCACTGATATATAATAATATAATAATCAGGGTATATCCACTGATACATAATAATATAATAATTAGGGTATATCCACTGATACATATAATATATATAATAAAAAAATGAAATGACAGTACAGAATTTAAATATAACTTAGGTACTGTATTTATATAGTACTATATGATATATATAGATAATATATATATATATATATAATGAATTGAAAGACAGTGCAAGAATTGTAAATTTACATATATATGTAGGCTGTATTATCCAGCACAGATATTATAAATATATATATATATATATAATATGTACTGTATATCCAGTACTATGATAATAATTATATATAATAATATATATATAAATAAGTGCATATAAATAAATAAATAAAAGAAAAATGCATAGTATATATACATACATATATACTATAAATATAATAGTAATAATATAACATATATATAATATGTTATATATATACATATAAATATACATAACATTCATATAAATATACATATATTTATATATATTACATATATATATATAAGTAAAACAGAATTAAAATACATAATAATAATATATAACATATAAATAAATATGTTATATACATATATATACTTATATATTATATATAATAATAATATAGTTATATAGTATACATATACTGTATTTAATATATACTGTATTTATACAGTATATTAAATATAATATCTATTATATATTATTATATATATAGATATACATATATATATACATATATATATACATATATATATATACATATATACACACATATATGATTTTATACTATTATACGTATATATAGGGTTTAGGAGTATACCTACTGACAGGTGGGACCTAGAGGTCGTCGACGGCGGGAGGACGGCGGCGGAGACGGCCGGAGGTGGCCGGAGGAGCAGCAACAGCAGCAGTGGCTGCTAGCAGCAACAGCAGATGCAGCAGCTTGCGGGGGCTGCCGGCGGCGGAGCAGTGGCGGAGGCGGCGGTGCAGGCGGAGGTTTCGACGGAGGGAGGAGTGGTGGTCAGGTTGGTGGTGGTGGCGGAGGTCCACGACGGCGGTGGCGGTGGCTGGAGGCGACTGGAGGTGGAGGGGTCAGTTAGGTTTAGGGGAGTGGGAAGGAGCTGCGGGGGTTCTAGCCGGCGGAGGAGGTGTCGTGGGGCGGTGAGGGGTGGTGGTCCGGTGGAGGGGAGAGTGGCGAGTCGAATGGTAGGGGTGGTGGCGGAGCACGGTGGCGGAGGGTGGCGCAGGGGGTGGTTCGGGTGGTGGTGGCTGCTGTGGGCAGTGAGGGAGTGTGGGGTTGCGGGGGCTGCTCACGGCGGAGGAGATGGCCGGAGACGGTGGGGCTTGGCTGGAGGGGAGAGGGGGTCAAGGCGAGGGTATGGCCGGAGTTGGGCGGCCGGTGGTGGTCGGAGGTGAGGGCTGTGGGAGTTTGAAAGGGAGAGGGTTAGGGTTTATATAGGGTTTAGGTGAGTGGCAGAAATGTAAATAAGTGGAAGTCTTTGGATAATTTGGTAATTTTAGGTTTTTGGATATTTTTGACTGAATTTTCTGGATATTTGGGTGGGTCCCATGCCACCTATTGTCTAGCCAATGAGGGTATGCCACCTCATATGCATTTTTGCATAAAAACCCCTAACTTTTCATAATTTGCACATAGGTCCCAAAGTTGGTATTTTGCGTAATTTCACAATTTGCCTGATTTAAAATACTGATTCCCCGAAATACTAATTTGTACAGAAATGAGGGAAACAGCTGGGAAAATGGTTTGGGGAGTGTGGGGGTGATCCTGGGCAGAGTCAGGGTCTGATTCTGAGTGATACAGATCCTCGTATTTATTAATTAATAAATACTGCGCACGGTGTTCACTAATTAATTAGGGGCAGTTAGGGTCATAATTTTTCTACGGTGTCAATACACTAATTGTAGTATAATTAGAGTAGAATATTAACGTATTTTTGTTTGGGCAAAACAGGTGCCTACTGGTCCTCAAATCCCTAGGGTACAGAGGTGGGTAAAGAGCAGTAATTTAATTAGGAAATAAATACGAATGTTTTGTAACGATATTTGTGCGACTAAAATGAAGTACCAAACAAGGTATCTGGGAGTTGCACAAAAAGTAGAAAAAGTAGGCTAACATGTCTAGGGCAGGTATGTGGATTTTGTTTAGGGTTAATAGCTAGTGTAGTGCCCTAGTTAATTGTGTAATGGACAGGTGCACAATCAATAGAATATATAATAAATTTTTAAAAAGTTGCAAAAATTCTAGTTAGTCAAAACTAATCCTATTTTAATGAAATCTGGTCGAGGGAGTTTACAGTATTGAAGCATCATATTATCCATTGGTTTCTCAGTTCTGACTCACCCTATTACCAATGGTTATTTGGTTTTCTTTTGAGTGGTTAGGATTGATTTAAATTATGACTTGGATCGCTGACTTGACATATCCAACGGCCACGATTAATTCACCCCTTATATATATATCCTTTGACTTTCTCTCTCATTTTTTTCTCTATCTCTTCATTTCCTCTCCACTTTCCTTTGGAGCTCGGAGCTTGGTCTTGAGGCATGAGAGTATAGTTTTTGAATCCCTCTTGGTGGCAAAGTTGAAGGTTTAGGCTGGGAGCTCAACCTTACGCAAGTACATCTTGTCAAAATTTTGAACAACTTTGTTTTATTGCAGTTTTCATTTTCCTTGATATTTTATACTAAGAATTTTTTAGAACTTGTTTTGTTAAATATGTTTTTCTAGTAATTTTCATCCATGTGCATGTTTCATAAATTTTTTTGAGTTTAGTTTTTATTTTTTCGTAGAAACCCTAGTATTTACCTAATAGAAAATCTGTGTCGAAAACGATAACCGGAGTGATTTCCATGAAACCTATTCTATATGCTATATGAGAGTTACCCTTAGTCCCGACCACTTGCTAGACTAGTTTTTGTTGAGTTTTGGAACGCAATTTCAGTTCCGGAAATAGACTTTCCCTAGAATTGCATAAGAAAATCGGCATACCGACAGTGTACTGGTGTATACCGACGGTATACCAATTTTTGCCTACTTGGAATCAAAAATCTGTTGTTATCTAAATCGGCATACCGACGGTATATTGGTCTGTACCGACAGTATACCGATTTATTGGAATCGAAAACCTGCTGTGACCCAAACCGACGTAGCGACGGTATACTGGTGTATACCGACGGTATACCAATTTGCTTGACCTTGTTTTTCTGTCATTTTGGCTATGTCTTGGACTGCATACCGATGGTATACTATAGTATACCGACGTTATACTGGTTTTGTACTCTTTTTTATGTGTTTTCTTTCTCATTATATTCCTGTTGCTCTATCCTAGCACCTATTCGCATACAGTTGTACATGTTTATTATGCATTACTGTCCTGACCCGACCTTATGTATAGTTAGGGGACTCTTACCCTTTATGCATTTGTCCAGACCCGATACTATGTATAGTTAGGGGACACCTACCCTTTATACACCTGACCAGACCCGATACTTTGTATAGTTAGGGGGCACCTACCCTTTATACACCTGTCCCGTACATGCCTGATAGTGACCCGTCGTGGTGCACTCCTGCTCATTGTTTAGTACATGCCTGACAGTAACTCGTAGCAGTCACTACTAAAAATTGCGGGATTAGCGACGTTTTTAGCGACGTCACAGTAAAACATCGCTAAAATTAAAGATTTCAGCGACTCCAAAGACTAACGTCGCTATAAGTCGATATTTGGGGACATATAGCGACGTTTAGCGACTGTAATTTAGTTTTCTAAAATAATAGTCGCTACAAGTTTATTTAAGGTCGCTAAACGTCGCTGAGTTTTATGATTTAGCGACGTTTAGCGACGTATTTAACGACGTTAAGCTTTTAGATATTTAGCGACGTCAATAACATTTTTAGAGACGTCTATAACATCGCAAAATATTTTTATTAGTGACGTCATAAGTTGGCATCGCTAAACGTCGCTAAATTTTTAATATAGGTTTTGATTCTCCCATTTTGTCGACATCTTCCCCCCAATTTTTCAAAAAACCCCTCTTCCCCCCGCTCCGGCGAACTGCACAACGTCCTCCACAGCGTCCCCCTCCTTCTCCTCCTCCTCCTCCTCCTCCTCCTCCTCTAGGTAAACCCTAACTCTCTCTCTCTTTCTCTCACATGATACGACTTGACACTGACATAGATACGACATACACACACGTGACAAACGCGGTATGACACTAACCCTAACCCTAACCCTAACCCTAACTCTCTCTGTCTCTAGACACGACATGACATAGACACAGACACGACACACGTGACAGACACTGACACTGACACGACACACACATACATGACTGACACAGACACGACACACATACACTGTATGTGTAGTGTGGCACTAAAGGTGTTTGATAGATTGACTTTGGTATTGTGTGTGTGTGAGATACCTATATTGACGAAGGGAATTTGCTCAGTTGTACATGTGTATACATAGGTTCATTTGATGTGTGTATGAATGTGTGATGTAGGAGTGCCAGACAAGTACATGAGCACTGTGGTGAAGTGGTGATTGGACTGTGTTATAAAATTGAGTGTGCTGTGTTCTAGTGGTCGTAGTAAGGAGTGTGAACTGTTCTAGTGGTCGTTGGAAATTAGCCATAGGCATGTGAGTTCAGTCCATGTGGTAGGTGTGGGTGTGCTGTGTTAAATTGTTGCAAGAAAGGAAGTATGTGAGCAACAAGGTGGAAGAGGGAATGTCGGGTTGGATAGCAGTGCACAGTGCAAAGTGTTGGTTAAGGTAATAACAGTGGTTGAAGGTGAGAGAGGGGACTCGAGCAGGTAAGCAACTGCAGTAGCAGCAGTATGGAGAACTGGGAGAGTGTCAGTTGTCCAACCACTACTAGAAAAAGCGGGATTAACGACGTATTTTAGCGACGTCAAAATAAACGTCGCTAATAATTATAAATTAGCGACTCCTTATAAAAACGTCGCTAGACGTCGCTAAATGGCGACATTTAGCGACGTTTAGCGACTTTTATTAAGATTTTAAAAGATAAGTCGCTATAAGTTCAATTAAGGTCGCTAAACGTCGCTAATATGTCTAATTTAGCGACGTTTAGCGACGTATATAGCGACATATATATTAAAAATATTTAGCAACGTATTTAGCGACGTACTTGACGTCGCTAAAATATAATTTAGCGACGTTTTTATTGGACGTCGCTAAACGTCGCTAAAATTTGGTTAATTAGGGCTCGGTTTCATTTTTCGCGATCTGTTGAAATTTCGATTCGAAAAAAATTTCCCCCCCCCGCTCCGTCGACCGGCTCTCCACCGCGACTACTCCTGTAAACCCCACTCTCTCTCTCTCTCTCTCTCTCTCTCTCTCTCTCTCTTTCTCTCTCTCTCTCTCTCTCTCACAGACATGTGACATTGACACAAACACGACACACACACAGACACTGACACAGACACAAACACGGCACACACACACACTGACACAGACACTGTTCAGGACGTAGGGTTAGGGTTAGGGTTAGGTTTTTTGACATGGGGTTAGGGTTAGGGTTAGGGTTAGGGTTAGGGTTAGGGCCGACTGGCCCAAGTCGACGAGAGAGGTAACAGCAGCAGTGAGCAGGGGGAGACTTGAGGCACATCAGCCCAATATGCAACAGGCAACTTGGGGAGGCACTGCACAGCTGAACATAGTGTGCATTAAGGTTTAGGTGCATTGTAGTTGGTTGTTAGCTTCTGCAGGCAGGTGTGAGGGGGTCCTAATACAGTGTAAACACTTGTGCAGCAACTTATTGAGCCAGTCAGCAACTAGTGCAAGGCAGGATGTGGATGTGTTTGAGATGGGGTTTGAACTCGTATGATTTGAAGGACATGAGGGCAAGTGTCAGATATAACACCAACATCTGAGAGAAGATTGGTTTGAACTCGTACTTGGGTGTGTGTTAAGCTAGTAGTAAAGTGGTATTAAGATATTATTTGGGTAATGTTACATATATATATATATATATATATATATATATATATATATATATATATATATATATATACTGCATTTCCCATAACTCGTATGGTTTGAACTCGTACTTGGGTGTGTGTTAAGCTAGTAGTAAAGTGGTATTAAGATATTATTTGGGTAATGTTACACACACACACACACATATATATATATATATATATATATATACTGCATTTCCCATAACGGACACTGACACAGACACAGACACGGCACACACACACACACTGACAATTTTGCTAGTACGGTTAAGTTAGGAAGTTAGGTGATAAACTATTGTATGTAATGATTTATATGATACACACTGTCAATTTTGTAGAAGTTTCTAGAAATGGATATGAATTACTATCTGCGTCATCGTTCGTGGATGTACAACCGTCATCCTGATGACATGTGCGGTGTGCGGGATGAATTCATTGAGGGTGTACAGCAGTTCCTGCAGTTCGCCAAGGCGTTCCCTCAGTACATGGACGGTACCAAAATTAAGTGTCCGTGTGTGAGATGTCGCAACAGGAAATATCATCCAGAAGTGGAAGTTACATATCATTTATACTCGAAGGGCTTTACGCCGAATTACTATCAGTGGACCGCGCACGGAGAACTTGTATCTCTAGCATCGGAGTCGGAGCCCTATGTGGAGCCGTATATGGATGTCCAAGACCACGATGCTTACGACGACGGGTTGGTGAACATGGTTTATGATGCGGCGGGGCCTAGTTTCAATCCTGACAATTATGATGCGGCGGGACCTAGTTTCAATCCGGACAATTATGATGCAGCTGAGGAGGCACCGAATGCCGATGCTGCAAAGTTTATGGAGTTGCTTGAGAATGCAAGGACTCCACTATATCCTGGTTGTGAGGATCATTCACCGTTGGAGGTGGTTACAAGATTATTGAGCATCAAGTCCGATTTTAACATGTCGCAAGAATGCTATAATCGACTGCTCGATTTGATTATAGAGATCTTGCCCGAGGGTGCAAAGTTGCCTAAAGACTTCTATCGATCTAAGAGGATGGTGAGATCGCTTTGGATGGGATACGAGAAAATCGATGCATGTCGCAACGGGTGCATGTTGTACTACAAAGACGACAAGGATGAAGATGCGTGCAGATTCTGTGGTGCTGATCGCTACAAGGCCACTGTTAGAGGAAAGTCTGTCGGTGCAAGGAAGCCTACCGATTCGATGCACTACTTGCCTTTGATGCCGCGGTTGCAGCGGTTGTTTATGGTTAAGGAGACTGCAGAAAACATGAGTTGGCACAGGCGAAAACAGATCGAAGGAGTATTGGATCATCCATCCGATGGAGAAGCATGGAAGCACTTTGATCGAGAGTATCCACATTTTGCCGAGGAAGCGCGTAATGTCAGATTGGGGCTCTGCTCTGACAGTTTTACCCCATTCGGACTTTCGGGCTCCCAGTATTTGTGTTGGCCTGTGATCGTCACTCCGTACAATCTACCGCCTTGGATGTGCATGAAGACTCCGTATATGTTCCTAACCGTTATTATCCCGGGTCCGAACAATCCGAAGAGGAACATCGATGTGTATTTACAGCCTTTGATAGATGAGTTGAATCAGCTGTGGGAAGTAGGTGCCAACACGTACGATGTTTCTAGGAAGCAGAATTTCCAGATGAGGGCAGCACTTATGTGGACCATCAACGACTTTTCGGCCTATGGAATGTTATCGGGATGGAGCACCCATGGTCGTCTCTCATGTCCGTATTGCATGGACCGTTCTCAGGCTTTCCGTTTGAAACACGGAGGCAAACCGTGCTTCTTCGATTGTCATCGACAATTTTTGCCGAAGGATCATCCGTACCGGAGGAATCGGAATGCTTTTCGTGCAGGAGTTGTAGAGAAGGCCAATCCACCGCCAAGGTGGCCCGGATGCACGATATGGGAAGAGGTAAAAGATTTACCAAGTGCTATCGAAGAGCCTGCTAAGGGGTACAAGTGTAACGGATTTGGTCGCACCCATAACTGGACGAAGATGAGTATATTCTGGGATCTACCATATTGGAGCACCAATCTGATCAGACATAACCTTGATGTCATGCATATCGAGAAGAATGTGTTTGATAACATAATTAATACTGTAATAGATGTAAAGGGGAAGACGAAAGATAATCCGAAGGCCAGGTTGGACTTAGAAGACATATGTAGACGTCCTGCATTGCATTTGATAGAGGAGGGGAATGGAAAGTTAAAGCAACCAAAGTCAGTTTTCTCACTGGATAAAGAGGATAAAGGTAGACTTTGTAGGTGGATTCAGGGTCTAAAGTTTCCAGACGGGTACGTGTCGAACTTGAGAAGATGCGTCGACCTCAAGGAGAACAAACTAGTAGGTATGAAGAGCCACGATTGTCACGTATTCATGGAGAGGTTAATTCCGATTGCATTTCGGGAATTCTTACCGCAGGTCGTTTGGGACCCATTGACAGAGCTGAGCATATTCTTCAGAGATCTTTGTTGTACTAAGTTGCTCGTCGATCGTCTAGAAAAGCAAGAGAGGGACATTGCGGTAACACTATGTAAGCTCGAGAAGGTGTTTCCTCCAGGATTCTTCGACTCTATGGAGCATTTGCCAATTCATCTTTCCTATGAGGCACGTGTTGGTGGTCCTGTCGGTTATCGGTGGATGTACCCCTTCGAGCGTCATCTGAATCACCTAAAGAGAAAGGTAAAAAATAAGGCACGGGTTGAAGGATCTATTTGTGAAGCTTATGTTCTCGAGGAGATTACAAACTTTTGCTCGACGTATTTCAAACCGCATGTTGCTACTAATAGGACGAAAGCTCCCAGAAACGACGACGCATATCAGGAATCTAATGATGCAATACTCAAAGTATTCAATGCATCCGGAAAGCCTTCTGGAAAAATGAAGAAGAGATATTTGAATGACGATGAGCTAAGGGCTGCTCAATTGTATATATTACTCAATTGCGACGAGGATGAAGTGGAGAAGCTAGAGGAGTAAGTAATTAATACGTCCACGTTTACATCATCTCAATGTAATAGTATAAGATACTATTATGCTACTAATCAGCAGTTGCTTCATTGTTTTTCAGCACATATAATGATGAGTTGAGGTCGGTTAGACCCTACATAACAGACGAAGAAGTAGAACAAGATATGAGATGCCATTTTCCTTCTTGGTTGAGCGCATATGTAAGATACTTGGTAATTACTTTTTATTTCTGCACTTGCAAAATAAATAACTTACTATCGCTACTTTGGTATTTAGGTCGATCGTCTAATATCACCCGAGAATGAATCTATTAGGACTCTAGCCAAGGGACCAATTACTGCCGTAAAAATATGGCCAAGTTTCTGTGTGAATGGGTTCAGGTTCAAGTCAACAAATGCTCCTATCAGAGACAGCTTTCTGGATCTTGATTCCACGAAAAACAGTGGTTTGTGTATCAAATCTTCAAACTACAAAGACGTCAATCCGGGCAATGATTTTTTTGGCATCTTACGAGAGATTGTGGAGTTGACATATAATTTTGGCACAAAACCTGCTAATATCGTGCTATTTAGGTGTGAATGGTTCGATCCGATTCAAGATCAAGGTTAGAAAATTGACAAGCATGGCCTTGTGGATATAAACTACAAGCGTAGATATCAAGGCTACGAACCATTTGTCCTATCAAGTCAGGCTCAGCTCGTGTACTTCACAACTTATCCTAGACGGGGGACAGCGAGGTCGGATTGGTGGGCAGTATGCAAGACTAAAGCTAGAAATACCTTTGACATTGACGAAATAGCTTATCAGGAGGACGATCTACCTCTTGTAACAAATATTGTAGATGTGGACTCAACGGAAGTTACTCATTACACGAGTAATAATATAGAAGATGTAGAATTATCCGAAGAGGACGACGAAGTAGATGAAAGTGAAGACGAGGAAGAGGAAGAGCAGGACGACGAAGGCGAACAAGATGAATTTTCTGAAGATGATTGAAATTAAAAAATATTGCATGTAGAATGTAACTATATTATGACTGTAGAATATAGATCAATGTTGGAAAATTGACAAAGTAGATGTACCCATTAACGAATATATGTATTATATTCTGACTGTATAATGCTTTGAGATATGTATCACATTTCGACTGTAGAATGTAGTATATATTTGTGTTTCTCTATATTCATCATATGTTGTTATCAGATATGACAGGATGACGCGGAGGATTCGGCAGGTCCCGAGGTAGACCGAGTGCCACTCCGGTACTGCCTACTGTTGGTTCCGGATCATCATCGCCCAGTACTCCAGTATATCGATCAGTCACATCTCCGACTGTTGGGACGAGTAGTTCCTGGCGTGATAGTACACCCTCGTCCAGCGTTCCTCCTGCTGACGGAACCATGGGGACAGATGAGCATGTCGAGGAGGTCGTGCCCACGTTGTCCCAGCATCAGCAAGATCCTCCATGTGCACCTCCGGAGGAGACGAGGACAGAGATTTGGGCCGACGGTACAAAGTAAGTCAATTAGATGGTTTAGTATATATTTGTGTTTCTTTTTATTCATCGTATATTGACCGGCTCAGTAATCTAAATTATTATCTCTGTATAGATATCGTCCATCGTCGGTTCAGAGACGCCTGGGCCAATTTCTGAGGAACAACTACGGTGGCCCTTGGATCAACTACTCTGAGGCTCCGGAGGAGAGGAAGGCGTTCTGGTTTGCGCACTTCCAGGTAAAGTATATTAAATAAATCCTCTAATTTATATAACTTATTCGTGCTGCTAACTTAATGAATTATTTATTGTAGCAAACGTATTTTTATCCTCCGCACCGGGCCGAGTTGATCGAGCGGCTCTTTCCTACCGTTGCCGCCAAGCTTATCCGAGATGCTCTGGATGACCAGAAGGCTCGTGATCGTGCTGGAAAACTGATCCAAGGTTGGATCACGCCTGAGCAGTGGACTGCGATGAGGGCTAGATTCGACGATCCGAGCTACAAGGAAAGGTCTAAGAAGGCCAAGGCGGCTAGGCAGAATGCTGCCAAGTGGTGTGGTGGCTCGATTCCGATGACGGAACATTTCCGTCGTTTGGTATGTTTTTTCTTTTAAAATATATTATTTTTATACAAGTACCATAAAATGGTACTTGGAAAAAATATTTAAGTTTAGTAATAAATAATATATTTTTAACAGGTACAGAGGGGTGAGGATGCAAACATGGTGACCGTCTTCTTGGCCACCCATCGCAAGGACGGAAATTTCATTGATGAGAGGGCCTCACAGACCTACGTAAGTATTACTTTACTTTGTGTTTATTTTAATATAACTTAGGCAATTATCGAGTTTCCAAACCTTTTCTAGGTCGAGTATCTTAGGCTGCGTGAGCGGGCGACTGCTAGTGCACCTACACCTGGAGAGGCTGGTACTTCGTCGCAGCCCGCTCCATCTCCGTCAGCTGACGACCTGTGGGTGACCGCAGCTGGTGGTCTCCAGAAGGGTACGTACTACGGTACGGGCTCCTATGGCGCCCTGGTTGCGACGCAGTCATCTAGGGCCTCCCAGACAGCTGCGCATTCCACACAGTCGCAGCCCTCGCAGTCGTCGGCCCGAGTCCAGGAGGCCATCCAGGAGGCCGTTAACCGTCAGATTGCGTCTCTCCGTGATGACTTGCTGCGAAGTATGGAGGAGCAGCCCCGGTCCCAGCCGCAGGCGGACGATCCTTTGCTCATCGCACGATTGGATATGCTCGACCGCAGCATGACGGAGCTACGGGACCTGACAAATGATATTAGAGCCTCCAATGACCGCAACATCATGGAGCTGCAGGCGTCACAGCTATCGATGGGCGATAAGCTGACGAGGATGCAGGATTCAATGGGTGATAGCAGTACGAGGCTGTTATCTACCCTGGATTCTTACAACCAGCGACTCGCAGACTTGGAGCGGGCACGGCCTCCACCGACGTCACTGCCTTATCCATCGACATCGGTGTCGATTCCACGGGACGAGTATGAGGAGTTCTTATCCTTCAAGCGCGCCGGTGGTCAGCCTCCTGCAGATCCGAAGTAGTATAGTTATTTTTATTATTATTTATGATGCGATTGTATATTATGAATTATTGATACTTCAACAATAGGCATGATGTATGATGCTTCTTGTGGTATTTAATTTTTTAGTTAATTTAATTGGATTGATACTTCAACAATGCTTCTTGTGGTCTTTAATTTAATTGGATTATATAGTGGAGATGGAGGAGGAGTCGAAGAAGGGTGGTTCTTGTGGTGTCAAGAAGAGGAGATGGAGGAGGAGGAGGACTAGAACTGCAGGGAATCACCAATCTGGATAATATTTTTTTTTTAATTTTTTTTTAAAATTAGCGACGGTTTTAGCGACGTTTAGCGACGTTAACTTAAGTCGCTAAATGCGTCGCTAATTAGCGATGCTGTAACACGTCGCTAAATACGTCGCTAATGACGTCGCTATACGTCGCCAAATGCTGACATGGCAGTATTGCCAGGTCATTAAAGACGTCGGTGTAACGTCGCTATATAAGTCGCTAATTAGCGACGTTTAGCGACTTTACAGAACGTCGCTAAGTAGTGACGCGGCGTCGCTAAACGTCGCAAAAATTTGCGACACATTAAAGTCGCTAAAAAACGTCGGTATAGCGACGTTTAGCGACGAATTTTTTTTTGGCGACTTGATTTTTTCCGACAACTTTATAACGTCGCTAATTACGTCGCTAAACTAATTTAGCGACGTTTTTTGGTTATTTAGCGACATTTTTAGACGTCGCTAATTTGACTTATTCTGGTAGTGAACTGATAGGGAGTTATGTTGTGAGCTAGATGTATCAGTAAAGAACTGATACAGAGTATCAGACTTGATGGGGGGTCTGTTATGATGAGGAGTGGTATCAGTTGATACACACTCAAGAACAGCAGTACCAGGTGACAAGTGGCAAGTGAGTGCAGTGCCTATGTTGTGTAGTAGCAATAAGAGTTTCCTGGAAAAACTGATACTCTATATCAGAGACAGGTGTGGGGCAAGGAAATATTTGAGTGTAATCAAGGAGGGAAAGTGTGTTCAGTGGGAAAATACTTTCAGTTGGGAAGTGTGAATGAGCTCAGGCATTCAAGTGAGGTAGTGCACACAATGATGCACTGCAAGATTGGGTGTAGGTAGGAGATCTGCAACAACAACACAGTGATAGCAAGGAGTGAGTACATGTAGGCCAATATTCATGCATTAGGTAGCAGCAGCAGCTGCATATGATCAAGTAGCAGTAAGTGCATCATGAGGGAAAAATCAAATCCAAGTAATAATAAGTCAATAGAGGCCTTGGTGTATTAGTCTAGTCATGACTTTTAAGTGTCTCGTTAAGGTAATGTCTAGAGTCTTGTGTTAGTTAAGGAGTAATATTAGTTCGATCTCTCTCTCTCTCTCTCTCTCACACACACACACGCATACACACACACACACACACACACACACACACACACACACACACACACACACACACACACACACATGCACACACACACACACATACACACACACAGATGCATATGACACTGATACAGATATGACACACACACACAGACACAGACACAGACACACACACACACAGTTCAGAATTTTGAATCCAAAACCCCAAGTTCACACCCAATTTACCGCCAACCTGTTTAATATTTTTCGAAAATAAATTAAAGGGTTTTTCTTCTCCATATAACCGAGAATTTTTTTGCTCTTTTAGTTTTTGTTAATTTGTTCTATGTGTAAAATTATTCGGCCTCCAAATCGACCAAAAACTTGTTATTTTAAAATTGAAAAATTGTGATACGGAACGCGCCCCACCAAACGGAACCACCTCGTCGTGTACCAATTGCACCGAAAGGCGCATATGGTATATCCTGATGTGTGAGCTTTTGTGGAAGTTGATTTGGACGTGTGCGCGCGTCGAAATCAACCCGTATCCGTAAAAAGTTCCCGTATCGTGACTTTTGTAAAACACCACACCATTTATTGTACGCTCGTCGAAATGCGACAAAACTTGAGCCATTGGATTCGTGGTATCATGCTGGTCCTGTGACCCAAGTTTCACGCGATTCTGAGATAGTTGACCAAGTCGCCTATTTGCGGGCCCCACGGTTGACTTTAAAGGCAAATTTGTGTTCGGCTTACCGGAATCCAAAATTGTACATATCGTTGAGTTCGTATTGACGTTTAGAATTTGTTTAACTTATAATTTGTCCCATTTAGAGACCTTTTTTCTCTGGCACGCTTTTCGGTACAAAGTTGTCCACATGTGGACCCGCTTTGACCCGAAATTGTCGTTTTGCCCCTGTGTCCAAATTAGACGAAAGGAAGTATTTTTTAGTTATCTCGTTGATTCCGGGAACGTTGGTGATGTTTATTTCAGTATCCGGAGACGTTCCTTCTGAGGCCATAGTTTCTGATCTTGTGTGCTTGACATCTGGACGCTTACCCTTTGCAGCTTTCTTGCTAGGCAAGTATACCTTGCCAAATTGCTTACAGTACTTTGCATGCTTATTATATTTTTATATATTCATTGCATGTGTATTTTTTTTAGTCATAATTATATATTATATATGTTGACACACACTTGACACCTAGTATCATGAGAGGGGAGGATAATCAGTAGGCATATGGGCTATAACCACTCTGGTAAACCATAGTAACTAGCATGCACTACGGTAGTTGTGTCACACTGGTCGCTACCCTTGCGGTATGTCAATTTCTAGTGTCGCGTTGGTCGCTACCCTCGCAGTATGTCAATTTTTGATGTTCCTGACGTGTGTGTGAGTTGTGAGATTAGATAGAGTAGCCTACCTATGCCCATACGTCGAAAAGTGGTCCTTATTCTGCATTTCATATAGATTGTCTAGTACAACGTACTTATATATTTTCTGTCTATTATGCATGTTTATTGTATTCAATTGGCATGCTTCTATGTACCTTGTTACGTCCCTCTGAGGACCTGGTCCCTTTCTAGGTGTTGACGATCATGACTATTCGCAGGAGCACGTATCAGGACTTGCTACTTATCTCTCTTTCGAGGAGGTCTTCTCTTCGAGTCTCATTGTTCATTAGAAGTACTTATGTGTTTCTCTTATGTTCTAGTTGGTAGTGGATTTATCTCCACCCAACTACTTGTTCTTATCAAGCATTTTATACTTGATTCAGTTATATAGTTGATTAGTTATTTGATTCTGTGGATGAGATCCAGTTATGCCCTGTGACTTATGACATAAACCTATACCACTTATGAATTGTTATTCATAATACAGCATACGTATGTGTTATGGTTTTCATATGTTGGAGTTGTTATATACATACGGCTGACATGCTTACGTATTCCTAGTCCTACGTATTTTGGGACTAGGGCATGATATTATTTTGTGGTGGCCCATGCAGGTCAAGAGCATATTGTCTCGATTATGTTACTGTACCGAGCAAGCCTGCGCATAGAATTAGAGTATAGGATCTCATCCACTTATTTAATTACCTTCCTTGATTTTATTTTGCACTCTCATTTGATAGCTTGTATTGTATTTTGCTTGATCCTTTTACAACGTCAATCTTATCTTTTCTTTCGTGCTTGATAGGGGATAGAAAGATGACTTGTACTAGGTATATACGCTCTATTATTTAATAACACTATTAGTTAAATTCTTGTAAGTTTGGTAGTATGCCTCATAAACTAGTATCACCTAGTACTTTTGACCCATTAATGAAGTGTAATTGAATGATACCAACTATAGGTTGCATAAGAAGATAGTGTTTATCCAGACTGTAGAACTTAGAGGCCCATATCCCCATTTGGTCGACTATAGACTTAGACAAGAAGTTAGTATAGCAACTGTAGTGGCACAACACCGGTCTTCTTGGTGAACTTAAATTATTTTGTACCTTCCTTCATCATAATCCAGCGTACTTATATTTTCTAGACTACCTCCGCTTATGCTGCTATTTATAGCCTAGTTTTGCAAGCTTATTCTTTTATTGAGCTTGTTCATGACATATGTGTTATTGGGGACGCCTACTAATACATTGTCTAAATCAGAATCAGTGTATTACGGTCTGATCAACCTTAACGCATTTGGTTCGCTCTTCGCATGACTATTTTACGTGGATTGAGATATAGTTGACTCAGCATGTTAGACGAATATACTTGCCTTTAGACGTGTCCGAGCATATCTTATCGGTTACATAACTGTACTGATATGAGCATGTGAATAAGAATTTACCAAAATAAGATTTCGATCCACAACTGCCCTGACAACTCTCTTTTTGAATTCTTTAATCGTCTTAAATCCCGTACTTGTATTCTATCGCCTCCTTCTTGAATTCTTTATTATCGTTTTTTATCTTTCCCTAATTCGAAAAGACGAAATCTTGTGCTTGGTATAAGTTTGATACACGGATAGTACTATATATACCCCATAGGCTAATCACAATACTTGGTGACTATCTTTTGTAATTAAGGGCATAAAATATGTGAGATAATTTGTGGATTAAATAACACGATTAAATAATTTAAGGACGTTTTTCTTAAATGTATAGCCAATATGATAGACGATAAATTCTAAGTTGGGTAGAAGTTGCATTCTCAACTTGAGGTAAAATTTTTTTAGATTGTGATCAAGTAAGATTAGATTGAGAGATTTAAGTCATTTTAATTTTGAGAATTTTTAGAAGAATGATTTAGATTATGATGATTTAACTTTAAAGATAAGAATGTCTTATAGAATGAATTTTAAAATTTTGATATTGCAGACCAAATATTTATAATTTGAGCACATGATTTAAATTTTGAATATTGGAGAGTAAATTAACAATTTAAATCTTGACGGAAAAAATATAGAACTCTAAACATGAACATTGATGGATTGAATTCAAAATTTTATAATTTGATAATTTGAATTAAAAGTTGAATTTTGATTGTTGGATCACCTATTTGAAATGTTGATAATAGAAATTGAATTTAAAATTTGAAGAGTACAAAATTCTTAAGTTGAAATATAGGAATAAGATTTGATTAGAATTGTTTAAAATTTATAGGAGATTATGATAGTTGAAAATCGTGATATAAAATTTGATGTGGGTTATTTAAATATTTAAAATATCATATAGATTTGAATTAAATTTGAAAGTTGATTATTTAAAAATCCAGAAGAGATTATGATAGGTTAAATTTTGATTTAAACTGTAGTTATTTTAATTTTGAGATATTATGATGGATTTGAATAGATTTTTTTATTTAAATTTTTAAGAAGATTGCGGTTGACTTGCCTTAGATACGAATGTGAAAGATTTAACAAATCATTCCTTATTTTTAATTTCGAGGATAAAATTCTTTTAAGTTTGGTAGATTTTAAACCCCCTCACCCAAAAATAGGTATTTCGTGTGTATTTTGTATTTCATGTATTTGTTTTAGATTATTTTTTTTCAAAACAATAAAAATCCAATAATTTTATTAGGACACTTTACCATGGTTTGGACATTAATAATATAGGATGACCCCAAAATCAGTATCGTTCTTCATAGGAAGTAGCCTACACAAGAGACACTACCTGTAGGATCTTTTCGTAGGCACAAAAATTCGATCCCTTGGCATTAGTATGACATTAGTGTAACGACCATAGATTCTGTGTTAAATATTAAATATTTTATATATAATTTATTTGTGGTTATTTTTTAACTCCAACTTCCTACAATTAGCACCCCATAATTTTTTGTGCCAAATTGGTACATTCCTTTTTTGTAAGATGTGCATATTATTTACAATTACCTATTTTGTGGATAATCCTTTAATTAATTACTTAGTTAATTTGTTGCTATAATTATTTGATTTATATAACTAGATAAATATTTATTATTAATTATAAATATTACATAAAATATTTTGAGTGTGGTATTTTATTAGAGCTTTACAAAGTAAATTTTTAGAATTTATTTGGTGTACAGATATTATTTTTGGACTTTTTCTCATTTATATATATTTGAATATATGTTAATAAGTAATAATAATACTAATAATAATAATAAGAGTAATAATAATAGTAATATAAGTAGTAATAATAATAATAATAATAATAATAATAATAATAATAATAATAATAATAATAATAATGTTGTTATTAAAATATAAATAAAAAGAAAATAAATAAGAAATGAAATGAAATGAAAAAGAAAACAAAAGAAAAGGAAAAGAAAAAAGAAAAAGAAAAAGAAAAAGAAAAAGAAAAAGAAAAAGAGAAAAGAAAAGAAAATATAACAAAAAACCTAAAACTAAATCCTACTTAATAACCAAAACTTAAACCCCAGACTAACCTAATTCCCCCCCCCCCTTCAGCCAACTTCTCCCCCGCAGAGAAGCCCCAGACCCCTCTCCCTCGATATATATATATATATATATATATATATATATATATATATATATATATATATATATATATATATTACTTATAACTTCAACCCTAACTCTAAACTCCAAACCCTAACCCTACCCTAACCGACGTCAGCGCCGCCCCCACTCCGGCGACCACCCCTCGCTGACAACCGCCTCCCAGGGCCGCCCCGGCCGACCGCCGCCGCCGGCCATCCGCGTAATCGCAAGCGTGCACAGCAGCACAATTTTTCTCCCATCTTCATGGTGATGTAACTCTCTCATCTCTCGTCCTTTTCTCGAGCGATTTATTCGTGTACATTCACAACATAACCCTCTAGGATTTTTATTCAAGCGGGACGAGTTTTAGTGCCCTATATTGGTCGAAAAATCGATCGAAAAATGATCGAAAAATTGACCAAAACAGTTCAGAATTTTGAATCCAAAATCCCATGTTCACCCCCAATTTGCCGCTAACCTGTTTAATATTTTCAAAAACAAATTAAAGGGTTTTTCTTCTCCATATAACCGAATTTTTTTTGTGCTTTTAGTTTTTGTTAATTTGTTCTATGTGTAAAATTATTCAGCCTCCAAATCGACCAAAAACTTGTTATTTTAAAATTAAAAAATTATGATACGGAGTGCGCCCCGCCAAACGAGACCCCTCATCACGTACCAATTGCACCGAAAGGAGCGTATGGTATATCCTGACGTGTGAACTTTCGCGAAAGTTGATTTGGATGTGTGTGCGCGTCGGAATCAACCCGTATCCGTAAAAAGTCCCGTATTATAACTTTGCAAAATATCATACCATTTAGTGTACGCTCGTTAGAATGCAACGAAACTTGTCCCATTGGATTCGAGGTATCATGCTGGTCCTGTGATCCAAGTTTCACGCGATTCTGAGATAGTTGACCAAGTCGCCTATTTGTGGGCCCCACGGTTGACTTTAAGGGCGAATTTGTGTTCGGCTCATCGGAATCCAAAATTGGACATACCGTTGAGTTCATATTGACGTTTAGAATTTGTTTGACCTATAATTTGTCCCATTTAGAGATATTTTACCTCTGGTACGCTTTTCGGTACAAAGTGGCCCATATGTTGTCCTACTTTGACCCAAAATTACCGTTTTGCTCCTGTGTCAAAATTGGACGAAAGGGTAGTGTTTTTTAGCTATCTTGTTGATTTCGGGAACGTTGGTGATATTTATTTTATCATCCGGAGATGTTCCTTCTGAGGCCATAGTTTTTTATCTTTGGTGCTTGACACTGGACGCTTACCCTTTGCAGCTTTCTTGCCAGGCAAGTATACCTTGCCAAATTGCTTACAGTACTTTACATGCTTATTATATTTCATATATTTATTGCATGTGTATTTTCTTTCAGTCATAATTATATATTATATATGTTGACACACACTTGACACCTAGTATCATGGGAGGGGAGGATAATCAGTAGGCATATGGGCTATAACCACTCTGGTAAACCGTAGTAAATAGTACGCACTACGGTAGTTGTGTCACGCTGGTCGCTACCCTTGCGGTATGTCAATTCCTGGTGTCGCGCTGGTCGCTACCCTCGCGGTATGTCAATTTCTGATGTTCCTGACATGTGTCTGAGTTGTGAGATTAGATAGAGTAGCCTACCCATGCCCATACGTTGAAAAGTGGTCCTTATTATGCATTTCATATAGATTGTCTAGTACAGCGTATTTATATATTTTTTGTCTATTATTCATGTTTACTGTATTCAATTGGCATGCTTCTATGTATCTTGTTACGTCCCTTTGAGGACCTGGTCCCTTTCCAGGTGTAGACGATCATGACTATTCGCAGGAGCACGGATCATGACTTGCTACTTATCTCTCTTTCGTGGAGGTCTTCTCTTCGAGTCTCATTGTTCATTAGATGTACTTATGTGGTTTCTCTTATGTTCTAGTTGGTAGTGGATTTGTCTCCACCCAACTACTTGTTCTTATCAAGCATTTTATACTTGATTCAGTTATATAGTTGATTGGTTATTTGATTCTGTGGATGAGATCTAGTTATGCCCTGTGACTTATGACATAAACCTATACCACTTGTGAATTGCTATTCATAATACAGTGTATGTCACGCTCCAGTCCCAAAATACGTAGAACTATGAATACGTAACACGCCCAGCCGTATGCATACAAACTCCAATATATGGAAACCATATACACACGTACGCTGTACATGAATATCCAATCCACCAGTGGTAATATACTGTCACAACAAGTCATACAGAATCTATATCTCTTCCACAGCACAAATAATCAGTAGGAATAAAGAGCTGAATAATAACTGAATATCCAAGATGAGTATCAAGTCTGATAGTCGGGTGGAAACAAATCCACTACAAAATGACTATTCTGAAGTAGTAACAAAATCTCTAAACAGCGGCAATAAATCACAGATACTCTGAGGGTAAGATCTCCTCAGCCTGGTAAATAGAGTCAGGTCCAGGTCCGTACTCCTGCGGATACTCCTGCCCATCCATATCTGGAAAGGGACCAGGTCCTCAGAGGGACGTAACAAGATACATATAAATATGCCAATAAAGTACTGAAATATAAACATCCAATGGGTCGCCTAACCGTCTAAAGTGAATACAATTTGAGAATAACTTTCCAACACGTGGGCTATTTGGCCAATAATGGGATGGGCATGATTCTCTCGGAGAATCAGGGGCCTATAAGCATGTCGTCTTTTGAACGACAGAGGCCGCCTGAAAATATATAGTGGTCATCATCACTCGTTTCTCCGACGGAGAATCCGGGCGTACAGGAGAAAAGTGCAAAGGAGCCAAAATGCCGTACTTATTGTTCTTCCTACCCCATGCTCTAGGCATGTCATATCTATGACACGATAAAACCTCTAAATAACTGCCTGGTCTACTAGCATACAAAGTTTCTATCAGCAGTCATCCCTAACGCACGGCTCATACGTACAGGCGGCCAACCCAATACGTAGTCCGGGATCTATATGAGACTCACAACTCGTGTAACAACTGTGTCACAGTCAATGAACCTAATGATGCTCCATAATACTGGGGTGGTCTCATAAACAAGGTCCAATGCAAATACATAAATAAAAACAGAATCAGGCATCATATGGAATAAAAATAATAGTACTATGGCAAAGTATACTTGCCGAGCAAAGTTCTGTATAGTGCACGTCCAATATTGTATTTAGGTTTGATGGAAGAAGTGGGATTAGAGTTTATAAGAGTTGTAATATATATAGAAGGAGAGAGGCGGTGGAGGCTGCTGCTGTTTCTTCCTATCATTGGTTTTGGTTTTGGTTGAGGAGAGATTAGTAATAATAGGTATAGAAACGGTGGAATGGGAAGGCTCACACGCGCAGGGAGGGAAAGCAAAGTTAGGTTTTGCTACTGCTGCTGCTGATATTTTCTACGTGGGTTCGGGTGCAAGTGGGTAGTGGGTTTAGGAGTTGCGGTTTTGAGTTTTGGGTTTGATCCAATAGGAAATCCATTTTCTATTCTTTTCTCTTTCTTATTCCTTTTTCTTATTAATTATATCTATATATATATACATATTTATACATAGAAAATTCTAAAAATTATATTGGTGCACACCATTAAGCTAACAACTGTCCAAAGGGTCTCCTACATGGAATAAATTTAAAAAAAATTATAATGGCTCCATAAATCCCCTAGATGCACAAACACCTTAAATAAAAATTAAATAAAATCTATCTCCTCTATTTAGCTCATAATTACCATAAATAATTAATACGATTTTTATAATTAGGAGTTTTACAGTGTACGTATGTGTTACGGTTTCCATATATTGGAGTTGCCATATACATACGGCTGTCATGCTTACATATTCCTAGTTCTACGTATTTTAGGACTTGGGCGTGACATGTACATGTTTGCAAGCCCCGAAATACCTTACATATTCTTAGTTATTGTTTCGGCACATTATATGTTCACATATTCATGTTTAACTTTACTTGGTCCATGTTTACTTTATGTCACCAGTTGTTTACTTTATGTCAGATGTTATTTATCTTATTATCTTTTTCTATTCTCAAGACAAGTGAAATGGTAGCGCATGAGTCTCGAACCGCATTTATTTATTTCTGTCTCTATCCGTTGTTGTGTTTTATTTCTGGTTTTAATTCATAATTTTGGCTTCCTAAGTGGTAGTTCCTATTGGGGGTCTGAACCCACTGATTCTATATGGCCAAATCTTGTAACAGAACCAGAGGACCTTTCTTATCCTCTACTAGATGGTGACTATTGTGGTGCCCCGTTGCCCCTATTTGGGGAGCGCGGCTAAGAAATATAAATCGGTATCATTCGATCAGGATAGATTGAATCAAGATCTTATCCTCGTTATGTATTTGCTTCTTCAGAATTGATTTCCATATTCAGTGAACCGTGCCCCGAGGATGGACTTAGCGGCAGAGTCAAGAGGGACCTCTCTACTGCAAGTTTTCTTGCCTAGTTTTCGCTGTCGCCTTGTTGCTTTTGTGCTTTTGAGTTAGTTTTTGGATTTGTATTTTCTTGAACGGTTTTGATGGATTTCATTGCTTTCATTCTTTGAATTGCATTCCATTTCGAGCTTGGAAATAGTAGAAGAGAGATTGATCAGCTGTTCGTGGCAATGCAGGTGATCGTGCAGTAGACATCGTGCGAATGGAGTCTTGAAGTACCTCTTTTCTTTCATTTCTCCAACCAACTTGTGAGTGGCTATATTCGATTCAGTTGACCCTTCTTCCAAGTCTTTACATCTAAAATCTTGCATTCTTGCTTGTTCCGATCAAACGATACCATAATAACTAAAAGATGTCAAGATAAAAAGGAATAGACTTGGACTACTTTATGCTTGTCAATCAACTTGTGAATGGTTACCTTATTGCATACTAGTTTGCTTAGAATGTTCTTCATAATGCTTCAATTTTAGTTAGAATGTATATATTTCTTCTATAAATTATGATATGTATAGAACACACCTCGCTATGCAACAAACTGATCAGGGAGACTATACAAAATGAATTATGCATTGCTACTTGTCTTGTGCTCGTGTTGCCTAAACTGCATAAATTGATAACTTAGTATAGACGTTGTTTGATCCCGGACAACTTGTGTACAAGGTCATAGTTCCTGCGGATGGTCGCTGGGGCACTGGCACCGATCCTATCCGGACGAAACTTTAAGTTTAGTCTTATATGCAGGACGGGATGGCTTGCAGCGCCTCATGTGCTTTCTTTGCATACCATCCTCGTCAATGACTATTTCATCCTTTATGGCATCTTGCCAGTGATCCTCTCATATATTTAAACCTTTGCAAAGCTAACTTGTGTCTTTGTGGCAGGGAAGGACATGGTAAGTATTGTGCAGGTGGTTCAGACGGGCTGGTAAAAGTCTCCGAACGGTGGCATATTTATTTTTATAAAGTAGCATATCCAATGCTTGTTTGTAAAATGAACTAAGGCAAGATAGAAAGACCACAAAAATAACTTGCATGCTACACATATATAACTTGTGATTTGGTATAGTTGGGTTAGCTCGCCTTCACCATTACATTTTGATGTACTGACTCTCGTTGCAATAGGTTTCCCACACAAAGGAGATCCTGCACGAACCTAAAGCGACTTCCATTCCAGTCGACCAACCGGCACGCCTGATCGTGCCTAGAGAGAAGAAGTCTTTTGAAGTTTCCAGGAGCTCGTCCACAAATTTATGCAGCTCCGTGGGAAGGCGATAGCTTCGCCAGAAGGTCTTTAACATTTTGAAGTTTTAGTAGAAGGATGTAATATAAAGGATGGCTATCTCATTTTGATTCTATTTTTGTATGCCCGTACGGCAATTATCTGACTCGTTCAAGAGTTTGTAAAAGATGTTCATTATCAATAAAGAGAACTTTTCCATGTTTCAACTTGCGTTTCAATTATCTGCATACTCTGACTATGTGCTCGTTATGCAAAAATACCTTAGCCTTGTGCGTTGCGCAACCTAGGATCGCACGACGTCACGCTAGGGGGTGACTATCGATTCCACGGAATTGTAGCATGACATATTGGTATCAGAGTACAGCTTCAAGTTCCTTTGACCCTCATATCAAAAAAGTTCCTTTAACGATCTATTCCCTATGGAACACTTGAACTTGTTAGGCCAAACTGAGATACATTCCATACAATGAGTCCATAATACATTATGAGCCTAATATAATTTACCTTCTTTTGAAGGAATGACTCAAGCTCAAGCATCAGCGCTAGCATAGGGTGAAGTACAAGCCCAAGAAAGTAGTTCTGGCACCTCGGGAAGTTCTCGAAGTCAGCGAGCCATGTCCCATATCGATCTAATTCAGCAAATAATGCGGATGCTTGAGGCTAGCCAACAGAGAGATGAGGCTCATTATGAACGAGCCGAGAAGCCCACAGAAGAATGACAGAGCAAGTTTGAAGGAAATCTAGAAGCCCAATTTGCAGTCCAACAGAAGCAGGTAGATACCCTGCAACAAATCATGCAGACCTTGGCCTCCAACCATTCCGTGGCAACAACAGCGACACCTTTGGAGCAACCTACACTTGAAGTCGAAATGCCACAAACACCATAGAAGAAGGATGTGACTACCTTCGACTTTGACGACTTCAAAAAGGTCTGCAATACGCCATTTAAGGGGACTGAAGATCCGATAGTGGCTCTAGATTGGCTGGCAGAGCTTGATGATCACTTCAAACTGCTAGAGGTACCCAAGCAGAAGCGTGTTGCGTGTGCCCAACTACAGCTTCGCTTGAACGTGCACGATTGGTGGGACGTGCATCGAAGATCTCTTCCAGTTGACGATGAAGAGGAGACGATCGCGTGGGATACCTTCCGTGGTGCGTTCGAAGAGGAGTTCATGTCCCCTCCCATACATCGACAAAAGGAGAACGAGCTCGTACAGCTTCGACAAGGCAACATGACCATGAAGCAGTACTCCGCCGAATTCAACCGGCTCGTTAAATTTGCAAGCTCATATTTACCTAATGTGGCGAGACGTGCCAAAAAATTTGAAGGCGGCCTGCGACCTGCCATCCATGCGCACGTGGTCGTTCCCCAATACCTGATGATGCAGAAAGTTCTCAACCATGCCCTTTCCCTCGAACTGCAGTATCCTCTAGTTGCTGCCGGCACTGTGCACACTTCTAATCACAAGCGCCATAGCAACGAGAAAGGAAATAACGCTCCAAAGAGCCCAAATAACGACGGTCAGCAAAGAGGGGGATTGGGGCAATTATGTTTCTTTTGTAAGAAGCCAGGGCACATGTCCGACACTTGTCGTAAGAAGCTCGGGTTATGGCTCATTTGTGGTGATCCAAATCATGGAATTCGTGACTGTCCGCATTTCTCTGAATGTCGCCCTCAATATCCAAATTCACCCTCAGCACCTCAGGCCAACCGACCCACCAAGAGCGTCGTCAAGCTCAAGGTCGAGTGTACACTATGACACGAGAAGAGGCCCTGGCATAGGACACCGTTGTGTCAGGTATATTATTTTTTATAATATACCTGCACGTGTTCTGTTTGATTCTGGTGCAACACATAGCTTTATATCCACGAATTTTGTCGTAAAAAATAATATAGAAATGATACCATTATATTTAGACCTTAGTGTTAGCACCCCATCGGGCACGAAAATACATGTCCGTTCAGTATATCAGGGTGGTCACGTGTCACGTCCCGCTTCCCAGAATACGGTGAGCCGGGTACGTAACATCATCCCCATGCTACGCACCATACGAATATACCTGTACCCATATTTGCGATTGTCGCCCATAAGGTTTTAGGATAGGATTATAACAGGTCACAAAATGCATAATAAATTAAATAACAAGTTGATTACAGGATATTCTAAAATAGAAATCTTCTATTCTACCCGATTACAACCATTTACCCAATATATGTAACAATACAATTATACCTTTAATAAATAGTAAGAACAATCTGGTTTCAGTAGATCTCCTAAAATAGTAGCATCACGTTCTTGCTCTCCAACTGTTCTTCAATATTTGATAGCAGCTTTCTTTGGTATTGCTACAAAAACTAGTGAACAAAACTAGGTCGTCAAACGACATGCAAGACCTCAGTCAAAGACGGAAGTAAAATAAAATAAATCAAGAATCTGAGAAGAAATATGATTCTCGGAATTCCAAAATAAAGGAACTAAATAATTCAAAATAATTAATGCGTTAACTAAAAATACGGTTCTGACTAGATTTTATTCTAGTGAATTCCTCAGTGTTCGCCTTATACTTACATCATAATAAGTCATACTCATAATTATTACAATTATAATCACAATCATAATCATAATCATAATCATAATCATAATTACTAAGCATAATGCATCAATGAACAACAGTTTACTGTATAACATCTAACATCTATCAATATCTGCTTTGTCATTTAAATTTCATAACTTGTCATCAGTACAGTTGTTCACCCTACACTAAACAAGGATAAGGAAATGAATCACGGCACCGAAACAGTTTATGTACCAACTGACTAGCAAGCAGTATACCCTAGTTAAGAAATCAACAATCAATCGCACTCACAGACACAGACAAGTTTTCTAAATGATGATGATGCAATTTGGAGAACAATATTTTGAATAACCACAGTAACTAGTTTTTCGACAATAATCCCGTAACCAGGGATCAGGCTGTGGCAAACAGGGTGGCACGGTGCTTAAATTCTGGCTCTCTAACATTCAGTGAGTAAAACAGAATATAATATCAATTTTACCTAATCGATATTTTTAATCGAATAGGTTTATAATTACTGGAACATGTATAAACACAGGACAGGTAAGTGAGCTAAACCTTACACACTCAATTCGCAAGGCCTTACGAAAGAGCTTAATTGCTGATCAGCTTTTGTTGTTATTATTATATTATGGGATTTCGTAGGTAAAATTTAAGTTGTTCTCCCCCGTCCAATATTTTCTAACCTAAATCTACAAATAATTCATATTCTATTATCTTACATTATATTTCTGCTCTGTATATCATGTTTACTATCAATATGCAAAATATATTTTTAAGATATAACCGAATACAGGTTTTCTATCTCATTCATAATCCAGGAGGCAGGTATCAAGATTTTTATCCCAACTCAATTTCAGGATAATCATAAATAACATGACACAAATTCCAGAAAATATTATTTTCTTTTAATTTATACAGAGCAGATTATTAAGAATCTAGATTTAGATTTCAGTTGTGTGACTTGTCTCTGTGTCCTACGTATCCTTGACTCTTGCTAATCGTCTCCTAATTGAATTTAAAGTTGTCGGATGTCCGTCGCTAAATTATATATAGTAACTGAAGTCTAGGGATAGAAATATCGATAATATTTTCGGATATCGAAATTTAGTTAACTCTCGAAATTCTTAAAATTTTTGGCAGAGTTCCCTTTGTATTTCGGCTCCAGAAATTTCACAATTTATATAAGACCAGGAGCAACCTTTCGTAGAATTCTCTGGGTTCGTCGACCCCTTCGGTGGAGCAATTCTCAACACCGGTAATCATACGCAATTATATATATAAACCAACACCAAGAAAGAATAGAAGCATTGCTTCTTACCTCGGGCAATTTATAGCAATCCATAGTTTTTGCAGTATTCACTACAAAATTCAACTAAATAAGAACGTTAGAGAACCATCAATTATAATAAAATAACAACCAAGAGTTAATACAACCAATTGAATATATGTATATTTATTTCCAAACACGAATTTATTCAAATAACATATTTGTAAGGTTTGACAATCTTATAATTTAAAAAAAATTGAAGTATTCCAAGTAGAACCCTAGATCTAGTTTGATGTTGGTATCGCTATGACACATAAAACCAAGCCTCGCATCACATACTTCCTATGATTCATCTCTTGTAATACCGATACTTGAATATTATGTCTGGCTATTTTAATATGAACAATTAAGCCAAAAACTAACAAACAAATACTGGAATTAATTTTTATTTAAGCAAATTTGGCATATCATAACCCCAGGATCAACTTAAAATATATGAATTTGACATTGAAGTACTCAACACTATTAAGATACTAAAATTACTAATTAAGCATGTTAGGCCTCCTAAAACACAAAATTTAGCTATTTATATTTACGGACATTGTTTGTATCATTTGAATAAATTAAGGGTTGTCCAAAAATGATACAAAGCATATTCTGAATAAATTTGATAAATCTCCAACTCGAACACTAATTCTTTTATATTTGGGCAACCTAAGATTTATCTCTCATATAACGACAACCAAATCATGATTCAAGGATAATTTCATGTTTTGACCACCTTATTCATGAATTTAATTTTAAATTTCATACGTGTCCGAATTGCAGGTTCACCATATTACTCTAACGTTGACTTAAAGGTACCAAATTGAATATCATATTCAAATTCGAACGATATGTATACGATTTATATTTAGTCAAAACTCTTAGTATTATAATGTTTCTCCACACAAAATAAATATGGATAAGCTCTATCGTATATTTGCTACATGTTTATATATATATATATATATATATATATATATATATATATATATATATATATATATATATATATATATATATATATATATACTACAAACGTACACATCACAACACATCAAGGTATATTATTAGGTATATATGTATATTCATGTGTATGTGTATATATACCTACCATTACATTTACTACCAAGGACAACACATAACCTATCATATAACTATTATCTACCGGTGTCAACGTGTCCATATTGTGTCCCATTAACATTTGTGTCAACTTGTCCAAGTTTCTTCGGACGCACGTGTACATATAACACTATGTATCACTAAATTCCTAATCAATCCTTCATACTAGAATAATACGAAAACATGAGTCACAAATTACTACATATATATATTTCTTAAATTGGCAAAATTGAAGAACAAAATTAAATAATATGGACAAATAGACTTAGAGAGGAAGAGGGCTTGCCTTGGAAGAGGAAGTTGGGGTTTGGAAATTGGGGCTTAGGGCTTGGATTTGGTTTGATAAAGATGATGATGTTGATGATGAAGATTGTGATGGTGATGGAGGTGGTGGTGAAGGTTGCGGCCGGGGAGGGGACGCCGATGGTGAGGGGACGGCGGCCAGCGGTCGGCCAGCGGGCACACGGACGGAGGGAGGCGTCGGTCGGCGGGTGCTGGTCGGCGTACGACGGGCTGTAGTAGGCTGCCGCATGGCACAACATGTGTGGAAGAGGAAGAGAGATGGTGGTGTTGGTGTTGGGTTTAGACAATAAAGAATATAGAAGTAGAGGAAGAAGATGATAGAGAGAAGTAGAAGAAGATAATGAAGAAGGGGAAGTTCACGGTTGAGGGATGGCTTCTAGTATATGGGGGAGAGAGAGGAGAATGATCTCTCTCTCCATAATGGTTTATTAATTCCAAAGAAAACAATCATGACTAATTAGTCATGAAATGACTTCCACTTTTACATGCAAGGTGCCACCTAATCTCTCTCCATGCCACCGAGCCTCTCTTCATGACACACAACTAGTTTAGGTGGACATGATTAATTTTTAATTACAAAAATTAATACATGGCTTTTATGCAAATTAGTCAAATATGAATTAAAATACATCTAGTTATATTATAAAAAAATTTATCATAAAACATTAATAAATACTTAGGAAAAAATTATTATTAAGAAATGTATAAATAATTTAAAATAAAATTTAATAATACCATATTATTGGATAGGACTATGACACTCTACCCATCTTACAAAAATTTCGTCCTCAAAATTAAAAATTTTAAAGAAAAACTTTTCAAAGACAAATATAGAGAAAAAACAAAATATTCTACCCACCTTACAGAGATGAAGTAGTATATTTTCAGAAGAAATATTTCAATATTACATTCATTTAAAACTTTTGAAATAAAGAATATCGAAAGATATTTAAATTATCAATAGCCTTGAAATTTCATAGAATCAATAAAAGTATGAGAATGTACTTCCAATTCATAACCATGTAGGTTTCCTTTGTATTCATATTCCACTCTCCATATTTTCTGAAGTGATATAGTAATCTTGTTACCACGCCACTGTACACATGGTTGCAAATCAAGATACTATTTCACTATCATGATCCATGCATGTAGCTTTTGCTACCACGCCACTGATATCCATAGAATGAGTAAAAATTATGATTGTGGAGTAGCCTTACATGTCAGGATATTCTTAGTAATAAAAAAATATTCAAAAAACAAAACTAAAATTTCAAGTCTTCAAGTTTTCTAAATATCATTTGTATTACCTTTATCATAGTATCAAAACTAATAGATAATATAAGTATACTCATATATTTATACCATCAAAAGCATTAAATTTTATTTTAATTTATTCAAGTCAATGATTTTTAAATCCAAATTGAGGTAAAACAAAATCAAAATATGAATATCAAACTTCAAATCTATTTCAGAAATATTATGTTTTGATCTCCGAAATCTTATTAAATATCTGAATCACGTTTCGAGAATATAGTGTCTCGCCAGTCCAGATGGCCAGTCCGGATGGCTGCAACGACTTCTCTTTTCATGATCCAAACTGATTAACTGCAGGTTCTTCTGCATTGTCAAACCAGTTGATAAATTATCAAATTCTTGACACATATAAATAACCATTTCATCATAGAAAGTTAAATCATTGAAAGTCCAATCAAAATGTTGCTTCACAAGAAGTCAAATGAATAATGAGTGAGTAATAAATATCGATATTAAATGGAGGACAGTTTCCAAAATTTGGGTTGTTAGTAATGATGGAGTTGAATGAATAAACTGAGAATACCATTCTAGATTTTCAATCAACAAAACATTGAATGAAATAAGAGAATTAAATTTTTTGAAGAAGGTCGGATTTGTGAAATAATCAGATATTGAAAATTTCAATAAGAAAAGGAAAATGAGTCAGGAGTTAAACCCTAATAATATCAAGAGGGCGAGGAATGATACCTTAAATAACCATATACAATATATATGTTATACCTATTCCTTAAGCAAGATATTGTTAGTACGAGCTTACCCGATATTCTTCCAAGTTATATTATATATCTATAATCCCCAATATAAATAGAGGTCGATATCCTGATTGGCCTATTGGCTTCATAACCCTTATCCCTTTTTGATTTCTAACTATATAATAGTTATAGATAAATCTGAACTCCAGGTTTCCTAAGGATACCCAGTTTGAGATCCTTAAAGAATTTCTAGATCCCTCATCAATTCAAATGAGAGTACTTGTCTAATGCTTTCTGAATTACTTAACCTAAATTTTTTGATCATATCTATCCTTATACTACCCTTGATATCCTGAATATCATCTATACCCTGAATTCTTTAACCGTATAGGATGACAGTAGAAAATCCATCAAGCAAGGATATATGAAACATAGCCTAAATAGATAAACCTATATGTGTTTTCTATTCTAGGTTCTATATCGATCTTTCCTGGGAGCATGTCTTTAGGTTTTCACAACTTAACCTATATGTCTCCTCAAAGTTTGGTCTTCATCATATACTAGGTTCTTTATCTTTGGGACCTACATATGTTTCCCAAAAGCTAGACATGCATGGGCTACCACTAAAAGACGTGTCACGTCCCACTTCCCAGAATATGGTGAGCCGGGTACGTAACATAATCTCCAGGCTACATACCATACGAATACACATGTACCCGTATTTGCGATTGTCGCCCGTAAGGTTTTAGGATAGGATTATAACAGGTCACAAAATACATAATATATTAAATAACAAGTTGATTACAGGATATTCTAAAATAGAAAATATGCTATTCTACCATATTACAACCATTTACCCAATATATATAACAATACAATTATACCTTTAATAAATAGTAAGAACAATCTGGTTTCAGTAGATCTCCTAAAATAGTAGCATCATGTTCTTGCTCTCCAACTGTTCTTCAATATTTGATAGCAGCTTCCTTTGGTATTGCTATAAAAACTAGTGAACAATACTAGATCGTCAAACGACATGCAATCCCTCAATCAAAGACGGAAGTAAAATAAAATAAATCGAGAATCTGAGAAGAAATAGGATTCTCGAAATTCCAAAATAAAGGAACTAAATAATTTAAAATGATTAATGTGTTAACTAAAAATACGGTTCTGACTGGATTTTATTCTAGTGAATTCCTCCGTGTTCACCTTATACTTACATCATAATAAGTCATACTCATAATTATTACAATTATAATCATAATCACAGTCATAATCATAATTACTAAGCATAATGCATTAACGAACAAAAGTTTACAGTATAACATCTAACATCTATCAATATCTGCTTTGTCAACTGAATTTCATAACCTGTCATCAGTACAGTAGTTCACCCCTACACCAAACAAGGACAAGGGAATGAATCACGGCACCGGAACAGTTTACGTACCAGCTGACTAGCAAGCAGTATACCCTAGTTAAGAAATCAACAATCAATCTCACTCACAGACACAGACAAGTTTCCTAAATGATGATGATGCAATTTGGAGAACAATAATTTGAATAACTATAGTAACTAGTTTTTCGACAATAATCTCGTAACCAGGGATCAAGCTATGGTAGTCAGGATGGCACGATGCTTAGATTCCGGTCCTCTCATATTCAGTGAGTAAATTAGGATATAATATCAATTTTACCTAATCGATCTTTTTAATCGAACATGTTATAATTATAGGAACATGTATAAACACAGGACAGGTAAGTGAGCTAAGCCTCACACACTCAATTTGTAAGGCCTTGCGAAAGAGATTAATTGCTTATCAGCTTTTGTTGTTATTATTATATTGCAGAATTTTGTTGGTGGAATTTAAGTTGTTCTCCCCCCGCCCAATGCTTTATAACCTAAATCTACAAATAATTTCTATTCTATTATCTTGTATTAAGTTTATGCTTTGTATATCATGTTTACTATCAATGTGCAAAATGCATTTTCAAGATATAACATAATACAGGTTTTCCATCTAATTCATAATCCAGGAGGTAGGTATCAAGGTTTTTATCCCAACTTAATTTCAGGATAATCATAAATAACATGACACAAATTCCAGAAAATATTATTTTCTTTTAATTTATACAGAGTAGATTATCAGAAATCTAGATTTAGATTTCAGTTGTGTGACTTGTGTCCGTGTCCTACGTACCCTGGACTCTTGCTAATCGTCCCCTAATTGAATTTAAAGTTGTCGGAGGTCCGTCGCTAAATTATATATAGTAACTGAAGTCTAGGGTTAGAAATATCGATAATATTTTCGGATATCGAAATTTGGTTAACTCTCGAAATTCTTAAAATTTTTGGAAGAGTCCCCTTTGTATTTCGGCTCCAGAAATTTCACAATTTATATAAGATCCGGAGCAACCCTCCGTGGAATTCTCTGGGTTCTCCGACCCCTTCGGTGGAACAATTCTCAACACTGGTAATCACACGCAATTATATATATAAACCAACACCAAGAAAGAATAGAAGCATTGCTTCTTACCTCGGGCAATTTAAAGGAATCCATAGTTTTTGCTGTATTCATTACAAAATTCAACTAAATAAGAATGTTAGAGAACCATCAATTATAACGAAATAACAACCAAGAGTTAATATAACCAATTGAATATATGTATACTTATTTCCAAACACGAATTTATTCAAATAACATATTTGTAAGGTTTGACAATCTTATAATTTTAAAAAAAATTAAAGTATTCTAAGTAGAACCCTAGATCTAGTTTGGTGTTGGTATCTCTATGACACATAAAACCAAGCCTCGCATCACATACTTCCTATGATTCATCTCTTGTGATACCGATACTTGAATATTATATCTGACTATTTTAATATAAACAATTAAGCCTAAAACTAACAAACAAATACTATAATTATTTTTTATTTAAGCAAATTTGGCATGTCATAACCCCAGGATCAACTTAAAATATATGAATTTGACATTGAAGTACTCAACACTACTAAGATACTAAAATTACTAATTAAGCATGTTAGGCCTCCTAAAACACAAATTTTAGCTATTTATATTTACGGATATTGTTTGTATCATTTGAATAAATTAAGGGTTGTCCCAAAATTATACAAAGCATATTCTGAATAAATTTGATAAATCCCCAACTCGAGCCATAATTCTTTTATATTTGGGCAACCTAAGATTTATCTCCCATATAACGACAACCAAATCATGATTCAAGGATAATTTCATATTTTGACCACCTTATTCATGAATTTAATTTGGAATTTCCTACGTGTCCGAAATGCAGGTTCACCATATTACTCTAACGTTGACTTAAAGGTACCAAATTGAATATCATATTCAAATTTGAACGATAGGTATACGATTTAAATCCAATCAAAACTCTTAGTATTATAATGTTTCTCCACACTAAATAAATATGGATATGCTCTATCGTATATTTTCTACATATACACACACATATATATATATATACTACAAACGTACACATCACAACACATCAAGGTATATTATTAGGTATATATGTATATTCATGTGTATGTGTATATATACCTACCATTACATTTACTACCAAGTGTAGAAGCATGAAAATATGCTGGAGAATTATACGCGTAAATCCCTCAACATGCATGAAGCCTGCATAAAATAGAACTCCAGCGCTGTGTGGCATAAAATATGACTTCAGAGCCATTGGCGTACAACAGAGCTTCAACGCTATTCAGCGTAAAATAGAGCTCCAAAACAACCCGCGTAAGACAGTACTTCCAGACTGCTTTGGCGTAAAAAGGTTACTACATCGCCACTCCGGCATAAAATATGTCTGCTTTTAATATAGTATGAAGTTGTACGAGGAACTCTTCGTATTCCTCGAATGAACCTGTCAGACAAAACAGTGAACCTGACTCCTGACAAAGAGTACTTCACGATGATCGAGAGGACGACTGTGATGATAATTTTGCACAGAGACCCAAACTATCGTTTAGTGACATATCCTTGATACAAGTCATTTTTTTGCGTATTCAAGGAATATGCTGCCTATTCTACACAGGAAGAGATGAGTTTTTACGCTCAAGATGAGACAAAATCAGACGCCACGTTAAAAGATGTTCTTCGTACAGAACTCGAGGTATATCTCTGCAGTTAATACGCGAGATGGGGGCAGATCTATGCATTTAATGCACGAGATTTTGTTCTATTTATAATGACTAGGAGAGCTAAAACTAGGGCTAATACGCTCACATCACCATCCTGGCATTTTACGCCAACCAGGCTATTTTCAACTATAGGAGCATGCCGTATGCTATCTCCTCGAAATATGCCAACCAGGCTATTTTCAACTATAGGAGTACGCCGTATGCTATCTCCTCAAAATACGCCTACTCAGGCTATATTTGCGAAGGTACGTGATAAGGCTATTTAGCCCAGAATACGCTCAAAACCTCAGTCAAGGAAGGATAATTGGCTATCTTTACGCTGGTTACCTATTATACAGCTACTTGGCTTTTATGCCAACAAGATAGCTACTTGGCTTTTAAGCCAACAAGATAGCTACTTGGATTTTACGCCAACAAGACAGCTACTTGGCTTTTATGCCAACAAGACAGCTACTTGGCTTTTACGCCAACAAGACAGTTATTTTTTTTTATGCCAACCATCTCTACGCGAGGGGCAGTTACCTACGTGGCTTGCATGTCATGATCTTCAATAAGCGATTATACGCGTTACCTCATAATGGGACATGCGTCACACGCGGATTCAGGAGATCATTTAGATGTGGGTAGCAGTTATTATAACTACCGTGTAAAGAGTGCAACTCTCTACAGTTTGACTTCTACACCGACTGGACAGTTACTGTGACTGAGCTCTATAAATAAAGACCTCCGGTCACAGGAGATGGGGTCACAATCAAGAGGGTCGAAAGGTCGAAGAGGGGATCAAGATCAGAGATCAAGAGATAATAGAAAGAGAGCACAGACAGAGAGTAGTGATTGACGACTTTGGCAACGAGAATCCAATCCCTCCTGCAATATTTGAAGCTTCTTCTTCTTCTTCTTCTTCTTCTTCTTCTTCTTCTTCTTCTTCTTCTTCTTCTTCTACATCACTTCTTCGTCATCGTGTGGTCCAAGGGACAAAGTGATCGACCGCAGATCAGACTCCTATAGCAATTTTTCTCCAGAATTATTTTTATTGTACTTAACATCCTCGTATAGGATTAATTGTACTCTTTTTTCTTGTTTGTAAATAAAGAAAGGGTTTTGTATAAACATACTCTTAATTTATTTTGTTTATCATCAAACACAAGATGGCGACTCTGCTGGAGACTACTTTCTCATCTGACGAGAAACCCATTGCTCAACACGATGCTGTATACGTCGGATCGACGAAGAAGACTTTGGTCGTCCAATTAGACCAATCTTCTTATGAAGACATGCTTCGCACAGGGGGTAGCTCTCATTCCCTCTCTGTCCAAGACAACAAGAAGCTACGTAAAGTATGGATGCCCCAGACATCCTCTACCCTTCCTGCAGGCTCTCTCTCTCCGATCAACAAGGTTGTGACATCACAAAATTACGCCTTGTGCATAAAAATCCGTCTCCCGTTTGTGACGTGGCAGACAAAGCTTCTGACAATGCCCCAGTGCTAATCCAGAAGTCTAGAACACGCCCTGCGCGTAAAAATCTGTCTCCCGTCTGTGACGTGGCAGACAAAATTTCTGACAAGGCCTCAGCGCCAATTCAAAAATTTCAAACGCGCCCTGCGCGTAAAACTTTATCTCCCGTCTGTGACATGGCAGATAAAATTTCTGACAAGGCCTCAGCGCCAATTCAAAAATTTCAAACGCGCCCTGCGCGTAAAAATGCATCTCCCATCTATAAGGAGGCAGATGGACCCTTGGATCACATCAAGGGAAAACAAGTGGCGAATCTCCTAACCTCTAGAGTTGTACGCCACCAAGAGAAGAAGTTGCCCACTCTTCAGATTACGCGTGATGCTGGAGGCCGTTTGAGGACTTCCCCTATTTTACGCGAACTTGTGCAAAGCTCCAGATTATGCCAGGATAAGCCCGTCCGCGTAAAAAAGACCCGTTTCATGGGAACATACGCTCCTCAGAAGGATGATGGATCGTATGCTACTCACATGGCTGAACTGCTGTATTCTTATGGCAGGGAGAGAGTTATGGTTCCCAATCTCCATACCCCTATTGATGTAAAAAGGCAGAATAAGCCTTCTTCTTCTTCGGTTAATCACCCCAATTTGCGTGATTTCTTGATCCAGAAGCGCAAAGACAGGGGATCTTCTAATATGTCTATTACACCCCCTAGGGAGCATTGTTGTAATAGTCATAAAATTATAGTTAACTACTATTGTACTAAGGCAAAACAGTCAGTTTTTGACCGGTTGAACTACTCTTTGTCCCTACAGGAAGAAGAACCAACATTCGCATCAGTAAACATGGCTTCGCACATTTCTAGAGGAAGGTCAAGTTCAAGACGTCATCCCTCTAGAACTCCAAGCCAAAGAAGATTTGACAGACTCCTTGAGAATATTGAAGCAGGTGTCTTTCGAAACACCCGCTCGAGGTCGCGACAATCGGCTTCATATTCTTTCGATTCCGACACTGGGGGTCGCCAGTTTCCTGAATGTGATGCTGACAGTATAGACTCGATCTCTACAGAGATCTATACCAGTCCCTCAGTAGCATCCAGAGAAATGGGAGTTTATGCCATTGGAGATGAACATGAAGAGGCTTTCCCATCAGGAAGTACTGAGCAACGCATCGCTGTATTGGAAGCATCGCTTAAAGAGATACATTCCATGATGGAGAGTATGCGCCAGATGATGGTGACTCAACATGCAGCTGTTATAGCCCAAACATCGGTTGCTCCGACTCAACTACGTGTGGGGGTAGACATGCTACCGTCCAACGCAAGCCAGGAGCCTGCTCCAAATCAAGAGTCAACGGCTCCTCAACCTCTTAACCCGGAGAATATATTGTCTCCTATTGGAGTTACAATATAACTGACCTCTCACCTCTCTGCGATCCCTTTCCCAACTGAAGATCTGATACAAGTAGTTCGGGAATTAAAAGCCCAATTTGACGCCTTGAAGCATAAGGATCAGCTCAAGAAGTTGGGAATCAACCAGCCATACCCAGCTATCTGGGATGAGATCCCTTTCCCACCAAAATATAAACCATAGGCTATGGTTTTTTGAGGGAAAGACGTCACCAAGCCAGTACATGAACTACTTCAGCATGATGACGGTGTTGTTGCAAGGGAATGACGCCCTTCTCACTCGAGTGTTTAAGGGCTGTCTGTCTGGGGTAGCCTACCAATGGTACCGTAGTCTAGCAGACAACTGCATTACTTCTTTTAAAGATTTCAAGACTCTGTTCTTCGCTCGATTCTACGAAGGAGGGATGGACATGTCTATGTCTTCTCTCATCGAAGTTAAGCAGAAGGAGAAAGAGAACGTTCGTACCTTTATTGAACATTTTTGTCAGGATACTTTGCAGATGCCTCCTGGAGTTCCGGATTCAGCCTTGGTGGACATTTGCAGGAAGAACCTTCTCCCACTGATCTCAGTATTCACGGGACCATATCAGTTCCATGATTGGCCCTCGTTTATCATCTCAGCGGTAGCCGCTGAAGATAACAGTCGAAAGGCGCGTGACAATGGAATCATGATCTCTACCTCTGATAGAGGGAAGCAGTTATCCTCCAATAGCGACCATACTTGTAGTTCCAAAGAAAAGGAAGCTCTGGCCATCAATACATCCAGGCAACATACTCCAGTGACTACGCAGACGAATCCTAGGACTTCCAGGCCTAAAGAAGAATATTCTTTTGACGACGACAATATTCCGAGCATATTCGATTGTCTAGTCAAAAGTGGCAAGCTTACTCTCCCTGAGGTAAAGCGGCCAAATGAAGTCGGCAGTACCAATAACCCTAAGTACTGCATTTTCTACAGGTACATACATCATCCCACAAAGGCATGCTATGTGCTAAAAAGGAAAATCCAGGAGTTGATTGACGCCAAGGCCATCACTCTGCGTAATAGCGAGAAGACGGTCACTGCCAACATGATCTCACTCCAGTTTGGCAATCTGCCCCCTCAGGAAGTCCCGGATGGTGTAGTACCTATCCCACGGGCGATGATGAACATTGTTAATCTCCCTCCGACCAAGGGTCAGAATTATGACCTAGTACCCCTAACTACCAAGCGTGGAGAGATCATGTGGGTTCATCCTGATCTGGTGTCAGAAATTGAGGAAGAGACTAAAGCTGCTAAAGCTAAGTCTAAGAAGAACTCAAGATGTAAACCATGCCATATGGTTGCAATATCCCCGACATCAGAAGAAGAGGCTTTGGCAACCGAAACCCGGTCAGGGAAAGCCTACCTCAAAGACTATGGAGGAAATCAGGAAGAAGCGAAGGCAGACACTTCGGCTGCCAAACTTCCAGAGCCTGAACCTGTTATACTAGAGGCAGGTCCTTCTAGACCAACTTCGACGAACAAAGGCAAGCAAAAAGAAGTTCATTTTGATAAATCTTTGAAGAATATTCAAAATAAAGGTTTAGAGAAACCATATAACTTCGACATCTTGGCTCAGTTGGCTAATACTCCAGCCAGATGTCCATTTTTGAGCTACTTAGGCTATCCAAAGACACTCGTCAAGCCTTGAGTGAAGCGTTAATGCAAGCAGATGTATGCTTGACGCAGCTCAAATCCCCTGATAAAGAGCCTGTGGCATGTCCTCAATGCCATAGTGTGATGGAGGTGGTCCCTAACATCACTTTCACTCAAGAGGGCATGTTGTTGAAACATAACAAGCATGATAGGCCTCTTTATTACACCGGATACGTCGGCTCCATAGAGGTAGACCGGATTCACATAGATCTGGGATCGTCGATCAGCATTATCCCTCATAGTCTGCTAAGACCGTTGAGAATTCCTACAAGCGAACTGGCTTACACTACCACTACAATCGTGGGCTTCAATGCCATGAAAAGCAAGTCATTGGGGAAGATTCGTCTGAGGATCCAGATTGGTGACCTTAGATCAGTGGCTATATGCTACGTCATTGATTCAGAGGTGTCTTATAATATTCTGTTGGGTAGACCATGGATCCACGATCACAATATTGTTCCTTCAACTCTACACCAATGCTTCAAATATGTAGACGCCCAAGGGACAGTGAAAACAGAGTTTGCTGATCTCATTCCTTTCAAGGGAGTTGAGTCCTACTATTCCGATGCCATGTTGTACACCCAAGACTACATGAAGGAGGTATCAGGCAGGAAGGAGGAGGAATCCCACCGGGAGCCAGGAGAACCATCGGCTGAGCAACCTTTGTCAGTCCAGGTGAAAGGGCGGACTACCCGTCCGAAAGTCATGGTATCCATGGCTATCCACTTGGGCAAAACCAAATCGGGAGAAGGAAAGGATCCCCTAGTGATCACTCTGAACCAGAAGCCTCCACCTTTGGTCATCAACCTTAGGCGCAACAAGCAGCCGACTGATGTAAATACAACCGGGAGCGTAGTTTCTGACAATAATAAAGATTCTCTTTTCCAATATACTGACGCTCAATTTCCTAATCAGGAATCCTCCCCCCATAACGATATAGAGCCTATAGCACAAAAATTCTTGGAAGCTATAGACTCCTATCATCCGTATGTGTGGGAAATAGCGTCAACATCTAATGTCATCATGATATATGGGCCACATGAAGATTCTATCTTTATTGTTCCACCTATTCGCAATGATCATCATCCAATAGTCTTTGGTCGTATGCGGAACAGACCGATTGTACAAGAAGATTCTTACGAGTCTGATGCTGGGAAAATACAGGTTCACAGATATAGCCCACAGGCTTTGAAGATTATGCAAGGCATGGGTTATGACTTGAAGTTGGAGCCAGGCCTCAACTATGGAAAAGACAGACGAATGCCGTTGCATGGTGATCCCTACTGTCAACGAACTCATTTCGGGTTAGGGTATACCACGTCTCTTGCAACTTCGAACAACTCTGAGTCAAGTGAGGAGACCATTTCCTCTTCTCAGGATGGTTTTTCGTCCTCCGATTCATATGATGAACTCGAACGGGTATTGTTAGTAAATACGGTATTGACAAATTCTCTCGAAGCAGAGGAACAAGAATCTGAACCGTTTGAAAATGAATCCTGGGCAAAGAAGATGGATACATAATGGGAACTCCGGTTCGAACAAAAAGAAATACCCACTGAAGATAAAGTTATCCAAGTCAATATTGAGGATGAATTTTCACCAAAGCCGATATTTATCAGTAACAATCTTTTCGAAGAAGAAAGGAAAGAAATGATCCAGCTAATAAAAGAATATATCGATGTCTTTGCATAGAATTATGAGGATATGCCAGGTCTTGATCCAAAAGTGGCTACTCATAAACTCAACATACTGCCCAATTCAAAGCCTATAAAACAACACCAACACCGGTTCCGCCCGGATATGATGGATGCCATTGAAGCTGAAATCAAGAAATTGGTAGCCTGCGGGTTCATCCGGGAAGAACAACATCCTGATTGGGTCGCCAATGTTGTCCCGGTCACGAAAAAAGCGGGAAAGTTCGTATTTGCATCGACTTTCGAGATCTAAATGCGTCCTGCCCTAAGGATGAGTTCCCTATTCCCATCACAGACGTCATGATCGATAATACGTGCGGCTTTGAGCACATGTTTTTCATGGACGAATTTTCAGGATACAATCAGATTAAGATGAATCCTGAAGATGAGAAGCATACTGCCTTCCGCACACCATTGGGGGTATATTGCTATACAGTCATGCCTTTTGGATTGAAGAATACCGGGGCTACATATCAGCGAGCTATAAGTAACATATTCCATGAGCATCTACGCAAAATGGTGGAATGTTACGTAGACGATATCGCTGTCAAAATCTGCCTCAAGGATAATCACATCCAAGACTTGAAGATAGTATTCGAGTTGATGCGCCAACATCAACTCAAAATTAACCCTACAAAGTCCTTTCTTGGCATATCCAGTGGTAAATTTCTGGGATTTGTCATTACCGCTAAAGGCATTCAAGTTGACCCTGATAAAGTAAAGGCTATCCTAAAAATGCGACCGCCCCATAATCTGAGAGAACTTAGGGGATTTCAAGGTCGTCTAGCTTACATCAGGAGATTCATATCCAACCTCTCTGGGAGATGTCAACCTTTTTTTCGCCTGATGAAGAAAGGTGTGTCATTCGTATGGGACGAAGCCTGTCAGCAAGCGTTTAATGATATCAAACACTATCTTACTAATCCTCCAGTTCTGGTACCTCCCGTCATAGGAAGACCATTTTTGCTGTATGTTCGAGCAATGGATCATTCTTTAGGGGCTCTTCTCGCACAAAAGAACAATGAGGGTCATGAACAGGCTATCTACTATATAAGTAGGATGATGGTCGGAGCTGAACACCGGTATAATCCAATGGAAAAAAAATGCTTGGTCCTTATGTTTTCCATTCAGAATACGCGATATTACGTGACGGGCCAAACTATTCATATCATCTCCAGAATCAATCCTCTTAGGGTATTGATGAATAAGCCGAGTGTTCTTAATTTCTGACTCGCGACTTGGGCGATGTTATTAACACCGTATGATATGGTGTACGTCCCTCAGAAGTCCATGAAAGGTCAAGCCTTGGCTGATTTCTTAGCTGCTCATCCAATTCCGAAAACCTCCAAACTATACGAGGACATTCCCGACGAAGTTGCAGAATGTAATTCTGTAATGGAAGGTGATACATGGCAGCTATTCTTTGATGGTGCCTCCAGGACTGGTCCCAAAGGAAACGTGGTTTCAGGAGTAGAAATTGTTCTGGTGACTCCTCATAAACTCGTCATCTATCGAGCATATTCTCTTAGCGAACCCTGCTTTAATAATGTGGCAGAGTATAATGCCCTACTCATCGGGCTTCAAGTCGCGAAGGAATTGGATGTTGAATACCTAGAAGCTTTTGGTGAATCCCAGCTGATCGTCAATCAGGTCAGAGGAATATATGAAGTCCGCAATCCAGACCTCATTCCTTATCACCAAACAACGGTCGAGATAGCCATGTCTTTTAGAGGATTCTTTTTAGAGAACATTCCGCGTTCTCAAAATTTGGAAGCTGATGCTCTGGCCAGTCTAGCTGCAGATCTAGCTATTCCTATAAGAAGGCAGAATTCGGTGATCCTTCTCAATAGAGATTTATTCTGTGTGAAAAATAATTTTTATATAGAATGCAGCTACGCCATAAACACGGTTCCTCCTAAGAGAGACTGGATAAGTCCCTTTATAGACTTCGTATCATACGAAATCTTACCAGAGGATCCTAAAGAAGCAGTATCTATCAAAAGACAATCATTACGTTTCTATTTTGATGCTTCTTCACAAAGTCTATATCACCGAACTTATGATGGACTATTGTTACGATGTCTCTCTGATGATGAGGCAAAGTGGGTTATCCGAGAAGCTCATGACGGTGTATATGGAGCACATCAACCCGGTCCTAAGTTACAGGATCGTATCAGGAGGATGGGCTATTACTGGCCTACTATGATTGTAGATGCCGTGAAATATTCAAGACAATGCAAAGCCTGTCAGGTTCATACGGATTTCATACACCAGCCTTCTGAGTATTTACATCCTACGATTGCATCATGGCCCTTTGAAGCATGGGGTATGGATATCATTGGTCCGATTCATCCATCATCTTCTAGAGGATATCGGTTCATATTGGCTATCACCGATTATTTCTCCAAATGGGCGGAGGAGATCCCTCTTGCTGAGGTAAAGACATCCAACGTGATCAGCTTTATCAAGAACCATGTAATTTATCGCTTTGGGATACCCCGAAGGATAATTCATGACAACGGACCTCAATTCATCAGCCAAGCATTTCACCGATTTTGCGATAAGAATCGGATACAAAATATGGCCTCAACGGCATATAATCCTGCTGCTAATGGTTTGGTGAAAGACTTCAATAAAACCATCATCAAACTCTTGAAGAAGTTCGTCTCTTCGAACAAAAGAGATTGGAATGAGAAGCTGGAAGAATGCCTCTGGCCATTCCGCACAACGGTATGAACACCAACGGGTTATACCCCATTTTTATTAGTTTACGGGTGTGAAACAGTTTTCCCCATTGAAGTCCAAATTCCATCACTCAGAATAGCAGTGGCTAATGAGTTGACTCAGGAAAATAATGATCACTTAAGGCTTCAAGAGCTAGAAGGATTAGACGAGAAATGCCTTCAAGCTCAACAGCGCATTAAGTTCTACCAGGCACGTATTTCCAAGGCTTTTAATCAAAAAGTAAAGAAAAGAGTGTTCAAAGTTGGTGAGCTAGTTTTAGCTGTGAAGAGGCCAATGATCATTACGTACAAAAGTAAGGGCAAATTCTAGCCCGAATGGGAGGGCCCTTATGTGATTGAAACGACGTTTTCAAATGGTGCTTACAGATTAGCCAAGCCTAATGGAGATTTAATAATGGCTTCTATCAACGACAAATTCCTGAAGAAGTACTATGCTTAATCTCTCTTGCTTAAACGGAGTATGATGAAGATCTCATTCTGACGATACTACGTACAAAGACTGGTTGGATCATATTCTATCATGTTCTTATGACCTCTGAATAAATATGTTTAACTAATTTAGAACTTCAAAACCTATCACGTCCATATTACCTCTGATATTGTTTTGTATACAAATTCAGTTGGAGCATATTCTATCATGTCCATATAACCTCTGAATAGATATATCCAGCTGAAACTTACCGAAAGTATATCACGTCCATATTACCTCTGATATCACTTTTATCCTAGCCTATCATTTATATTCTAAAATGATGGGTCCACAAAGTCAGAAAAAGTATCTTTATTATCTCCAGGAATATCAGATTACAAAAGGAGCAAAAAAGTACATCATTGGAAAGGAGCAGTTAAATCGCGAATCTGTCGCGCCAAAGCAGCCATCCTCTCATTCATGGAGTTCAAAATATTAGTGCGAGCCCGTTCTAGCCTTGCCTCATCATTGCTCAAGTGAGATAGTTCGGACAGAGAATCGACAAAACTTGCGTGGATGACACCCGCGTGTGCCAAGTTCTGCTGAGCTGTCTTCACTTGGCCCTCAAATACATCACGAACTACCGATATCTTGAGAAGCCTCTCCCTTGCCTGAGCGAGTTCAGCTTCTAATTCTTGAACCCTCACTTTATTTCTCTCACATTCGGCCTGGCACTTAGCTAGCTGAGGAATAACCTCCACCAAGACGGCTTGCTCTTTATCCATCTCTTGCTGCTGTTCCTGGATGGATTTGTTTAGAGATTCTATTTGCTCAGCAAGTTCCGCTGTTAAGGAGTCATACTCAGCCTGAACCAGATTGTCGATGCTGCCTCGGGATAGTTGCAAATATTCGTTAATAGGTTGTTCTAAACCATTAACTATTTGCTCTAGCGCATCAGCTCTTTCAACGTCATTGAAATTTCTAATCGGCGCTATAGTAAGCTTGTAGGACATCTTCAGAGCATCAAAGCCTAGGTTCTTCTCCAGCACCATGGATATCAATTCTTTCAAAGTGCGGTAGAATATGCTACTGTATTGTTCAACTAGCATAGCAAAGATCGAATGTACGCTAGGAGTAGCTGCAATACCGGTAAATCTTCTTTCTGGAATGGCTGCGAAGGATGTTGCCACAATCGTTGCTTCAACGGATGGCGCGACAAAAGAAAGGACACCAACAACGGTTGAAGTTAATGGCATACTCAACAAAGGAGGCACAGTCGAGATAATGGGCTCATCCTCCTCTGATGTTATTTGAACTGCTACTAGCGGGATGTCACCCAAGAATGTTCCGGATGAAAGATCGGCAGCTTCAAAGCATGCTTCTTCGACGTCGGGCACCACCATTTCATTAGCTGGATCCACAATAAAGTCATAAGTTGTGTCAACTCCGCCCTCCCCAGAGATGTCTTCGCCTGAAAAGAAGACAAGAGAAAGTTAATATCAATTTGATGTTAATTTTCCTCAAAGAAGCATAAAGAAAATATTTATCCATGGCCGCTGGTATGTATATTGCGTCTGCAGCCTGTATAGCTAAATTATTTCTTAGTGATGCTAAACAAGCTGTCATACCTGGAGAAGAGGCTGCACCAACTGACGTTTGAGGGTATTCATCCCAGTCGTCACCCAGATCCACTCGAGGTTCATCGGGTGGAATCTCACTGGAAATACTTACAGACGAAGGAGGGGTTATTCCCATTATTTTTCTGGATAAAGGTATATTGATTCTTAATATGCTCGGTCTCGAAGGCGATCTCGAAGCACTAACAGTAACGGTGGTAGCGACAGCAACCGCGAGCAAAGAATCTCCAGCACTGTCAGCCAAAACTGTGGAGGTTCCCTCTCTACAAGGCTTATGACCTATAATCAAAAAATCATCCCCAACAGGGGAAACAATAGGCTCGCTCCTAGAGGCCCCCTTGGTGGAAGTCCTTTTAGGACCTCTGACAGTCTTCTTCTTGCGGGGGGGAGGCTCTTTCATAGTAGAAGCCTTTCGCTTATTGGAGATAACGAGAGGTTATACTGGTGGAGCTATTACGCCTCTCGGTATTATCAACAAGAAATCGTCTGCACCGGTAGTGTCTTCACCTTCATCAGAGAAGACGAATAGGATCTTCTCTCTTCCAGTGGACTTATGGGAGGGCATCCTGAAACTTCCATATACATTAAAATCAAGATGGAAGGTATTGATGGATGCATAAAACTGCGTATACGAGTAAAGAATATGCAACTCCGTGGAGAGAGAAGTCGCGGGCACAGCAAAGATTGCACCAGTATAACCCATAATAAAATACCGCCATCCTCTGGCTCCATCAATAAGTCCACCTTTGCACTTGAAGCTGGTGATAGGATTCCCTACGTGCAACTGGTCGTACCCAAATTGCCTGACGAACCGGCTAGGCAGATAAGGCTCCAAGTAGCAGTGGTCCTCACTTCTGTACAGCAGGTGGGAAGGTCTAATGCAGACCAACCAGAAAAGACTTCAGGAGAAAGAATAGTCTTCCCATAGACCGCATCCTGAAGTTTAGTCCCCTGTTAATTGATATGTACGGGGGGGGGGACGGTACAGAAGAGCTTCCAACCATGGGTAAAATTTAATGCTCGCCGACAATCTATGACGCTAGTCACATTCCAAAGGGAATTCTTGTAATTCAACAAGAAATTATTTTCCGAACCGCTGGCAGATTCGGGAGATATCACTCTGGTATTGTGAAGGATTAACCATCCCATTAGATATAGGAATGGTAATTCCACTCTGGAATATCTTTCACGCTGTGTATCATCTGCAAGCAGCCCATCAGTAATGGCCCTCAGGCCAGCTTATATTCTGCATACCATGGCAGGAAGCAGGCCCAATCTTGCTCCAAACACCAAATATACTGCGGGCCATATGGTGTTGCGATGAATGCGATCCGCAAACGCGATGCCAGGCACTACCCATCGGCGTAGCCAGACAGAGAGGAAGCCAGCCAGTTGAGCTTCCCTTGACAGAGGCTTACGATAATGCCTCATATAACTGTAGGCTTTAGTGCCTGCAGGATAACCCCCTATCTCCTCATCGAGAACATAATCGGAATCCCCTGTGTCTTCAATGAGATCATCGACCGTATTGGCACTAAGCATACTCAGAAGATTCAAAGGCTTATCTCTGCTATCTACAACCTTGTCCGGCTTAGCATTTCTGGCCTGATGGAAGAAGAGACTGGATACCCATTTGTTGATATGGGCCAAATCAGAGGGCTCTTTGTAGAAGGTGGTGCAGGCAAGATAGTGACTCATCAGCTCCTAGTATACCACCACTGCCTGAGGGTTTGTATCCCTCAGCTCCCTATTTATGGGATCGTATTCTTCATAAAAAGTGTCTTCCATTGGCAGCTTTGAAATCTCTGCCATATCATGAAGGTCTAGGCCCAACTCACCTATCAGAGTGGCGAAAGTCCCAGTAAGCGAGTTGTATCGCTCCATCAAAGCTAAGAATAAGTTGGGGTTGACAGGCAGCCCAACACTAGTGGCACCCACAACCGCTAACAAGCCAATACTCTCCAGCTCCATCTGGAAGTGCTTCAGGGCCCAGGTAGTTAAACTGGCCCATCGAAGATTCTCGGGGCTAAGCCATCCACTGGTGTGAGGGTTAACCTTGGGGTACACTCCCCCCTGTCCCATAAAGTCATTGCAGAAAGTCGCTATTTGAACCGGCTGGATCAGTGAAGTGTCTTCACTCGGGATGCTGCCCGGCAGTAATCCTCTGAAAGGCATAACAGGGCCTGAAGGACTGCTCACAAAGGCTCCTCGGTTCAATCCTTTCTTGTATGAGATCTTCCCTGGCCGCCCATGAACATCTGGAGTCAGAGTCCATACCATCTTCCTGGGATCTGTGGCATGGAAGAATGCCGAGATAGGGTAATCTCTGGGCATCCTTGGCAGATACATGACCGTGCCCTCAGCAGAAAATACCCAATTTTTCTTCTTGGGCTTAGTCTGGGATTGTTTATCGATAACATCCCCGAATAAGAAACCTGGTTTCTTATATTCAGTCCCATCTATGTATGTCAGGGGTTCCCCACTGATCATACTCAGCAGCATTCGTTCTCCTTGGGACGAGATCAGAGTTCCCCTTTCTTGAGGATACTCGGTTCCAGAGATGAGGAATGTCACATGGGATAAGTCCTCCAGATAGTTGGAATTCAGCATCCCAGCAACAGAGCCCATCACTTCAGCCAAAAGAGGGATCTGCAGGTCCACTGCAAGAAGCAAGAAAGCAAGTCAGTTTTACGCTAGACGCTACAATCTTGCAGTATACGCCAAAGCCTAACAGTCTGAGCTTTTACGCCAGACTGTAAAAACTTGAGCTTTTACGCTGGAACCTATTTCCAGTGCGTAAAACTTAAGGTTGGCAGTATACGCCAAAATCTAACAGTCTGAGTCTTTACGCCAGACTGCCAAAATTTGAGTTTTTATGCCAGAATTTACATCCAGCGCGTAAAACTCAAAGTTGGCAGTATACGCCAAAATTTAACAGTCTGAGTTTTTACGCCAGACTGCCAAAATTTGAGTTTTTACGCTGGATTTTACATCCAGCGCGTAAAACTCAAAATTTGCAGTATACGCCAAATTTTGACAGTCTGAGTTTTTACGCCAGATTACAAAAATATGGAATTTTTACGCTGACACATTAGAAATGTGGGCGTATTGTTGCGCATACACGTACAGCGTGCGTGGAGGGTTCTCTATTTTCTCTCGAAGTGTTTACCTGTGATGCCCGGAGTGCAGCTCAACGGTGGAGCACTTCATTCAGATCGGGGCTCGCTCAGCCTAATGGGGGTTGCTCGTGCTTGAGCAGAGGAACGAGATGAGGAAGCAGTTTTCTTTCTCTTAGGAGTGGAAGTCTGTTTTGGTGCCATGGTTAAACTCAGAGTTCTCAGAAATAAGACGAAGACGAAGAGTTCTCAAAGAGATGAAGGGTTTTGTAAAGACAGATGAAAGGTTTTTCTCTCTCAAGACCTTGGGCTACTTATAGAGTTCAGACAACTCTTCGAATCCCTAACCAAATTCAATTTTTAATATTCGGTTATGATTGGGGACCACGTCAGCCTATTATTTGAAAAAAGAAGACGGACAGTCATGCTGCATAATGGATCCAGATTTTACGCTCAGAGGCTACAAATCTATGGTTTTACACTCAAAAACTTTTACGCTCAGAGGCTACAAATCTATGGTTTTACGTTCAGAAGCTTTTACGCTTAGAGGCTACAAATCTATGGTTTTACGCTCAGAAGCTTTTACGCTCAGAAGCTACAGATCTACGATTCTTTGCTCAGAAGCTACAGATGGCCAATTACAAGGGTTTACGCAGAAAATACTCCTTTTTGGCTACAAAACATTCTAAGTGTCTGAAACACACAGATGTCAGCATTGAAGATAACTCTTCTTCTTGGACCATTGGAAGTTCATTCGAAGTCTAGCCAGAATCCTTTACATCTAAGTTCAAGTATGGCCTGTTCGGCGGACATTTCTTGCCCTATTTCGAGGAATTTTCGGGAAGCCATTCTTGAAGATGATGTTCTGAACAGAAATTCTTCGTATCAGAGAAGTGACAGTTCAGAATTCCATGCGACTCCTCGTCCAAAAATAGCATGACAGTTGGATCTTCAAGACAACTTAATGCTAAAGAGCTTTTTACGCATCTTCCGTTATGCGTAAAAGTCGGGACATGACCGGATAATCGTTTATCAGAGTCAGCGTAAAAATACTCAGACGTGTCAAAGCTGCACATTATCAGACTTCCTCACAGCAAATATGGCAAATCAGCAATGTGTAAAAGAAGACAAGTTTATTAATCATGATTACATATGATGGAAATCCAGTTTACAAAGGATTTTTTTATTTTCATGATTACATATGATGGAAATCCTTTTTTTACAAAGTATTATTCATTAATATTCAAGATCACGATGGAAATCGATTGTGCCAGGTTCTCATTTGATGGAGATCTTTTTCTTCTTATACGGCACTTCATCGGCTTCTGCGGCCGATGAACAAGAAAATGGTTAATAGCGGGAGGATACAGAACTGTGCTTGTATAAATTATTTAAGCCCACCCTCCATACGCCATAGCGGCCATGCCCTAGAATTGTGTTGGGGATTCAGACCCAACACAATACTGGAAGACAGGGCCAAACTGCCTACCTACGTCCAGCTTTATAATGGGAGAAAATACAGCTAGCAAGCTGTGTGGTCCGATGAGACCCTTCCTATCTCCTGGACGAATCACCATATAAAATTGATGATTACCCCGAGCAAAGGAAGCTATGATATCCTTTCATGATCCATCGGTGCAGAGGATATTTGCTCGAAGACGCCTCCTTTTACTGCTCCTTACATGCTGGAAGAGCATAATCTTCTTCTTCCTCAGATCAGCCCGATGAATTTCGGTAACCATCTTTTTGGTGAAGGAAGTATGGAAAAATAGGTTCACTCGCTTGCCTTTATATAGGCAGAAGAGAACATACCCAATCCCAACAACTTCCTAAATATCTCCGAAAAATCAGCCTCACAGAACGAGTCAAATTTGACCATTTCATCCTCCATTCAAAGTATTTCAAATTACGAGGAATTTGAAAACTTTGAAGGGGGTCTTGTAGAAGCATGAAAATACGTTGGGGAATTATACGCGTAAAATCCTTAACATGCATGAAGCCCGCGTAAAACAGAACTCCAGCGCTGTGTGGCATAAAATATAACTTCAGAGCCATTGGTGTACAACAGAGCTTCAACGCTATTCAACGTAAAACATAGCTCCAAAATAACCCGTGTAAGGCAGTACTTCCAGACTGCTTTGGCGTAAAAAGGTTGCTACATCGCCACTCTAGCATAAAATATGTCTGTTTTAATGCAGTATGAAGTTGTACGAGAACTCTTCGTATTTCTCGAATAAACCTGTCAGACAAAACAGTGAACCTGACTCCTGACAAAGAGTACTGCACGACGATCGAGAGGACGGCTGTGATGATAATTTTGTACAGAGACCCAGACTATCGTTTAGTGATATATCCTTGATACAAGTTATTTTTTACGCATTCAAGGAATACGCTGCCTATTCTACACAGACAGAGATGAGTTTTTACACTCAAGATGAGACAAAATCAGACGCCACGTCAAAATCTGTTCTTCGTACAGAACTCGAGGCATATCTCTGTAGTTAATGCCCGAGATGGGGGAAGATCTCTGCATTTAATGCACGAGATTTTGTTCTATTTTTAATGACTGGGAGAGCTAAAACTAGGGCTAATACGCTCACATCACCATCCTAGCATTTTATGCCAACCAGGCTATTTTCAACTATAGGAGCACGCCGTATGCTATCTCCTCGAAATACGCCAACCAGGCTATTTTTAACTATAGGAGTATGCCGTATGCTATCTCCTCGAAATACGCCAACTCAGGCTATATTTGCGAAGGAACGTGATAAGGCTATTTAGCCCAGAATATGCTCAAGACCTCAGTCAAGGAAGGATAATTGGCTATCTTTACGCTGGTTACCTATTATACAACTACTTGCTTTTACGCCAACAAGACAGCTACTTGGCTTTTATGCCAACAAGACAACTACTTGGCTTTTACGTCAACAAGACAGCTACTTGGCTTTTACGCCAACAAGACAGCTACTTGGCTTTTACGCCAATACGACAGTTATTTGGTTTTTATGCCAACCATCTCTACGCGAGGGGCAGTTACCTACGTGGCTTGCATGCCGTGATCTTCGATAAGCGATTATACGCGTTACCTCATAATGGGACACACGTCACACGCGAATTCAGGAGATCATTTAGACGTGGGTAGCAGTTATTATAACCGCCGCGTAAAGAGTGCAACTCTCTACACTTTGGCTTCTACACCGACTGGATAGTTACTGTGACTGAGCTCTATAAATAGAGACCTCCGGTCACAGGAGATGGGGTCACAATCAAGAGGGTCGAAAGGTCGAAGAGGGGATCAAGAAATTATAGAGAGAGAGCACAGACAGAGAGTAGTGATTGACGACTTTGGCAACGAGAATCCAATCCCTCCTGCAATATTTGAAGCTTCTTCTTCTTCTTCTACAGCACTTCTTCGTCATCGTGTGGTCCAAGGGACAAAGTGATCGACCGCAGATCAGACTCCTATAGCAATTTTTCTCCAGAATCATTTTTATTGTACTTAACATCCTCGTATAGGATTAATTGCACTCTTTTTTCTTGTTTGTAAACAAAGAAAGGGTTTCGTATAAACCTACTCTCAATTTCTTTTATTTATTATCAAACACCAAGGACAACAGATAATCTATCACATAACTATTATCTACCGGTGTCAACGTGTCCATATTGTGTCCCATGAACATTTGTGTCAACTTGTCCAAGTTTCTTCGGACGCACGTGTACATATAACACTATGTATCACTAAATTCCTAATCAATCCTTCATACTAGAATAATACAAAAACATGAGTCACAAATCACTACATATATATTTTAAATTGGCAAAATTGAAGAACAAAATTAAATAATATGGACAAATAGACTTAGAGAGGAAGATGGCTTGCCTTGGAAGAGGAATTGGGGTTTGAAAATTGGGGCTTGGGGCTTAGAGCTTGGATTTGGTTTGATGAAGATGATGATGATGAAGATTGTGATGGTGATGGAGGTGGTGGTGAAGGTTGCGGCCGGGGAAGGGACGCCGGCAATGAGGGGACGGCAGCCAGCAGTCGGCCGACGGGCACGCAGACGGAGGGAGACGTCTGTCGGCGGGTGCTGGTCGGCGTACGGCGGGCTGTAGTAGGCTGCCGTATGGCACAACAGGTGTGGAAGAGGAAGAGAGATGGTGGTGTTGGTGTTGGGTTTAGACAATAAAGAATATAGAAGTAGAGGAAGAAGATGATAGAGAGAAGTAGAAGACGATGATGAAGAAGGGGAAGTTCACGATTGAGGGATGACTGCTAGTATATGGGGGAGAGAGAGAAGAATGATCTCTCTCTCCATAATGGTCTATTAATTCCAAAGAAAACAATCATGACTAATTAGTCATGAAATGACTTCCACTTTTACATGCAAGGTGCCACATAATCTCTCTCCATGCCACCTAGCCTCTCTTCATGACACCCAACTAGTTTAGGTGGACATGATTAATTTTTAATTACAAAAATTAATACATGGCTTTTATGCAAATTAATCAAATATGAATTAAAGTACATCTAATTATATTATAAAAAAATTATCATAAAATATTAATAAATACTTAGGAAAATTTTATTATTATGAAATGTATAAATAATTTAAAATAAAATTGAATAATACCATATTATTGGATAGGACTATGACATCATGTCTGTATTGGGGGAAGAAAACTCTCGCTAGATGTTTTAGTGCTAGATGTTCGGGATTACGATATCATTTTGGGATGGATTGGCTCAGCGTTTGCTCGACAACTATCGAATGTGCAGAGAAACGGGTCATCTTTTGCCTACCTGGAGAAGCTGAATTCTGCTACACGAGTAGTCCATCAACAGATGCGTCCAGGACCTGCATGGTAATTTCTACGATGTCTGCTCGGCAGATGTTATACTCTAGATGCGAGGGATACTTAGCGTCGGTTCGGGACACGCAGCTGGATTACGCAAATGTTGAATCTTCTTCTGTTGTGGTGGAGTTCCCTAATGTGTTTTCTAGCAAATTACCCGACATGCCACCTGACTGAGATCTCGAGTTCACTATCGATACCTTCTCAAATACTCAACCGATTTCCAAAGCTCCGTACAGAATGGCCCCTGCTGAACTAAAGGAGTTAAAATGCCAACTTCAGGAACTACTAGACCGTGGGTACATTTTTTCGAGCGTGTCTCCCTGGGGCACGCCTGCGCTCTTCATAAAGAAGAAAGAAGGAACGTTGCGACTCTGCATAGATTATCGGGAGCTAAATAAGGTCACTATCAGAAACAAGTATCCCCTGTCCTGGATAGACGACCTCTTTGATCAGTTGCAAGGAGCATCGGTGTTTTCAAAAATCGATCTTCGCTCTGGCTACCACCAATTGAAGATTAAGCCAGAGGACATGCCCAAGTCAGCATTCTGAACCCGCTATGGCAATTATGAGTTTTTTGCTATACCATTTGGACAGATGAATGCTCCTGCCGCTTTCATGGATTTGATGAACCGAGTGTTCCAACCCTTTCTCAACAATTTCTAGTAGTTTTTATAGACGACATCTTAGTGTACTCGAAGAATAAGGATGAGCACGCAGGACACCTGCGGATGGTGCTTCAAACTCTTCGAGACAATAAGTTGTACGCAAAGCTAAGTAAGTGCAAGTTTTGGTTGGATAGTATATCCTTCCTTGGGCATATTATTTCCGCAGAGGGCATCTCAGTTGACCCGAAGAAAGTAGAAGCCATCGTGAACTAGAAAAGGCCTGAGTCAGCTAGTGACATTCGGAGTTTTCTTGGTCTAGTAAGCTACTACAGAAGATTTATAAAGAATTTTGCAAGGATCGCCTCACCTTTGACTCATATCACTCGGAAGAGAGTAGCGCCCATGTGGACGAACGACTATGAAGCTTCATTTATGGAGTTAAAGCAATAACTTATCTCTGCACCAATTTTTACCCTTCCGAACAGACCCGATAATTTTAAGATCTATAGCGATGCCTTAGAAAAAGGTTTGGGTTGTGTCCTTATGCAGGGGGACAAGGTGATAGCCTTTGCGTCGAGGCAGTTGAAGTCTCACGAAAGGAACTATCCAATGCCCGACCTGGAGTTCGCAGCGGTGGTATTCGCGCTGAAGTTATAGAGGCATTACCTCTATGGTGTGCCGTGCGAGATCTATATGGATTATAAAATTCTAAAATATCTCTATACTCAGAAGGATTTAAATCTACGACAACGACATTGGCTTGAACTCCTTAGCGACTTTGACTTGATGATCAGATACACACCGGGCAAGGGTAACATTGTAGCTGATGCTCTGTGTTCGTTGGGAGCTTGGCTATCGATGACATGCTTCGACGGGATCTCGAAAGTCTGGGTATTACACTCTGAATTGGATACAAGAAGGGGACGCAAGTGGCTCAGCTACGCCTCGAACCAGACTTGTTAGAAAAAGTTAAGTCCGCTCAGAAGGATGACATATTCCTGCAAAAGATGCAAAGTCTTATCTCAATAGGAAAGGCAACCGACTTTGTGGTAAGCACGAATAGAATAATGCAGGTGAAGGAAAGATTGTGTGTTCCTAACGATACAAACCTCACAAAGGAGATACTTACCGAAGCCTACTATGCGAGTTACACTTTACATCTAGGTAGCACAAAGATGTATCGAGACCTCCATACGACATTTTGGTGGCACGACATAAAAAAAGATGTGGCGATGTTCGTGTCACAATGCATGACTTGTCAGAGGGTACAGGCCGAGCACCAGAAGTCGGGCGGAGTGATGTAGAACCTTGCTATACCGGAGTGGAAATAGGAACACATAATGATGGACTTTATAGTTGGTTTTCCAAAGACGGAACGAAGGAACGATGCCATTTGGGTCATCGTCGATAGAATTACCAAGTCAGCTTACTTTCTGCCTATCAAAATTACTTAGAATGTCGACCGCTTGGCTCAGATCTACCTCAACGAGATCGTTCGACTCCATGGCGTGCCCGTATCCATTGTCTCTGATCGAGATGGACAATTCTTATCACGCTTCTGGAAAAGCCTTTAGTCAGCAATGGGGATGAAGCTGAAGTTCAGCTTCGTCTACCATCCTCAGACAGACGGTCAGATAAAGTGGGTCAACCAAATCCTCGAAGACATGCTGCGTCTCTACGCCTTGGACTTGAAGACAAGTTAGGACATGCATATACCTTTAGCCGAATTTACATACAATAATTACTATCAATCCAGCATTCAGATGGCGCCGTATGAGGCATTGTATGGGCGGAAGTGCAGATCCCTGATCTGTTGGGATGAAGTTGGTGACGGGCAAATTCTTGGCCCAAAACTCGTGGAGCAAACCATCCAAAAGATCCGCTTGATCCGTGAACGACTAAAGGTAGCACAGATTCGACAGAAAAGCTACTCAGACACGCATCGACGACCTCTTGAGTTCTCAGTAGGTGATCGAGTATTTCTCAAGGTCTCGCCCATGCGAGGAGTTACCAGATTTGGAGCAAAGGTAAGTCCAAGATTCATCGGCCCGTTCAAGATACTAAAGTGAGTCGCCTCAGTCACATATCAGATTGCCCTGCCACCGTCACTATCAGAAGTGCACGATATCTTCCATGTTTTATAGCTTAGGAAATACGTGTACGACCCGAGTCATGTGGTGGAACTTGATCAACTGAACTTGAAGGCTGACTTGACTTATGTTGAACATCCTGTGCGGATCTTGGATTACAAAGAGAAGCTGCTTCGAAGTCATTCGGTTCCTCTTATGCGCGTGCTTTGGAGAAATTATTCGGTCGAAGAATTAACTTGGGAGCTTGAGTCTGAGATGACGAAAAGGTTCCCTTCATTATCTCATAGTATTAGGTTCTATTCCTAAGTTTCGTGGACGAAACTTCCTATTAGTTGGTTAGGATGTGGTGCCCCGTTCCCCCTATTCGGGGAGCGCGGCTAAGAAATACAAATCTGTATCGTTCGATCGGGATAGATTGAATCAAGATCTTATCCTTATTATGTATTTGCTTCTTTGGATCGATTCTCATATTCAGTGGACCATGCCCCGAGGATGGACTTAGCGGCAGAGTCAAGAGGGACCTCTCCGCTGCAAGTTTTCTTGCCTAGTTTTTGCTGTCGCCTTGTTGCTTTCGTGCTTTTGAGTTAGTTTTTGGATTTGCATTTACTTGAACGATTTTAATGGATTTTATTACATTCATTCTTTGAATTGCATTTTATTCTGAGCTTGGAAAGAGTAGAAGAGGTATTGATCAGCTGTTCATGGCAATGCAGGTGATCGTGCAGTAGACGTCGTGCGAACGGAGTCTTGAAGCACCTCTTTCCTTTCCTTTCTCCAACCAACTTGTGAGTGGCTATATTCGATTCAGTTGACCCTTCTTCCAAGTCTTTACATCTAAAATCTTGTATTCTTGCTAGTTCCGATCAAACGATACCATAATAACTAAAAGATGTCAAGATAAAAAGGAATAGACTTGGACTACTTTATGCTTGTCAATCAACTTATGAACGGTTACCTTGTTGCATGCTAGTTCGCTTAGAATATTCTTCATAATGCTTCAATTTTAGTTAGAATTTATATATTTCTTCTATAAATTGTGCTATGTATAGAACACACCTCGCTATGCAACAAACTGATCAGGGAGACTATACAAAATGAATCATGCCTTGCTACTTGTCTTGTGCTCGTGTTGCCTAAACTGCATAAATTGATAACTTAGTATAGACGTTGTTTGATCACGGAAAACTTGTGCACAAGGTTATAGTTCCTGCAAACGGTCGCTGGGGCACTGGCACCGATCCGATCTGGACGGAACTTCATGTTTAGTCTCATGTGCTGGACGGGATGGCTTATAGTGCCTTATGTGCTTTCGTTGCATACCATCCTCGTCAATGACTATTTCATCCTTTATGGCAACTTTCCAGTGATCCCTTCGTATATTTAAACTTGTGCAAAGCTAACTTGTGTCTTCGTGGCAGGGAAGGACATGGTAAGTATTGTGCAGGTGGTTCAAATGTGCAAGTAAAAGTCACCGAACGGTGGCATATTTATTTTTATAAAGTGGCATATCCAATGCTTGTTTGTAAAATAAAATAAGGCAAGATCGAAAGACCACAAAAATAACTTGCATGCTAAACATATATAACTTATGATTTGGTATAGTTAGGTTAGATCGCCTTTACCAGTATATTTTGATGTACTGACCCTCGTTGCAACAGGTTTCCCGCACCAAGGAGATCTTGCACGAACCTAAAGCGACTTTCATTCCAGTCCACCAACCGGCACGCCTAATCGTGCCTGCAGAGAAGAAGTCTTTTAAAGTTTCCAGGAGCTCGTCCGCAAATTTATGCAGCTCCGTGGGAAGGCGATAGCTTCGCCAGAAGATCTTTAACATTTTGAAGTTTTAGTAGAAGGATATAATGTACAGGATGGCTATCTCATTTTGAGTCCACTTTTGTAAGCCCGTGCGATAATTATCTGACTCGTTCAAGATTTTGTGAAGGATGTTTATTATCAATAAAGAGAACTTTTTCATGTTTTAACTTATGTTTCAATTATCTGTGTACTCTGAATATGTGCTCGTTATGCAAATATACCTTAACCTTGTGCGTTGCACAACCTAGGCACGCACGATGTCACGCCCGGGGGACGACTATCGATTCCACAGAATCGGGGCATAACAACTACCCAGAGCACCAGACTACCTGAGTAGGTTTCTACTTATCCACCCACTAGTTCTGTACATTATTATTTTGTGGTATTTAGCCTCCGAGCACGTGTTTAGCTTATATTTTGGACTTGACATCCTGCCTACGGGCATAGCTTGATTTTGTTTATATCTAGTCTACAGCCAGTGCTGATCATGTATGACTTATAGTCTTGCTAGTTCTTCATTTTGTATTACTAGCCTCATGATCATCTATATATTATGGTTTGGGATACTTTATTATTTTATATGTCATGTTGATCATATTTTTTGTATCTTATTGATTGCCTGTGATTGAGACACCTAAGATCGCTTGACCTAGGACATACTGTTGGCTTATAGTATTAATCCCCTATGTCTTTCACAGTCGTGTCCATTGTCACGCCCTAATCTCCCGTGGTCCCGATCATCCCCGCTGGGCGTGAGATTACCACGCCATCTCTCCCGCGGGATGATCGTTCCCTTCGGGACGTAATTTTGTGACAGCCTGGAGTTGGGCTCGCACAAGGCAACAACGTTAGTCGTCTTGGTTATCTTCGAAGTGATCAAGTTTGCAGCGAAGGAGCAGTATTACAAACAATAATCCATCTGAGTATACGAAGCAAATCTTAAGTCATAAGGTTCTCTGAATACAATGGCATCATTCCATACATTATGTCCCTCTATAGAAAAGCAGCTCAAAATATCTCGATGCAGCTCAAGGCATCGATACCATATTTTTGGGCCCTGGGGATGAGGCACGACTATCACTTCCTCGAACGATCCAACACCTGCGAACAAGCAAATTGTTGGTGGGTCAGCACTTTGGAGAAAGTACCGGTGAGTATAAAATCAACGAACAGAAGAAAAATTCACTAAAATCAACACTAAGTAATTATGTTATAAAATATTATATTACTAGTGATCTTTCTAAATTTACTTAGGTTCGTTACGTACAGTACAGGAACGGAGTTATATTACTTCTTTTGAAAACATCTCTTGAAAAAACAGAGTTCATGTTCGATATACAAGCAAGCAGGCAAGGCAAGTAGTTCATGCACGATATGCAGGTTCATTTACTAACTCTGGTGCACAGCGTGTCTCGTGAATCATATTTATTTCTTTAAAGACTCTAGCATGCATCTTGTGGACTATCTTCTTATCATATCTCTACACTCTTCTTATCAATAATTATCATCTTATCATGTGAACGAGATAGAAGCATATATGTAAACAAGACTTCCATATGAAAGAATTTTATAAGAGAACACGTTTGATAACATGTATATTACTTATTCAGTGATTCTTACCCATTACCGAACGGTTATCCCTGCAACAGACATACAAGTTAGCAATATTTTCATATATATGAATAAGGTTATATTCCTTGTCCGTCTATGCATCAAACAGTTAGGTAAGCAAGAAGACTGAATCCTAGCATGCGACCTAACTATATAATGGCCTATGAGTCTACTTCTCATGATTAGTAGCGGTGTTATCATGGCCCAGCACTGCACTAATATACTCGCTCATATACTAGCTGTTTTGACACGTGAACCAGCTATCTAATAGATAAAAATACCCCCCTGGTCGCGAGGACTTCTTTGCCTCAGGGTATTCTCTCTGATCCCCCCTAGGGCGAACGGTCCATAGTGCCCCAGGAATCGGTCGTGGGATTATCTTTGTGCACAAGTTGTCTAAAGACCAATGCATGAATGCAAATTTATCAGATAAACTCTATATGGATGCAGCAGATGCAATAAACAAGCATGTAATCAATCTCTTCTCTTCCCTTCTCTGTGCGGACATGCCGCCATCTCTATCTCTATGCGGACTGGCCGCCATCTCTCTGATACCGTTCAATCATTTCAAACAGTTCTATCTTTACAGCATAAGAAAGGAAACATGTAACTGTCTCTATTTAAGCAAGCATGGAAGCAGTTCTCTATATCTTTTAACTAAGCATGCAGTTCTACTCTTTCTTTAGCATACGATGGAAACATATGAACATTCTTTTACTCTTGTTTATTAGCATGGCAGCGGTTCATTCGATAGCGGTGTCAGTGTAACTAGCATGCAACATTCAATTCTATACTTAGAATGACAATGGTTCTCTATTGACGAGCAAACAAGTTCTCTAGTTAAGATTTCGGCGAGACAATATTCCACCATCGTCGCAGTTTACTCCACCAATGTCCATTTTTCCACCAGGATAGCTTATGGATGGTCAGCAGATGTTCCAAATATTCTACACAATAATGCAAGCCCAACAGCAGGTTTATCAAGAAGTCCAGCAACAGCAGAGGACACTACCACCGGGACATGGACAGACTTTTGCGATGATAATGGAGGACGCACAGATTCGAGGAGTAGCGAATACGCGTAAGATTTAAGTTTTATCACAACTACCTATTCCTAGTAACGCCTTAACACTTGCATGTTAGTTCATTTCCCTAGCCTAAGCCTAGTATGATGAACTTGTTAGTACTTGATACCTAAGTTTTCCTAAGTTGTAGATTTCTTTGCTCTATCCAGATTTCTTTACTCTTAAATTACTTATCTCTCATTGCCTAGGAAAATATTTTTTATTCCTTCCCTACGTATTCGGCTTAACCCTCACACTTTCTCTCAATTTCTCCTTATTCATGATTCTTATTCCCTTGTGTCGTGCTACAAACATGTTTTGCAATCACGTCATCTCTTCTGACCGGTTATATTTTGTTTTCTTAATTGCAAGGACGTAATTCTTTTAAGGATGGTAGACTGTAAACACCCGGATTTTTTAGAAATTAAAAATAAATTTTCAAAATTTTTCTGCTATTTTTAAATAATTAAAATAAATGTTTTTCTGGAATTAAATAATTTTGTGATTTTATTAAATATTAAAATATTATGGAAATAATATTTTTTAGTGTAAAATAATAAATTAGTTTTTTGGAATTTATTGGACCAAAAAACTATTTTAAAGACCTATAAACATTATTTTTAAATAAACCAGAATAAACCGGTTTAAACCCATCCAGAACCGAACCGAACCCCTAAAATAAATCGAACCCCTAATTAACCCAACCCTATTGGATGGGGTCGGATCTGAACCCGACCCATCAACCCAAAATTTGACCCGCTACCCATTTTGCTATAGTAACCCATCGTCCCTCCGACTTCCCGTAACCGCCCTGACCCTGTCAATTCCTCATCGGCCGCCGCCTACAACCGCCGAGACCCCTCGTCTCCCGCAACCGCCGACCTCTCCCCTCCCCGTACCGGTCCCCGCCGCAACCCCTATAAAATGCCACCACTGCCACCTTCCTCACCGCCACACCGATCACCACCATCACCGCCATCCTCCGCCGCCTTCTCCGCTGACCCGATCTTCGCCCCAAGCTCCTCCGGTCGACCCCATCCTCACCGACAACCTCTACCATCCGTCGTGAACCCTCGACCCTGAGCCGTCATAACCAATCACCACCGTCTCCACCCGACTCCGGCGAAGACCCGACGACACGCAGCTCCCCGCGGTGACCTCCGACGACTTCTGGCGACCACCCTGCAGACGAAGATGACCGTTGCCGACGAGCACAGCGCCGCCTCCGCCGGCCGAGCACCGCCATGCCTCTCCGCCCCTGGCATGCGTAGTACAGACGTTTCCGACGTCCTATTCCGGTGAGTATTTCTCTCCCCTCGTTGTGTCATTTTCTGAACGGTCTGCTGCAATACGTTCGCTGTGTAACCCTCTCGAACCCCATGCCATTTGACAGGGGTAGCATGTCCTGTGACGATCGCAAACTGCGACGCAAAAACAAGAAAATATTCCCAATTCTGGATCTTTGAAACTTTGCCCGAACTCACAAGTCCACGGCCGTTTAAATCCTAACCTGTTTAATAATTCTGAAATTCACTTGAACAGTTAATTAGATAATATAACCAAGTTTTAAACCCTATAATTAGTTTAATTTTATGTGCTTTAGATTATAATTTATTCTCGGGTGAAATTGACCAAAAACTTGGTTATTTAACTCTGAATTTTTTTGAACTGGGTGCGTCCCGCTAAACGAGGAGACTTAGTCGTGTGTGAATTTCACCAAAATGTGTACATAGTCAATACGGACGTGTGGGATTTTGCGAAAGTTGATTTGGATGTGCGTGCACACCGGAATCAACGCGTATCCGTCGAAATTATCCCGTATCGGCCATGTTCTGAAACTCATTGTAACTTCGTGTGTGCTTGTCGTTTTGCAACAAAACTTACGTCATCGGATTCATAGCGTTATGCTGGTCCTATGACCCAAGTTTGGTTAAATTCTGAGAACATTGACGAAATCCCGTATCGCGAGCCCCACGGCTCTACTTGATGGGCGATTTTGTGGTCGGCTCATCGAAATCCAGTTCTGGATATTTCTTTGGATTTATATCGTCGTTCTGGACTTGTAGACACTAAGTTTGACGAATTTAGAGAACTTTTGTCTCTGACATATTTTTCGGCACGAAGTGGGCCACATGTGGACCCTGCTTTGACCAGAAACTGTCAAATTTGCCCCTGTATCCAAATTAGACTTATGGATAGGCAATCCTATATATTTCATATCTTTTGAGCATGATGATAATATTTATTTCAGCATCCAGAGGAGTACCTGAAGATCTTGCTGTGATCGAAGCAACGGTTGGAATCCAAACCCCAGGCAAGTGTACCTTGCCAATCTTGCAGTAGTTACTTTATATTATTCCCTTGATTTATTTATGTGATATATATGTTCAACCTAGGACCGTGTGACATTGCTTAACGTCCGAATAAGATTCGGGTGTTAACGTCGTACGTGGAGTTGTGTAATGTCACCTAGAGAGATGATATCGCGAACCTATATATTTTTGTGCTTGCATTATCAAGTACGTCATACCATAGGACACTTGACACTATTCATAAGACAAAATCTTTTATTCATGGTGATTCTGTATAGGATTATAGGATTTGTGACATAGAACTTACATATGCATAGCTATCATTATGACTCGCTGCATTAGTTAGAGGTCATGATCTTGAGTGTTATGGATATGAGACGTGAGATTACATTGGGTGGGGAGAGTCTTACCATACTAAAGGTTGATTATATTATATATATATATATATATATATATATATATATATATATATATATATATATATATATAGTTATTCTGGAGGTGCCTTAGACTCTGACCAGAGCTATGGCACAAGTACTGGCTCTTCGAGATAAATGCTGCTATGGGTTTCCCTGACACAGAGCCTATAGTAGTTTCAGCTTGAGTATGATTAATGCTCTCATTTGCATATCACATAGTTGGTTACATAGTTTCCCTATTGATATATTTTTATATACTGCACTTATTTGGCTAGAGTTATTCTTGTACCTTGCTATGTCCCCTGAGGACCTGGATCCGGATTATGTCCCCAAGTTTAGTAGAGAAGATCTACCCCAAGGTATACGAGACAGGAGCAGACGCTGGAGCAGTACCAATATCAGAGGACGAGGTGATGGCCGAAGATTTCTCCTGAGTATTTTATTATATACTTAGTCATTTCTGTTCTTGATACTATATTTCCTGTCTCATGAATTTCTGTATTAAACTCATTATCGGGTTGTTCCCCGAGACTTTTTATTGAAACTTGTTGTTTTATATTCATCTTGATTATTCTGACATTTGATTTATGTTATCTTCTATGGATGAGATTAGAATTAGACTGTGACTTGTATCATAGACCTTTATTATTGTTTTACAGCTTAAGTACACCCTAATGGGTCCATTAAATTGGGTTTGCCCATTGGAGTGTGCTGCTGGCCATTGTCATGTGTCTAGCCCCTCGATATTTTGGGACTGGGATGTGACTTGATTTTTTTGGTGGCCCATGCAGTTCAACGACTAAATTGTTTTGGGTTTAACTAAGGAACCGAGCAAGCCTGCGATAAGGATAGGATATGTTATAGAATCTCATCCACTTGATTGATTCGTTCTTGACCTCTATATCGACTTCAAAATAATTTCTTGACTTGCATCATGCCTTGATTCCCCTATGCGCCTTTTATAGTTTATTTTGGATGTAGAGTAATGAATCCACAAGTAAGCAATGAGACTCCTGCAGGAATACCACAAGTTGTAGTTGTCACCTACGACGATGAAGTGACACCAGTGGGTGGAGGACAATCAACTCAACAAAGCAATCAAGCAGATCAGCACGCCTCAAGATTTCGGCGAGACGATATTCCACCATCATCGCAGTTTACTCCACCAATGTCCATTTTTTCCACCAGGACAGCTTATGGATGGTCAGCAGATGTTCCAAATATTCTACGCAATAATGCAAGCCCAACAACAGGTTTATCAAGAAGCCCAGCAACAGCAGAGGATACTACCACCGGGACGTGGACATGCTTTTGCGATGATAATGGAGGACACACAGATTTGAGGAGTAGCGAATACGCGTAAGATTTAAGTTTTATCACAACTACCTATTCCTAGTAACGCCTTAACACGTGCATGTTAGTTCATTTCCCTAGCGTAAGCCTAGTATGATGAACTTGTTAGTACTTGATACCTAAGTTTTTCTAAGTTGTAGATTTTCTTGCTCTATCCAGATTTCTTTACTCTTGAATTACTTATCTCGTATTGCCTAGGAAAATATTTTTTATTCCTTCCCTATGTATTCTGCTTAACCCTCATACTTTCTCTCGATTTATCCTTATTCATGATTCTTATTCCCTTGAGTTGTGCTACAAACATGTTTTACAACCGCATCATCTCTTCTGACCGGTTATGCTTCATTTTCTTAATTGCGAGGATGCAATTCTTTTAAGGAGGGTAGATTGTAAACACCCGGATTTTTCAGAAATTAAAAAAAAATTCAAATTTTTCTGCTATTTTTAAATAATTAAAATAAATATTTTTCTAGAATTAAATAATTTTGTAATTTTATTAAATATTAAAATATTATGAAAATAATATTTTTTTTAGTGTAAAATAAAGAATTAGACAGTGTATAATTTTTCTAGAATTTATTAGACCCAAAAACTATTTTAAAGACTAAAAATATTACTTTTAAATAAACCAAAATAAACCGGTTTAAACCTATCCTGAACTGAACCAAACCCCTAAAATAAACCAAACCCCTAATTAACCCAACCCTATTGGATCGGGTCAGATCTGAACCCGACCCATCAACCCAAAACCCGACCCGCTACCCATTTTGCTACAGTAACCCATCATACCTCCGACTTCCCGTAACCGCCCCGACCCTGTCGATTCCTCACCGGCCGCCGCCTACAACCGCCAAGACCCGTCGCCTCCCGCAACCGCCGACCTCTCCCCATTCCGTACCGGTCCCCGCCGTAACCCCTATAAAACCCCACCGCTGCCATCTTCCTCACCGCCACACCGATTACCACTATCACCGCCATCCTCCGCCGCCTTCTCCGCTGACCAGATCTCCGCCCCAAGCTCCTCCGGCCGACCCCGTCCTCACCGACAACCTCCACCATCCGCCGTTGTCACGCCCCAGTCCCAAAATACGTAGGACTAGGAATATGTAACACGCCAGCCGTATGTATACGAACTCCAATATATGAAAACCATATACACACGTACGCTGTACATAAACATCCAATCCACAGTGGTAATATATTGTTATAACAAGTCACACGCAATCTATATCTCATCCACAACACAGATAAAGAAATATAGGAAATAAATAGCTGAATAATAAATGAATATCAAATAAGCAGTCTCAGATTATGATAGTCGGATGGAAACAAATCCACTGCAAATCGACTATACCAAAACTACTAAAGAGAGAAGAGAATAAACTCTAATATAAGAATAATGTCTCGAAAAGAATAGCAACTAAAATCTCTAAACAGCTGCAATGAATCACATATAATCCGAAGGTAAGACCTCCTCAGTCTGATAGGTAGCGTCAGGTCCAGGTCCATACTCCTGCAGATACTCCTGCTCATCTATATCTGGAAAGGTACCAGGTCCTCAGAGGGACGTAACAAGATACATATAAACATGCCAATAAAGTACTGAAATGTAAACATCCAAGGGTCGCCTAACCATCTAAGTGAATGCAGTTTGAGAACAACTTTCCACCAAGTGGGCTATCTGGCTAAAAATGTGATTGGCATGGTTCTCTTGGAGATCCAGGGGCCTACAAAGCATGTCGTCTTTTAAACGGCAGAGACCGCCTGATAATATATAATATATAGTGGTCATCATAACCGCGCATCTCCGGCGGAGCGTACGGGTTACAAGGGAAAAAGTGCAAAGGAGCCCAAATGTGTTCTCTCCACCCCATGCTCTAAGCATGTCATGTCCATGACACGATAAAACCTCTAAATAACTGCCAGGTCTACTAGCATGCAAAGTTTCTATCGACAGTTATCCTTATCCGTCGCACGACCTATACGTACCAGTGGCCAGCCGAGTATGCAAGTTCGTGTCCTACATGTGACTCACACTCGTGTAAGAATAGTTTCATGGCCAATAAAACATAAAATGTCTCATGATAATGGGATAGTCTCATAAAGTAGGTCCAATGCATATACATAAATAAAAACATAATACGACGACACCGTCGTTGCACCCAAGTTTCCTTGGACGCGCAATTTATATAACAGTTAAAATAAATGAACTAAATTAAGCAAAAATAAATATGCATGCCTCATATAGAATGTAAATACTGTACAATGATAAGGTATACTTGCCTGGCAAGAAATCTGTATGGTGTAAGGTCCAAATATCAAGGACACGGAATCAGAAACTAATGGCTCCGAACAAACATCTCCGGATGCTGAAATAGACATCACCAACATTTTCGGAATCAGCGAGATAGCTAAAAATTACTACCCTTTCGTCCAATTTGGACACAGGAGCAAAATAGTAATTTCGGGTCAATGTGGGGTCCACATGTGGCCCACTTTGCATCGAAAAGCGTGCCAAGGGTAACAATCTCTAAATGGGACAAATTATAGGTCAAACAAGCTCTAAAAGTCAATACGAACTCAACGGTATGTCCAAATGTAGATTTCGGTGAGCCGAACAAAATTTTGCCCAAAAAGTCAACCGTGGGGCCCGCCAATTGGCAACTTGGTCAACTATCTCAGAATTGCATGAAAATTGGGTTACAGGACCAGCGCGTTACTACGAGTCCATTGGCACAAGTTTCGTCTCATTCTGACGAGCGTACAAAAATGCGCAGGGCTTTTGCAAAAGTGTGACATAGAGATTTGCTGCGAATACGGGCTGATTCCGACGCGCACACGCGTCCAAATCAGTTTTCGCAAAATCTCACACATCCGGGTACACTGCGCGTACCTTTTGGTATACTTGGTACACGACGGGGCGGTCCCGTTTGGCGGAGCGTGCTCCGTATCGCAATTTCTGAAAATATGGAAAAGTAGATTTTTTGAATTTTCTAACAAATCTAATTCTACAAACAGCAGTTAATAAATTAATATAAATAACAGAAATTAAACTAGGTCAAGTGGTCTCCGCATACCAAAAATAAAAATCAAATTCGGATCTCTGTGGTGGGAGATACGAATCCGTGAACATATGTAGTTACCGCAGTTTTCTGCGATACCCAAAAGTTATCATTTTTTGTCAATTTGGACGCTATTTTTGCCTAGGGTTACGCGTTGTTCAAGGTCATCTATCATACATATATTGAAGGGGGTTAAGTGGTGAACGTACCGGTGAAGACGGGGTCGAGTTTGGTCGAGCGAGGTGACGGAAAACAGCACGTGAACTGCAGTTGCGGTTTGAGCGCGGGGTTGCGGTCGTCGTGCGGCCGGTTCTGTGCGGCTGGAGGCGGCGGTCCAACGGCAGGGCTGGCGGCGGTCGCGGTTAGGGTTTAGATGGGAAGAGAAATGATCTAGGGTTAGGGTTTAGGGTTTGGTCGTTGAGATGTTATATATATATAAGAGAGAGAGTTTGCGGGGGGAGGGGGGGCTTGATCGCTCGCGCGGGGGTTTTAGAGCTGCTGCTGCTCTGGGGTTGGGTTAGATAGGCTAACGGGTATATTAGGTTAATGGGTTAGGGATTTGTTAGGAATTTTTATTGGTTTTTTTTCTTTTTTCTTTCTTTTTCTTATTTCTTTTCTATCCTTTTTCATTTATTTTTCTTCCTTTTTCTTTTATATATATATATATATATATATATATATATATATATATATATATATATATATATACACATAGAAAATTCTAGAATTTATATTATTGCATACTAATAAGCTAGCAACTGTCCAAAGGGTCTCCTACATAAAATAAATTAGAAAAACTTTATAATGGCTCCATAAATCCCCTAAATGCACAAACACCTAAAATAAAAATTAAATAAAATCTATTTCCTTTATTTAGCTCATAATTACTATATTTTAATTAAATAATTAATTAAAAAGGTTAATACAGTTTTTAGGATTAGGGGTTTTACATTCCACCCAACTTATAAAAATTTTGTCCTCGAAATTAAAACTAAGCCACGATAGAATGTCAAGGATGGTATAAGATATAACAAAGTAAATTCATACCTTGGTCCGCGAATAGGTTCGGAAAACGTTTGTGCATGTCGTCCTCGCGCTCCCAAGTTGATTCTCCTAGCGCGCCATGCTTCCATGCCACGCGAACCAAGGGAATAGACTGGTTCCTCAACACTTTCTCTCGACGATCAAGGATTTCCACGGGTTGCTCTTGGTATGATAAGCTCGGCCCAATGGTGATCTCCGAATGGTCGAGAACATGACTGTTGTCTGCCACATATCGCCTGAGCTGCAACACATGGAATACGTCATGTACTCCCTCAAGTGAAGGTGGTAGCGCAAGTCGATATGCCACTTCTCCCACTCTCTCTAGCACGTCAAATGGTCCAATATACCTTAGACTCAACTTGCCGCGTCCTCCGAATCGAATGGTGCCTCTGGTAGGTGATATCCTCAAGAAGACATGATCGCCATCTTTAAACTCCAAGGGACGACGATGAAGATCTGCCCACTGCTTCTGCCTGTCTTGCGCTGCTCGTAAGTGCCCCTATATCTTCTTAACTGTCTCAACAGTGTTGACTACCAACTCGGGTCCCAGAATTTGACGTTCTCCCACGCTACTCCAACACACAGGAGACCTACATTTTCTTTCATACAATGCTTCAAACGGAGCCATCTGAATACTCGCTTGATAGCTATTGTTGTAAGAAAACTCCACAAGATGTAGGTGGTCCTCCCATGATCCTCCGAAGTCTAACATACAAGCCCTTAACATATCCTCCAATGTCTGAATAGTACGCTCTGACTGCCATTCTGTCTGCGGGTGATAAGATGTATTAAACTTCAGACGAGTTCCAAGACTCTCTTGCATGCTCCTCCAAAAGTGCGATATGAAACACGAATCCCTATCTGATACAATGCTGACTAGTATGCCGTGCAATCTCACTATCTGCCTCATGTATAAGTCAGCCAAGGCTTCTGTAGACTGGCCAACTCTAAAAGGTAAGAAATGTGCTGACTTGGTGAGTCGGTCCACTATTACCCATACTGCATCTCTACTACTTGGACTCTTAGGAAAGCCTGTGACAAAGTCCATAGTGATGTGCTCCCATTTCACTCTGGAATCGGAAGTGGTTGCAATAATCCTGCTGTTCTTTGGTGCTCCGCCTTTACTTGTTGACGTACCAGACATTTAGCTACAAAGCGAGCTATCTCTCTTTTCATTCTATGCCACCAAAAGTGCTGTTGTAAGTCACGATACATCTTGGTGCCTCCAGGATGAATAAAATATATCGAACTATGAGCCTCTGTCATCAGCTCATGTCGAATCTCTCCATTTGGAACATAAAGACGATCACCACATCGTAATATCCCGTCACCATGAATGCGCAATCATGTCTGCTCTTCGGCCTTTGTCATTTACTTCAGTCTCCTAAATCTTGCGTCTGTAGACAAAGCTGCCTTGATCCTCTCTACTAGTGATGATTGTACTTGCAAGTTGGCTAGTGTCCCATCTTCTCCAGGTAATATCACTTCGATGCCAAGATCTTGCAAGTCCTCCAATAATTCCCTCTGTGTTGTCAATAAGCAAGCTGCTGGTTTTTGGCTTAACGCGTCTGCTACCACGTTAGCCTTGCCTGGGTGATGATGTAGCTCTATCTCGAAATCTTTTATCAACTCGAGCCATCGACGCTGCCTCATATTTAACTCCTTCTGCATGAAGACGTACTTGAGGCTTTTGTGGTCTGTGTAGATCTCCACTCGTTCCCCATATAAGTAATATCTCCATAACTTCTTCAGAGCAAATATAACGGCTGCAAGTTCTAAGTCATGAGTTGGATAATTCTTCTCATGCACTCGTAACTGTCTAGATGCATACGCAATCACCTTGCCATGCTGCATCAATACGCATCCCAAGCCTTTTTCTGATACGTCACTGTAGATCACATAACCTCCTGATCCTGATGGAATAGTCAATACTGGTGCTGTAGTCAGTCACTTCTTCAGCTCTTCAAAAAAGGCTTGACACTCGTCAGTCCAAATAAATTCTTGGTCCTTGCAAGTCAAACGAGTCATAGGTGCTGCTATCCTGGAGAAGTTCTTCATGAACCGTCGGTGATATCATGCAAGTCCTAGGAAACTTCTCACCTCCGCTGCTGATTTTGGAACATGCTATGTCTCGACTACCGAGATCTTCTCTGGATCAACAAAAATACCATCTCCCGTAACAACATGCCCAAAAAAAAAAACTCTGTTGAAGAAGAACTCACATTTACTGAGCTTCCCATATAACTGCTCTCTCCTCAAGGTCTCTAGAATAATCTGCAGGTGCTTCTTGTGCTCCTCGTGGCTCTTCGAATAGACAAGTATATCATCTATGAAGACGACCACGAACTGGTCCAAATACTGGTGGAAGACTCAATTTATTAAGTCCATAAAGATAGCTGGAGCATTGGTCAATCCAAATGGCATGACCAAAAACTCGTAGTGTCCATACCTTGTTCTAAATACGGTCTTCGGAATGTCCTGCTTCCGTACCTTCACCTAGTGATATCCCGATCTCAAATCTATCTTCGAGAACACCTTGGCTCCACTGAGTTGATCAAATAAGTCATCAATGCGGGCAATGTGTATTTATTCTTCACAGTTACTGTATTTAAGGCTCTGTAGTCAATGCACATACGCACTGACCTATCCTTCTTTGGTATAAACAATACTGGTGCTCCCCAGGGTGATGCACTCGGTCGGATAAAACCTTTCTCCTCTAGTTCTTTCAAATGTGCCTTCAGCTCGTCCATCTCCTTCTTCGCCAGTCTGTAAACATGTGATGCTATAGGTGTTGCTCCCGGTGTTAATTCAATTAAAAACTCTACGTCTCTGTCTGGGGGTAGTCCTGGCAATTCCTCGGGAAATACGTCTTGAAATTTTGAAATAATGGGGTGATAAACAACGTCGTCCATCGCGAGCTGCATACCATCAAGGATTTCTGTGGATCCTCGTGCAAACTCAAGTTCAGGCTGGACGGATACCTTAAAAAGAATGCTTCCTCCAAAACAATCGAAGAAAGCGTGGTACTTGCTTAGCCAGTCCATTCCAAGTACAATATCAAAAGATGGCATAGGAAGGACTAAGAGTTGGACGTTCATCTCTCTGCCACGTATCACTGATGGCCAGTCGCGCATGAGGCACGCGTCCCTACATGTACTCACTCTGTGACGTGTAATGATACGTGTCAAGGCCTGAGAAGTTATATCAATAACTTCACAACTTTAGGTGGGTCTACTAGACACTAGGTCAGACACAAGTCCTAACGTCAACGCCATCGTTGACTGCACCCGAGTTTTCTCGGACGCGCACATTTATATAATGAATAAACATGTAACTATCAATAACTGAATTTAAACAGTACAACAAGGCAAGGTATACTTGCCTGGCGGGAGAGCTGCAAATATAATGTCCAGATGTCAAATACCAAGTGTCAGAACTATGGCCTCAGAATAAATGTCTCCGGATACTGAAATAAATATCACTAACAGTCTCAAAAAATATCAAATAGCTAGAAACGCCTGTCCTTAAGTCCAATTTGGACACAGGGGCAAAAATGACAGTTTCCGGTCAAAGCGGAGTCCACATGTGGGCCACTTTGCACCGAAAAGCGTGTCAGGGACAAAGGTCTCCAAATTCGCCAAATTTAGTGTCAACAAGTCAGGAACGATGCTACGAACCCAACGGAACATCCAGAATTGGATTTCGATGAGCCGATCACAAAATCGCCCGTCAAGTGGAGCCTGTGGGGCCCACGATACGGGATTTTGCCAACGTTCTCAGAATCGAACCAAACTTGGCTCACAGGACCAGCGTATTGCTACGAGTCCGATGGCGCAAGTTTCGTCTCGATCCGACGTGTATACACAAAGTTACAGCGTGTTCCAGAACTGACGGATACGGGGCGGTGTCGGCGGATACGCGTTGATTCCGGTGTGCACGCACATCCAAATCAACTTCTACGAAATCCCACACGTCCGTATCAACGTCGCGCACGTTTCGGTAAAGACCGCGTGCGACCAAGTCGTCTCGTCTGGCAGGGCGTACCCAGTTCCGGGGTAAATCGGGTCGTTGTTTTTCCTGTTTTTGGATCGCGGTTCGCGATCGCCACAGGACGCGATGCTCCGAGCGGGTTGCACGGGCACCGAGGTGGTTACATAGTCTACACGACGCAACTGACGGAATTGGAAACAGAGCTACGAGGTGAGAGAAAAATATACCTGAACAGGGCTCCGGGAAATCGAATCCCACGTGTCCGAGGGTCTCCTTCGTGTCCTGGACTGCTGCTGTGTCCGTGTCAACCGTTGCTCGCCCTAGGGTTTCAGCTGTGGCGGACACGGCGGAGGCGGTCAGGGACCATGGAGGTCAGGGGAAGTCGCGGCGGTTCTCCGGCGAGGTCGGCGGAGCTGCGGCGAGGAGAAAGGGGGTTCTGGTCGAGGGGAAAAAGGAGCTCGGGGGAGGAGATGCTCGGGTCCGGCGGAGGAGGTTGGAGGAGGATGAACGGAGGCGGCTGGGTCGTGTGGCGGAGAGCGGCTGACCGGTCGGGGAGTGGCGGGGAGGTGCTGGGGAAAGAGAGGAGGAGTAGGTGATGGTGGCGTTGGTGCTGGAGAAGAAGTGGAGGAGGAGGAAGGCGGACGGAGGTCGGGGGTCGGCTCCGGCCGGGGAGGAGGAAAGGAGGAGGAAAGGAGGAGGAGAGGAAGAAGATGGCCAGCGGGGGGTCGGCTCCGCCGCGGGCGGGGCTCCGGCGAGACTCGCCGCCGGCGGCCGGGGGGGGGGGGGTGCAGCAGCTCGGCTGGGGTCGGGTAGATTTTTTTAGGATTTCTGATTTTATTTTCTTTTTCTTTTATTATATAGAAAATTATAATGATATTTTAAGTAAAAATATCTAGAGATATTTTTGGGATATTTCGGGATATTTTCGGGATCTTTTCGGGTGGGTCCCGCGTCCAAATGGACGGCGCAAGTTCACCGGCCAATGAGGGGGTGACGCCTCACACAGATAATTGCAGAAAAGTCCCTGTAATTTCATAAATTGCGTAAAAGTCCTATAATTTGGGAAATTGCGCAATTACGAAATTGTCTGGGAAAACACCCGATTCCGAAAAATACTAAAATTCACAGAATTGAGGGAAATTGCTATGTGAGGGTCCCGGGGAAATGGGGGTGAGTCTGGGCAGAGGTTGGACCTGGTTTCTGGGTGATACGGGTCACCGTATTTAATTAATTAATAAATACTGCGCACGGTGTTCTCTAATTATTTAGAGGCAGGTGGGTCATAATTTTTCTACGGTGTCAATACACTAAATGTAGTATACTCAGTGTAGAATATTAACGTATTTTTGTTTGGGCAAAAAAGGTGCATGTTGGGCCTCAAATCCCTAGGGGTACAGAGATGGGTAAAGAGCAGAAAATTAAATAGGTAATAAATACGGACGATTGTAACGATATTTGTGCGTCTCATTCGAGGCTCAAAACAAAGCATCTGGGAGTTGCACAAAATTCAGGAAAATAGTCTGACATGTCTAGGACAGGTATGTGAACTTTATTCGGGGATAACAGTCAAAGTAAAGCTCCAAATAATTCGGTGATGGACAGGTGCACAAGTCAATAGGATATGTAAGCAAAATAATTTAATAAATTGCAATAAATCCTAAATTATTAAAATAATCCTAGAAATACTGAAATCTGGTCGAGGGGGTTTACAATCTACCCAACTTATAAAAATTTCGTCCTCAAAATTAAAACTAAGCCGGGATAGAAGTCGAAGACGGCATAAGATATAATTTAACAAAGTAATTTATATCTTGGTTTACGAATAGGTTCGAAAAATGTTTACGCATGTCGTATTCGCACTTCCAAGTTGATTCTCCTGGCGCGTCATGCTTCCATGCTACGCGGGCCAAGGGAATAGGCTGATTCCTCAATATCTTTTCTCGATGATCGAGGATTCCCACGAGTTGCTCTTGATATGACAAGCTCGGCCTATTGGCGATCTCCGAATGATTGAGAACCTGACTGCTGTCTGTCACATATCGCCTGAGTTGCGACACGTGGAATACATTAAGTACTTCCTCAAGTGAAGGTGGTAGCGCAAGTTGATATACCACTACTTCCACTCTTTCTAGCACGTCAATGGTCCAACATACCTTGGACTCAACTTGTTGCGTTCTCCGAATCGAATGGTGTCTCTAGTAGGTGATATCCTCAAGATGACATGATCCTCCTTTTGAATTCCAAGGGACGATGATGACGGTCTGCCTACTGCTTCTGTCTGTCTTGCACTGCTTGCAAGTGTCCTGTATTTACTTAACTGTCTCTACGGTGTTGACCACCAACTCTGGTCACGCGAATTCTTGTCTGGTATAATGTTGACTGGTATGCCGTGTAATCTTAGGATTTGCCTCATATATAAGTTATGTCTTCATAGCTTCAGAGTAATTACGACGGTTGCAAGTTCCAAATTCTTCTCATGTACTCATAATTGTCTAGATGCATATACTATTACCTTGCCATCCTGTATCAATACACATCCCAAACTTTTTTCTGATGCGTCTGTAGATCACAACCGCCTGATCCGGATGGAATAGTCAATACGGGTGTTGTGGTCAGTCGCTTCTTCAATTCCTCGAAAGCGGCTTGACACTCGTTGGTCCATAGGAATTCTTAATCCTAAAAAGTCAACCTAGTCATAGGTGCTGCTATCCTTTCAGGAGTTAATCAATTGTTTATCCAGGTGAAATCCATTAGACTCCTGACAGCAAAATGATACATTCTTTATCGTAATACTTGGGTTCTGAACTTGAACCGAGTTACGAGACAAAATAAAATTTTCATGTTGCCATAGTGGCGCACGTATCAGGAATGTAAGTAGGTAGCGAAGGTCATTCTTAAAGATAGCACCGTTTATAACTGCAATCTAATCTAATAATAGGGTTTGGTAAATACCCAAGACACAAACAGAAATGGCTACAAAAACAATACACTTTCGTATTTATACTAAATACGAGGTTTCGTCTTTCCGAAATAAGGGAAGACGGAAAACAGTAATCAAGAGTTCAAGGGAAAGGTAATAGATTAGAAGTATGGAGATTCAAGGCGTTTAAAGAATTCAAATGGGAATTGTCAAGGTAGTTGTGGATTGAAGTACTATTTTTGGTAATTCCTATTCACATGCTCGTATCAGTACAGTTACGTAACTGATACGATATGCTCAAACATATCTAGAGGGCAAGTATATTTGTCTACTAATTATGATATATCTCAATCCACGTAAAGTAGTTATGCGAAGGGCGAATCAAAATGCACTAAGGTTGATCAGACCGTAATACACTGATTCTGAATACACACTTGTATTAGTGGGGTGGATCAGGCCTCAATAACACATGTGTCATGAACAAGCTCGATAAAGAATAAGCTTGCAAAACTAGGCTATAATAGCAGTATAAGTCAAGGTAGTATAGCAAATATAAGTACGCTAGGTTATGATATGAGAATAAACAAAACAATTCAAATTCACAAAAAGACAAGACTCTACAATATCTACAGTTATTATTCTAACTCCTTGTCTAAGTCGCTAGTTGACCAAAAAGAGGTATGGCCTTCTAAGTTCTACAATCTTAATATACACTATAGGTTGTCTGCCTAAAACAGAGATTTCAAGAAAGTCCGCGTAAAGTAGGGGTTCGAGGTTGTCTGCATAAATCAGAGATAAAATAATTCGACGTAACGCATGACGTCAGAGCTATCCGCGTAAAAAGTCTGTGCGTAACAGTCTGCGCGTAAAAGTCTGGGTGAAAGTCTGAGCGTAAAAATTTTGCGCTAAAATCTGCGCAAAAATATCTCCTGCGTAAAGTCTAACATTCGTTGCAGCGTAAAGTTGTACGAGTAACTCATGAGTTTGTCAGTCAAATTAATGAATCCTGACATCTGACAAAAGTACTTGTACAACAATCGAGGGGATAGTTATGGTGATAAATTTGCACGGAGATCTAGGTTGTCGTTTAGGGAGCTTGGATACAAGTCATTATTACGTTCGTGGTGAGATAAAACCAGATGTCCCGTCAAAAGCTGTCTCTTTTTGCACAGGGCTCGAGGCGTATCTCTGAGCAGGATTTGGTCGAGTCTGGGAAAAGCTAAGGCTGTAACAAATACGCTAACATCCTATTCTTATGTTACGCCTAAACAGGTTACTCTACGCTGGTTATCTATTATCAGGAATTATCAGGTTTAAGCAGGGCAGTTACCTACGTGGCTGGCATGATGCGTCATACGCAGGATAAGGAAGACTAAGGGCGGCGTAAAGGGGACAAGCTTCTACATAATTTGGTTTTTACGCCAATCAGGAAAGTCATTTGGCCTTTACGCTAACTACGGTCAATTGGCTTCTACGCCAACAACGGTCAATTGGGTTTTACGCCAATAAGGGTAAAGAGTCTCTGACGTAAAACTCTGGTTTATCCAATCATAGTATGAGGTTTCAGTCCTGGTATTCAATCTTGGATTTTCTATTGGTTCCTCTAGACTAGGGTCAATACTATAGTCAATTGTCTAATAATCCTATCTCTAACTAATCCTAGTAGTGTTTATACTATACTCAAGTCATACATAAATATGTCAAGGGATATGGGTAAGTTAATCTATAGGTAGTGATGCTAGGGTTTCTTTAGGTAATAAGGAAGACTAGGGTTCATTAAGTAATCCGAACTTAAGGATATGTCAAAGCCCTAGTGGTATTCTTATTAGGAATGCTACCTTAATTATCATCCTATTAACCGGAGTTTCTATATTCTAGCAGGGCTAAACTCAAGGATTTATCAGGGAAGCACATGAATCAAGCAGGATGCAATTATGTAAGTAGGACAGACTGGAAGGAAGATAAGTCATAGTCAATTATGGATGAGATTCTATCCTCTAATCCTAGGTGCAGGCTTGCTCGGTACAGTAACGTAACCGAGACAATATGCTCTGACCTGCATGGGCCACCACTAAAAACATTGTCACGCCCCAGTCCCAAAATACGTAGGACTAGGATACGTAACGATGCCAGCCGCCCGTATATATGGCAACTCCAATATATGGAAACCATATATACGTGCGTACGCTGTATAATGAACAACAATTCACCAGTGGTATAATTAATCACAAGTCACAGGGTAATATCTAAATCTCATCCACAAAATCAAATATGAATAAACAATAACCATGTAGCTAGATCTCAATGATAAGTATCTAATGAATGACAGTCGGATGGAAATAAATCTACTGCCGAAATAGAATATAAAGGGAACCAGATACACACCATATAAGAACAACATCTGACAATCACGAGGCTCGAAGAGAAGACCTCATCGTAATATAGGTAGCCTGTCCGGATCTGTGCTCCTGTGAATACTCAAGAACATATACACCTGGCAGGGGACCAGGTCCTCAGAGGGACATAGCAAGATACAGAAAAATGACATGCCATAATGTAAATACTGAATAAATAAATGGGGTGTGCTAACCATCTAAGTGAATGCAATTTAAAGACCTTGTAGTACGCATGGGAATGTGTGGCTAGACATATGCTGACGTAATTCACCAATCGTCGGGACTGGCTAGTATATGTGTCATATGCCCCCGGACTCACGGGTAGCTCTGCAATCGACCATCTCTGGTACGAAGGTGTAAAACAATCAAGGAGGGGGTGTCCCATACGCCTACTAAGTGTCTTTCCCGCCCAATGTAGATATACAAGTCGTGAAAACGACGTGGACATCTCAAACTATAATGCAAGTCTCAATAAAATAAACAACTGAGCTAAATACCGCTACACGTGTTGCTCACACTGATGGCCAGTCGCGCATGAGGCACGCGTCCCTACATGTACTCACTCTGTGACGTGTAATGATACGTGTCAAGGCCTGAGAAGTTATATCAATAACTTCACAACTTTAGGTGGGTCTACTAGACACTAGGTCAGACACAAGTCCTAACGTCAACGCCATCGTTGACTGCACCCGAGTTTTCTCGGACGCGCACATTTATATAATGAATAAACATGTAACTATCAATAACTGAATTTAAACAGTACAACAAGGCAAGGTATACTTGCCTGGCGGGAGAGCTGCAAATATAATGTCCAGATGTCAAATACCAAGTGTCAGAACTATGGCCTCAGAATAAATGTCTCCGGATACTGAAATAAACATCACTAACAGTCTCAGAAAATATCAAATAGCTAGAAACGCCTGTCCTTAAGTCCAATTTGGACACAGGGGCAAAAATGACAGTTTCCGGTCAAAGCGGAGTCCACATGTGGGCCAATTTGCACCGAAAAGCGTGTCAGGGTCAAAGGTCTCCAAATTCGCCAAACTTAGTGTCAACAAGTCAGGAACGATGCTACGAACCCAACGGAACATTCAGAATTGGATTCCGATGAGCCGATCACAAAATCGCCCGTCAAGTGGAGCCTGTGGGGCCCACGATACGGGATTTTGCCAACGTTCTCAGAATCGAACCAAACTTGGCTCACAGGACCAGCGTATTGCTACGAGTCCGATGGCGCAAGTTTCGTCTCGATCCGACGTGTATACACAACGTTACAGCGTGTTCCAGAACTGACGGATACGGGGCGGTGTCGGCGGATACGCGTTGATTCCGGTGTGCACGCACATCCAAATCAACTTCTACGAAATCCCACACGTCCGTATCAACGTCGCGCACGTTTCGGTAAAGACCGCGTGCGACCAAGTCGTCTCGTCTGGCGGGGCGTACCCAGTTCCGGGGTGAATAGGGTCGTTGTTTTTCCTATTTTTGGATCGCGGTTCGCGATCGCCACAGGACGCGATGCTCCGAGCGGGTTGCACGGGCACCGAGGTGGTTACATAGTCTACACGACGCAACTGACGGAATTGGAAACAGAGCTACGAGGTGAGAGAAAAATATACCTGAACAGGGCTCCGGGAAATCGAATCCCACGTGTCCGAGGGTCTCCTTCGTGTCCTGGACTGCTGCTGTGTCCGTGTCAACCGTTGCTCGCCCTAGGGTTTCAGCTGTGGCGGACACGGCGGAGGCGGTCAGGGACCGTGGAGGTCAGGGGAAGTCGCGGCGGTTCTCTGGCGAGGTCAGCGGAGCTGCGGCGAGGAGAAAGGGGGTTCTGGTCGAGGGGAAAAAGGGGCTCGGGGGAGGAGATGCTCGGGTCCGGCGGAGGAGGTTGGAGGAGGATGAACGGAGGCGGCTGGGTCGTGTGGCGGAGAGCGGCTGACCGGTCGGGGAGTGGCGGGGAGGTGCTGGGGAAAGAGAGGAGGAGTAGGTGATGGTGGCGTTGGTGCTGGAGAAGAAGTGGAGGAGGAGGAAGGCGGACGGAGGTCGGGGGTCGGCTCCGGACGGCGGGGTCGGCTCCGGCCGGGGAGGAGGAAAGGAGGAGGAGAGGAAGAAGATGGCTGGGGTCGGGTAGATTTTTTTAGGATTTCTGATTTTATTTTATTTTTCTTTTATTATATAGAAAATTATAATGATATTTTAAGTAAAAATATCTAGAGATATTTTTGGGATATTTCGGGATATTTTCGGATTCTTTTCGGGTGGGTCCCGCGTCCAAATGGACGGCGCAAGTTCACCGGCCAATGAGGGGGTGACGCCTCACACAGATAATTGCAGAAAAGTCCCTGTAATTTCATAAATTGCGTAAAAGTCCTATAATTTGGGAAATTGTGCAATTACGAAATTGTCTGGGAAAACACCCGATTCTGAAAAATACTAAAATTCACAGAATTGAGGGAAATTGCTATGTGAGGGTCCCGGGGAAATGGGGGTGAGTCTGGGCAGAGGTTGGACCTGGTTTCTGGGTGATACGGGTCACCGTATTTAATTAATTAATAAATACTGCGCACGGTGTTCTCTAATTATTTAGAGGCAGGTAGGGTAATAATTTTTCTACGGTGCCAATACACTAAATGTAGTATACTCAGTGTAGAATATTAACGTATTTTTGTTTGGGCAAAACAGGTGCATGTTGGGCCTCAAATCCCTAGGGGTACAGAGATGGATAAAGAGCAGAAAATTAAATAGGTAATAAATACGGACGATTGTAACGATATTTGTGCGTCTCATTCGAGGCTCAAAACAAAGCATCTGGGAGTTGCACAAAATTCAGGAAAATAGTCTGACATGTCTAGGACAGGTATGTGAACTTTATTCGGGGATAACAGTCAAAGTAAAGCTCCAAATAATTCGGTGATGGACAGGTGCACAAGTCAATAGGATATGTAAGCAAAATAATTTAATAAATTGCAATAAATCCTAAATTGTTAAAATAATCCTAGAAATATTGAAATCTGGTCGAGGGGGTTTACAATATTCATCCACTGTTTGGTTCCCCTGTTCCAAGTAAAGAAACTGATCGTACAATGTATCTCTGACGGTGTCCGGAAAGTACTTCCTCTCAAAACACTTCAAGAACTGCTCCCAAGTCTAGTATGTACTCAACTGGTGCTCCATAGATTCCCACCAGTGATGAGCATTACCATCTAGAAGTGTCCTTACACCTGTCATCCATAGGTCCGTAGGTAACTACGATTCTTCCAATAGCTTCTGCATGTGGGTGATCCAGTTGGTAGTCTCCTCTGGGCTCCTAATGCTTTTGTACGGCTTCGGACCCATCTGAATAAAGTCCTTTACTGAACCAACTATAGCTCGAGGTACTGGAGCTAGTGCTTGAGCTGGTACAGTAGCCTGTGCAGCCATCCTCTCAAGTGCTGCCAGAAATTCTTGCCTCTGCTCGGCTGATTGCTGCCTCTGTTCCTGCATCATCATCTGGAAGAATTGGAACAGCTGTGCCTGGCCAACTTGCGGTGCTAATGGAGCTGGAAGGTTCTCAATAGGTGAAGCGGGAAGATCAGATGGAACTGTAGTATGAGTCTGTCCATCTGGTCCCGGAAGTCTAGGAATCGTTGGGGTCCCTTCTTGAGTCTGACCATTGACTCCATAAGTTGTGTCGCCATTGGCGGCAGTACATCCATTTTGCATATCCATCTCTCTGCAGGTGATGTACGAAACGATTAGAAGAAGTACATGAATCAAACAGAATGCAAGCATTAAATAGGAAGGATGAGTTTCAGTCAAGCGTGGATGAGATCCTTATACTCTATTCCTATACGCAGGCTTGTTCGGTACAGTTACGTAACCGAGGTAATATATTCTCGACCTGCATTGGCCACCACTAAAAACATGTCATACCCCAGTCCTAAAATACATAGGACTAGGAATACGTAACACGCCAGCCGTATGTATACGAACTCCAATATATGAAAACCATATACACAAATATGCTGTACATAAATATCCAATCCACAGTGGTAATATACTGTCACAACAAGTCATACGCAATCTATATCTCATCCACAGCACAGGTAAAGAAATATAGTAAATAAATAGTTGAATAATAAATGAATATCAAATAAGCAGTCTCAAAGTATGATAATCGGATGGAAACAAATCCACTGCAAATCGACTATACCAAAACTAGTAAAGAGAGAAGAGAATAAACTCTAATATAAGAATAATGTCTAGAAAAAAATAGCAAATAAAATCTCTAAACAGCTGCAATGAATCACATATAATCCGAAGGTAAGACCTCCTCAGTCTGATAGGTAGCGTCAGGTCCAGGTCCATACTCCTGTGGATACTTCTGCTCATCTATATCAGGAAAGGTACCAGGTCCTCAGAGGGATGTAACAAGATACATATAAACATGCCAATAAAGTACTAAAATATAAACATCCAAGGGTCGCCTAACCATCTAAGTGAATACAGTTTGAGAACAACTTTCCACCAAGTGGGCTATCTGGCTAAAAATGGGATTGGCATGGTTCTCTTGGAGATCCAGGGGCCTACAAAGTATGTCGTCTTTTGAACGGCAGAGGCTGCCTGATAATACATAATATATAGTGGTCATCATGATCGCGCATCTCCGACGGAGCGTACGGGTTACAAGAAAAAAAGTGCAAAGGAGCCCAAATGCCTTACTTGTTGTTCTCCCCACCCCATGCTCTAAGTATGTCATGTCCATGACACGATAAAACCTCTAAATAACTGCCAGGTCTACTAGCATGCAAAGTTTCTATCGGCAGTTATCCCTATCCGTCACACGACCTATACGTACCAGTGGCCAGCCGAGTACGCAAGTCTGTGTCCTACATGTGACTCAAACTCGTATAAGAATAGTGTCATGGCCAATGAAACATAAAATGCCTTATGATAATGGGGTAGTATCATAAAGTAGGTCCAATGCATATACATAAATAAAAACATAATACGACGACACCGTTGTTGCACCCAAGTTTCCTTGGACGCCCAATTTATATAACAGTTAAAATAAATAAACTAAATTAAACAAAAATAAACATGCATGCCTCATATGGAATATAAATACAGTACAATGGCAAGGTATACTTGCCTAGCAAAAAATCTGTATGGTGTAAGCGTCCAAATGTCAAGGACACGAAATCAGAAACTAATGGCTCCGAACAAACATCTCCGGATGCTGAAATAGACATCACCAACGTTTTCAAAATCAGCAAGATAGCTGGAAATCACTACCCTTTCGTCCAATTTGGACACAGGGGCAAAACGGTAATTTTGGGTCAACATGGGTCCACATGTGGCCCACTTTGCACCGAAAAGTGTGCCAAGGGTAACAGTCTCTAAATGGGATAAATTATAGGTCAAACGAACTCTAAAAGTCAGTACGAACTCAACGGTATATCCAAATATGGATTCCGGTGAGCCGAACAAAATTTTGCCTAAAAAGTCAACCGTAGGGCCCGCCAATTGGCGACTTGGTCAACTGTCTCAGAATTGCGTGAAAATTGGGTCACAGGACCAACGCGTTACTACGAGTCCAGTGGCGCAAGTTTCGTCTCATTCTGACAAGCGTGCATAAAATGTGCATAACTTTTGTAAAAGTTGTGACACGAGGATTTGCTGCGGATACAGGCTGATTTCGACGCGCACACGCGTCCAAATCAGTTTTCGTAAAATCTCACACATCTGGGTACACTGCATGCACCTTTTGGTACACTTTGTACACGATGGGGCGGTCCCGTTTGGAGGGGCGCGCTCCGTATCGCAATTTCTAGAAATCTGGAAAAGTGGATTTTCGGGATTTTCTAACAAATTTAATTCTACACACAGCAGTTAATAAATTAATATAAATAACAGAAATTAAACTAGGTCAAGTGGTCTCCGTATACCAAAAAGAAAAATCAAATTCGGATCTCTGTGGTGGGAGATACGAATCCGTGAACATAGGTAGTTACTGCAATTTTCTGCGATACCAAAAAGTTGTCATTTTTCGTCAACTTGGGCGCTATTTTCGCCTAGGGTTACGTGCTGTTCGAAGTCAACTATTATATAGATATTGAAGGGGGTTAAGTGGTGAACTTACCGGTGAAGACGGAGTCGAGTTTGGTCGAGCGAGATGACGAAAAATAGCACGTGAACACAGGTAAGTTGCTGTCCAAACTGCAGTTGCGGTTTGAGCGCGTGGTCGCGGTCGTCGTGCGGGCAGTTCTGTGCGGTTGGAGGCGGCGGTCCGACGGTGGGGCTGGCGGCGGTCACGATTAGGGTTTAGATGGGAAGATAAATGATCTAGGGTTAGGGTTTGGTCGTTGAGATGTTATATATATATAAGAGATAGAGAGAGAGATCGCGGGGGGGGGGGGGGGGGGGGGCTTGATCGCTCGCGCGGGGGTTTTAGAGCTGCTGCTGCTCTGGGGTTGGGTTAGATAGGCTAACGGGTAGATTAGGTTAATGGGTTAGGGATTTGTTAGGGATTTCTATTGTTTTTTTTCTTTCTTTTTCTTATTTATTTTCTATCCCTTTTCATTTCTTTTTCTTTTAAAAAGAAAATATATGTATATATATATATATACACATAGAAAATTTTAAAATTTATATTATTGCATACTAATAAGCTAGCAACTTTTCAAAGGGTCTCCTACATAAAATAAATTAGAAAAAAAATTTATAATGGCTCCATAAATTCCCTAAATGCACAAATATCTAAAATAAAAATCAAATAAAATCTATTTTCTTTATTTAGCTCATAATTACTACATTTTAATTAAATAATTAATTAAAAAGCTTAATATATTTTTTAGGATTAGGGGTTTTACAGCTGTGAAACCTCGACCCCGAGCCGTCATCACCAATCACCACCGTCTTCACCCGACTCCGGCGAAGACCCCGAGCTCCCCGCGGTGACCTCCGGCGACTTCTGGCGACCACCCTGCAGACGAAGATGAACGTCGCGGACGAGCACAGCGCCGCCTCCGCCGGCCGAGCACCGCCTCACCACGCCACCCTGGGTACGCGTAGTACAGACGTTTTCGACGTCCTGTTCCGGTGAGTATTTTTCTCTCCTCGTCGCATCATTTTCCGAACGGTCTGCTGTAACACGTTCGTTGTGTAACCCTCTCGAACATCGTGCCATTTGACAGGGGTAGCGTGCCCTTTAACGATCGCAAACTACGACGCAAAAACAGGAAAATATTCCCAATTCAGGATCTTTGAAACTTGGCCCAAACTCACAAGTTCACGGCCGTTTAAATCCTAACCTGTTTAATAATTCTGAAATTCACTTGAACAGTTAATTAGATAATATAACCAAGTTTCAAATCCTGTAATTAGTTTAATTTTATGTGTTGTATATTATAATTTATTCTCGGATGAAATTGACCAAAAATTAGGTTATTTAACTCTGAATTTTCCCGAACTGGGTGCGTCCCGCTAAATGAGACGACTTGGTCGTGTGCAAATTTTATCGAAAGGTGCGCATCATTAATACGACATGTGAGATTTTGCGGAAGTTGATTTGGATGTGCGTGCACACCGGAATCAACGCGTATCCATCAAAATTGCCCTATATCGGCCATGTTCTGAAACTTGTTGTAACTTCGTGTGTGCTTATCGTTTCGCAACAAAACTTGCGCCATCGGATTCGTAGCGTTATTCTGGTCCTATGATCCAAGTTTGGTTCGATTCTGAGAACGTTGACGAAGCCCCGTTTTGTGGGCCCCACGACTCCACTTGACGGGCGATTTTGTGGTTGGCTTATCGGAATCCAGTTCTGGATATTCTGTTGGATTCGTGTCGTCATTCTGGACTTGTAGACACTAAATTTAACAAATTTGGAGAACTTTTGTCTCTGGCATATTTTTCGGTGCGAAGTGGGCCACATGTGGACTCCGCTTTGACCAGAAACTGTCAATTTTGCCCCTGTGTCCAAATTAGACTTATGGATAGGAAATCCTAGCTATTTCATATCTTCTAAGCATGATGGCAATATTTATTTCAGCATCCGGTGGGGTACCTGAACATCTTGCTGTGACCGAAGCAACTATTGGAATCCAAACCCCATGCAAGTGTACCTTGCCAATCTTACAGTACTTGCTTTATATTATTCCCTTAATTTATTTATGTGATATATATGTTCAACCTAGAACCATGTGATGTTGCTTAGCGTCCGTATAAGATTTGGGTGTCAACTCCGTACGCGGAGTTGTGTAATGTCACCTAGAGAGATGATATCGCGAACCTATATATTTTTGTGCTTGCATTATCAAGTACGTCATACCATAGGACACTTGACACTATTCATAAGACAGAATCTTTCCTGAGATATTCATGGTGATTCTGTATAGGATTACAGGATTCGTGACATAGAACTTACATATGCATAGCGATCATCATAAGTTGGGAAGAATGTAAACCCCCTCGATTAATTCTATAGATAGTCAGGTATGGATTGGGAAAATTTTGGATTAGCAGCAGATGTTGAGGTTTAGAGCAGAGTTGCTTTTGTTTGTTATTTTATTTAATTAAACCCTTGGCGCGCCCTATTATTGCTTAATTATTCGGAGCCCAATATCAGCCCATAAATTCCATCGGACTATTGTACTTCTGACTTGACTCGCCAATTTAGGCACTGGACTTTTCTGTCACACAAAAATCAATCCGTTGTGCCTTAAATTAATTGCACAATTTTTCGTATCCTAAATCCCATATTTAATTTCGTGTCGGACACCTGAGTCGTTATCCTTAATTTTAAGATACCAACTAAACCGGTTGAGCCGGACCAACTAAAGGGTCCAAGACTGACTCCAAGCCCCCACCATTTTTGACCTTTGCGTTATTTCCAAATTTTGACCCCAAGTGCCCCCATTTAATTTAAAAGCGCGGGACACTTTAATTCTATTTAAATCGGGGATACCAATTTTGTCTAATCCTATTTTAATTCCCAATTAATCCCAATGCCCATTAAATTAAACCCATGCCAAACACACAATACCCCCTCACCATGCAAATCACCAAACACCATTATCCCCACAATTTTTGCATTATTTCATGTGTTCGTGTAATTTTCCGAATTTAAGGGGCTTATTGCAATTTATTGATTTAGGTTTCCTCACCTCATTGGCCAAGGCCAAATGGAGAGGTTACCATTCTTTGACCGTAGTCAACACCCCCCCCCCCCATTCCTTTGCATGAAGAAACCTAATCCTCCATGATCAATCCTAGCCCTCCATTTGAATTGGAGCATCCCCACCACACACTCACATCACCAACCCCTATAAAGTGTCTCTTCAATGCACACATACCAAGCAGGCCCTAATCCCTAGGCATTGGAAACCCTCTCTCTCTCTCTCTCTCTCTCTCTCTCTCTCTCTCTCTCTCTCTCCTCCATATTTATCCATAAAAATTTCTTATTTTCCTTTCTTCTTCTTCTTCTTCCTTTCTCCTTCCTGAACATCCAGTCCGGCCGACTGACTCAACTCCGGTCAGTGCACCCGCACTCCACTCCGGCGACTGCTGGCACCATCGCACCCCGCACCCTGACCCCGCCTACTGCCGACAGCGCCGCACTCTATTCCGGCGACTGCTGGTACCACCGCACCCCGCACCCTAACCCCGCCTACTGCCGACAGCGTCGTACTCCACTCCGGCGACTACTGGCACCACCGCACCCAGCACCCTGACCCCGCCTACTGCCGACAGTGCCGTACTACACCGGCGACTGCTGGCACCACCGCACCCCGCACCCCGACTCCGACCGACTGACCCGCATTCAGTTCGATCTTCCCCCCGCGGCGGCTCCGTCTACTCCTCCATCAGTCCGATTTCAGACATCCACACCACCTCCCTGTCCAGCCTCTCCTCCGCCACAAGCTATCACCACCACCACCACAAGCTTTCACCACCACCACCACTTCCTCCACTATTCTTCTCCGGTGGGTAACCGACCTCCTCATCATCCCCCCGCACCACCTCGCTCCGGCCAGCGATCCCCCACGTCGCCTAGGTATACTTCTCCCCCTCTCTTGAGTTCTCCAATGTGTCTTTGATTATTAGTTATGTTTAGGTTTTCTTATATGTGGTTTAGTTAGGGTTTTGGCATAAAATATATTTGAGGATTTGGGTTGATGATATATATACTTGTGTGTTTTAGTTTGGAAGAGAAGCATTACTGTACAGCATATATAGGAATGTTAGCATGAGTTGTGGTTGAATTCACCATTAAGGAACGATGTTAGATCATGTGTGTATACACAAGAAGATAGAGAACAGTATTAACAGGAGTGTGTATATTATATGGTGGTCGGAATGGTATGATTTTATGATCCAATGAACAATGGATGTTATGTAGAGGAAACTTGTCCATGTAGTATGTTGTGTAAAACGCTCAAGTTAAATATATAATTAGTAAGGGTAGTCGGTGAATGTTTGATTGAGGACTAGTGTGATCGGTAATATAGAAACTGGAAATTTAAGGTGTTTAATTTAGAGCAGTACTATGTGTTTGGTAACAACGATATTAAATAAAGGAATTATAATCGTTAACTGTATTTTGAGGATGGTTTGATGATGTGGTACTGATGACTAGATGATTTGACGTATCGTACCGATAGTCAACTGTGGTCAACCCCCCTAGTGTCTTGTCCCTGTGAGTCATAACTGAGACTGAGTTTAGGTGTAGATGTGTGTCGCATCCCTATTTGACGTAAAATAGATTATTGATTTTGGTTTGTATCTCATCTCTAGGTACCGCGGGACCTGAGGGCTTGGACGTGATACCGGGACCCCGTCATCAGCAGCCGCACGCAGGCAAGTGTACCTTGCCACCCTGTATTTTAGATAACAGATATTTATTATTTCTTTATGTACATTGTGCGCGTATGTTTGGTTACGATCGATACTTCGCATCCGGATCACAACTGGGTGCAGACGTTCGTCGCAACGTCTTAGCGTGTTTGTTAGATGTTCGTAATACCTCGATGTACGTACCTGAGTATATCGACACCCCAGGACACATTCATACACTGTGATCATGCCAGATTCCTATATCCTGATACTGACATCATGACCAGAGACTGGGACGACCTTAGGGTCGCATCTGTTGAGTTATTTCTGTGTGTCGAGACTGTTAGATAGAGGTTCAGGTTCAGCGCACCATCGTTGACCGCTTGGGATGGGAAAGACAGTTACTAGACGTTTGGGCTCCTCTGCACGCGCTTATATATGTACATATACTGATTCTGTAGTGATCCTGTATCTAGTGTAGTTGTATCACCCGTGTGACTCTTTGCCCGGAGCTGCGGTACGTCCTATGTGTCTCCGTGTCCGGAGCTACGGTTTTATTTTGGATAGCCCACGCGTCGAACATTGTCTTCAAACTGTGTCACACTTAGTTGGTTATGTTAGATTACCCCATCGTTGCACTTGTACTTTCTGTTGTACTTTGACATGCTATATTTTTGTACCTTGTTACGTCCCTCTGAGGACCTGGTTCCCTGCCAGTTTTGCAGCATAGATGATTACAGAGCATTTGGAGTTGCTGATGGAGTTGCATGTCTTGCGGGCATTGTACCAGGTACTCACATTATTTCTACCGGCATTATGGTTATTTTATATTGATTATTCATCTGCTGTTGTAGCCTAGTTTTTGTAGACTCATCTCTTCTCGAGTCTATTCGAGTTTGTGTGTTATTGGGCGGCCGACTCTAGCACATATAGCTTTTTCTTGTATACTACTGTACATTGTGAATTGAGACATAGAGGTTTACATTTATGGGATATCTAGTTAGAGCCCTTTATATTTTATAGCTTATACGTATTCGAGTCAGACCAGAGTTTGGTCGAATACGTAGCTGGCGTGTCACGTATTCCTGGTCCTACGTATTTTGGGACTGGGGCACGACATCAAGTACGTCATACCATAGGATACTTGACACTATTCATAAGACAGAATCTTTCCTGAGATATTCATGGTGATTCTGTATAGGATTACAGGATTCGTGACATAGAACTTACATATGCATAGCGATTATTATGACTCGCTGCATTAGTTAGAGGTCATGATCTTGCGTGTTATATATATGAGACGTGAGATTACATTGGGTGGGGAGAGTCTTACCATACTAAAGGCTGATTATATATATATATATATATATATATATATATATATAGTTATTCTGGAGGTGCGTTAGACTCTGACCAGATCTATGACACAAGTACTGGCCCTTCGAGATAAATGATGCTATGGGTTTCCCCGACACAGAGCCTATAGTAGTTTCAGCCTGAGTATGATTAATGCTCTCATTTGCATATCGCATAGCTGGTTATATAGTTGCCCTATTGATACATTTTTATATACTGCACTTATTTGGCTTGAGTTATTCTTGTACCTTGCTATGTCCCCTGAGGACCTGGATCCGGATTATGTCCCCAGGTTTAGCAGAGGAGATCTACCCCGAGATATGCGGGATAGGAGCAGACGCTGGAGCATTACCAATATCAGAGGACGAGTTGATGGCCGAAGATTTCTCCTGAGTATTTTATTATATACTCAGTCATTTCTGTTCTTGAAACTCTATTTTCTGTCTCGTGGATTTCTGTATTAAACTCATTATCGGGTTGTTCCCCGAGACTTTTTATTGAAACTTATTGTTTTATATTCATCTTGATTATTCTGACATTTGATTTATGTTATCTTCTGTGGATGAGATTAGAATTAGACTGTGACTTGTATCATAGACCTTTATTGTTGTTTTACAGCTTAAGTACACCCTAATGGGTCCAATAAATTGGGTTTGCCATTGGAGTGTGCTACTGGCCATTGCCACGTGTCTAGTCCCTCGGTATTTTGGGACTAGGGTATGATAGATTCCGATGAGCCGATCACAAAATCGCTCGTCGAATCAGATCGTGGGGCCAGCAAAACGGCAATCGGATCAACTGTCTCAGAATCGAACCAAACTTGGGTCACATGGCCAGCGTAATGTTACGACTTCAAAGGAACAAATTCTGTTGCTACACGATGAGCGTGGAAAAAGTAATTAAGAAATTTTAAAAAGTTACGATACGATAATTTTTTACGGATACGAGCCAAATTCGTCTCTCACACGTAACCAATTTAAATTTCGTCAAAACCCACACATTAGGGAAGATTATACGCGCCTTTCAGTGTAATCGGTTCAACTTGGAATGGTTCGGTTTGACGGGACCAACCACGTATCGCGAATTTTTATATATATTAAAACTTTTCAGGGATCCTATTTTAACCAGAATTTTAACATATTTACATATCGAATTAAAATGTGAAACTTGACATATCTGAACTAGAGTTGAAGGAGAAATAACCTGCGAAGATATTTTGCAAAACAATCAAGTGACGAGGGAGAAACAAATCAGCGAAGTTGGCACCATGAAACTGTAAAATTACTTTCAGTTTAAACGCGCAACTTAGAGGCTATCTTTGATCTATCAAACGATCGAATTAACGATTAAAACTTGAGGGAAGGGTAAAGCTATATACTAAGATTGTGATGGATGTTTCGGATCGACAATCAACGATTGGATTACCCAAATGCATACAAATTTGCGCTGCCATGAAACACAATTTTGACTTCAAAATCACGCACGTCACGACAGGATCGGTTTCATGTCGTAGAAATAGGCCGGCGCGAGCGTCGTGGATGAAGGCAACATGTTAGGGACTCGTGCGAGGATGAGAGGGGCGTCGAGGGTTGTCATGGACAGACCGACGCGGGCGCGTGGGAACGCACTGCGTGGGTGGGCGCTATCGAGTGCTAAGTTGCACGGGGGGCTAGGGCGGTCGGCGTTGTGGCCAGCGAGGTCGGCCAGCGGCTTGGCAGGGCGGCACAGGCTGCGAACGAGGCCGGGGGAGGCGGCACTGGAATTGCATTCCCGCGGATGTAAGGGTGCGGGGTTGTTATGATGTTAGGTGAAGGAGGAAAGGGAACAAGAATTAATTAGAAGTTAATAAGGAGTTAATTGATATTTGATTG